>CAMTDV010000029.1:22996104-23596104 GCA_947069175.1 Scalesia atractyloides | reverse complement strand
AAGTTTATCTTATTTTAACAATAATTGAATCTTTAGAATAAAATGATTAGGATGATTTATGCATGAAACATACACTTCGGGTAATGGGTGAAACTGAACTGGATCAGGTTGGGTTGACTGGCAACACTTCAGTGCTCAGTTTTTCCAAATTAATTAATGTATAATCTATCAAATATGCGGTATCAAAATTAATCAAAATGTTTTATGGTTTTTTAAAATAGAACTGTTTAGAAGGTTGTAAGCTTTTGAATATGTTTTTGGGCAACTTTCTACTCGTTCGACCCATCATAGTTTTCCATTCAAGAATTTCTGTTTATACCTTACGATCCAACCGTTAAGCATTAGAATATAAGTTCAAAATAGCACAGTTTCTTCATTTTAAAATTTACAAATGCATCTTTAATTCTTTTCCTTTTTGAAACATAATTTGATGTTCATTTGATTTTCTTCAAATTGGCATTGTGATTAGATGACTACTACTATTAATTGTTTAACTTTAGTATCAGAAGGGAGATTTTCAACTAACTTTATTCATATTAATAGATTATTGATATGATTTAACTTTATTCTATATTAACATGCTTATAACAGTTCTACAGGGTTGTGGTTGGTTTACAATCACCAGAAGGGGTCACAACGACACGAGCTGTATTAAGAAGATTTAATGATTTCTTAAGGTTACTTGCTGCTGTAAGTACATCAACTTTGTCATATGGTTTGTTTTACTGTACTTGAGTAGTAATTTTAATGCTCTTGGTGTATGGTTCATTTACCTTTTACCTAAATTTTTCCAGCTTAGGAAAGCATTTCCCCAAAAGAATCTCCCACCAGCACCACCAAAGGGACTCTTGCAGTTAAAAAGTCGAACATTATTGGAAGAGGTAGATACTGTATTTGAATCTCTTACAAAAGATATGGATGTTCTTCTATTGTTTAAATCTGTATTTATCAGATATTCGTCGTTTAAATTGTTTGACATATGCATGGTTTAAAAAGGCTTTCCGAGGCCCACCTCGAGGCTTACGCCTCGGCTGAGGCTATGAAAAAACGCCTTAGAGGCTTAGCCTCATAGGGGTTAACTGAAACCTAGGCCTCAGTCATCCGAGGCTGTCCGAGGCGTTGATGCGGTGAGGCGAGGCGGTGAGGCTTAAGCCTCACTAGACCTTTGTAAAAATTGAAAAATTTGAGGTTTTCTGGACTTCATTTTAGCCCATTTAGTGTTTATTGGGCTTAATTGGTGGGCCAACCCAATACTTCACTTAAAAAAATCTATTAGGTTAAAAAAAACCTAATCGCTTACACAGTACGTAGAATAGAATCACGTCTGCTGTAAAATAGGATATTGAGACAAAAGTTTATAAAGAAGACAAATCTAAAAGATGATGAAGACCCGATAGTTGCCGATGATGTTTTGTCGGATGACGAGTGGATAGCCAACCGAGTGGGATGAAGATGGCATTGGTGGAGTTGGTGGGTCAAATGAGGAAGAAGGGGTGAGAGTTGATCATCTAGGAGGAAAAGGAAAAGAGTAATTAATTTGGTTGATGAAGTTGATGATCTAAATACGCCAGATGAAAACTTTGAGGATGATTTGGAGGAAAACGAGTACTATGATACTTAGATGTCATAACATTACTAATTTAAGTTGTTCGAACTATTTTTTGATGTTTGTTTTATGTTAAACCTTGTTTGCTGAACTATTTTCTATTTATGATGTTCGTTTTATGTTACTTTGTGATTTATATGAGATGTATATATTTTTTAATCTTTTTTAATAATGTTTCGAGGCTTACGCCTCGTGTGGCTAAGGGAAAACACCTCGATACCCGTTTCCGCCTTTTTAAACCTTGGACATATGCCGGATTATTTAAGGAACTAATAGGTAAATGACTAAAAAAGCATTCTTGTGAAAAAGAGTGACCTCGTGTGAAATTGTGAAAGCTTCTTAAGTTGTGTCAAAAGAATTGGTAGATAGCAAATATTATTTAACATTTTAACCTTCTATAATGGTTAGTTTTATTGCAACTGGGGTGAACCTTAAACCTGATTATTCGATCCCTAAACAATGACATCTGTTTATTCAGACATCAAAAACCGTTGTGAATTCGCGTCAAAATAATTAGTTCCGAAACACAATTTGAAAAAACGGGTTATTGATTTTCTGACAAAATATTTTGTCAGATAAGGTGGAAAAGTTAAGAAAATGGGTTATTGTGACAAGTGTGAAATGACCTACTTATTTCTATAGCTTAAAGCAACTGTTTATCTGATTATATTGAAGTTGGAATACTAAGGAAACCTTGCTTATTGTGAAATACACTAGAGATTAGATGTTTAAGATTCATATGTTTCCTATTATGTAGAGACGTTGCTCTTTGGAGGAGTGGATGACAAAGTTGCTATCCGACATCGATGTATCAAGAAGCATTGTAGTGGCATCCTTTCTGGAACTGGAATCTGCTGCTCGATCTTGTATGTTATTGTCTACTTTACCTTGCATAGCTTAAACTTTAATTTCTGATTAAATATTTGAATATGTTTGCAGCATTTCAAGATGAAAACCCACAAACCGTGCAAGGAAACCGTTCCGTAAGCAACAGCATCGAATCCATGGCCTCAGGTAGCACACCAATTTCTGCAGATTATGGCAGTGACACTGCTTACGAGACATCTGAAATCGGAACTTCAAGTTTAGGAAGAGATAATATATCTGAAGCCGGTACAGAAGAGTTATCTCTAGACGAAGATTTAACGGGCCCACTAGAAAAACTAGTCAAACACGGTATGTCAAATATCGATGAGGGATTGTTAATGGGAAGTGCTATTTTAGATCAGGTTAAAGGGTATCATTCCCGAGAGATTAACCGAAGCAGTGATAAAAACGGGAATGGAGGGGGGGATTATGTGTCTGAAAAACAACAGGGTAAGTTAATTGGGAATCCCAAGAAGCTTCTAAATGGGACAACTTCATTACCAGATATGGAGTTTTCTAGTTCGTTGGCAGATGATAATATTATTACTTCAAGTGATATAAACTTAGTGCTTCCGTTGGGGCAACAACAAAAGATAAATAGGGTTCTTATTAGCATGCAGAGGAGACTGGGAACTGCAAAAACCGATATGGAGGATGTAATATCAAGACTAAACCAAGAAATAGCGGTCAAAGATTACCTTATGACCAAGGTATTGTTGAAATTACAGTTTTGGTCGACCATGGTAATCCTCTGCTGCACTAAAGATGATTTGATAATAAATTATGTATATCAATAGGTCAAAGACTTGGAAGAAGAACTAGAGACGACGAAACTGAGAAGTAAAGAAAACCTTCATCAAGCAATACAGATGGAAAGAGAAAGAGTTACTCAAATGCAGTGGGATATGGAAGAACTTAGACGCAAATCCCTAGAGATGGAGTTCAAATTGAAGTCTCAACAGGTTTTATGACAATCTTTCTTTTCTCACCTCAAACGGGTAATTCTGTTTTCTCGACCAGGGAGAAAAACAACCCATTTGACCTGTTTCTTTTTAAGCTATTTGTTAAGTGTTTGGAATAAATACAATCTTGGTTGATGCATTTATTCCAGAAGTAATTTCTATTATGTATTGTAGTTGATGAGTGAAACGTTTCCAGGATGACAAGAGAGAAACAGAAGTGCCAAAAGCATCTGTGATTGAAGAAAAAGATAAGTTACTTGAGGAGTTGGATGAAACTAAAAACAAGTTTGACCAACTTTTGAAGAAACATCAAGAACTAGAAGTTAAATCTAAAGCAGACATCAAAGTTCTTGTTAAAGAGGTTAAATCTCTTAGAAATTCACAAGCAGATTTAAAACAGCAGTTAAATCAATCACTTGTTGGAAAGTCAGATGCAGAGGTATTTATTTCAGCTTTTCATATATTAAATAGGGAAATTATAACAGTTAGCAACATCATTTACTTGATTTCTAATCTGTTTCTTTGGACTTCATAAATTGTATTGGAATCCGTTGTGGATTGAAATTGTCATTTAGATTATAATTAACTTAAGTTTTCTTTAATTTGTGTTGCAAAGAAACTACTCCAAGAAGAAAAACAGAGGTTTGAGAAAGAGGAAATTGGTAGAGTGAATTTACTTCATGAATTTGATGTTCTTCAGCATCGGCTTCGAGATTGCAGCATAAACTTGTTAAACGAAAGTGAAGATAAATTAGTCATTGATTCTCCATCAATGCAAGATGCTTTGGAACTCATTAAAATATCTGATGATCACATAGAAGCCCTCCTTGCCCAGGTACATTTTACATGCTTGTTATAGTTACGGACTGTGGGCAAGATGTGTGGGTTATGGGCAAATAAGGTGTAAATTGTGACTACAAAAACAGTATTGCTAAATTATGTTAGTGGTTTGGTTTTTAAAATGCGTCTATCACATGATGCGGTCTGATGTGTTACCTTATGCAGTTGTCCATATTTGGACAAATTGCAATGGGTCTGACTTTTCACATCTGGCCATTGATTAAGCTATGGGTTTGAGTATTTAAACAAATTTGGCTAGAGATGACGAGAATATCCTCTATGCTAGCGTTTAAAAGTTAACAAGTTCAAATATTATCCATAAATACTTTCATAAGTAGAGTAAAATGCCTGGATAGTCCCTGTGGTTTTGTAAAGTAACACCTATATTCCCCAGCTTTTGGAAATTACGCCGGTGCTCCCTGTGGTTTACTTTTTGTTACTCGGATAGTCCCTGAAGGGGATGTCCGTTAGTTTTCTCCGTTAAGTCCATCTGAAATTACTTATTTGCTCCTCCCTTTAAAAAATAAAAAAAAACAAATATGGATTATTAAAAGTGTGGGGCCCACCTTATTTACCCCTCCCTTATTCAACCATTGCCTCCAGTCACCGCCTGCACCCCCCCCCCCCCCCCCCCCCCAATTCTACCACCACCCACTTCCACTCCACCATCACCAAAACCCCTAACCCTTTGGTTCCTAACCCACTCTTTCAAACCCAATTAAGTAGCATTCTGCACAGTCCAGTCACGGTAGAACACCCCTTGCACTCTCCCCTTAATCTACACCTTCACCTGCAGTCAGTTAACATCCATCAACAATAACAAATGGGTTACGAATTTGACGTCAATTGGATGAATTAGAGGGACACTTGACTTAGCGTTTTGATGGGTGTTGATGGATTTGGTGGTGGAATAGAGGATGATTGAGAAGACATGTTAAGGGGACGAGGTCGGAGTGGGGGAGGGTGAGGCTGGAGATGAAGACGACGAACCAGAAATTGACGGGGATCGCCGTTCGAATTGGTGAGTGTTGATGGATTTGGTGGTCGCTGTTCGATTTCAGATGAAGGGGATCCGTGGTTGTCTTAGGTGGGTGCGGTGGTGGCTAGTGGCAGCATATGGTGGTGTTGGTGAAGACGGTGGTGGTGGTGGTAGGTGAAGATAGAGAGAGGTGGTTGTCTTAGGTGGGTGCGGTGGTGGCTGGTGGGTTGAGATGGTTCTCTTAGAGAGAGAGTATAGAGAGAGATATGCATAGAGATAGAGAGAGAGAGATTCAGAGTGTGTTGTGTGATCTTTTATATTTTAATAAAAGCAAGGGTAAATAAGTAATTTCAGATGCACCTAACGGAGAAAACTAACCCCCATCCACTACATGGACTATGCGAGTAACAAAAAGTAAACCACAGGGAGCATCGGTGTAATTTCCAAAAGTTAGGGACTAGAGGTGTTACTTTACAAAACACAGGGACTACCCGCGCATTTACTCTTCATAAGTGTTTTTTTAATAACGAACTCCTCGCATACATGATGCACGCCCTTGTCAAAACCAAGGTTAGGGCTACTAAAATGAAAACATCCAAACTTGATACATGGATCTGTTTCCACTGTGGGCAAAATAGATTGGTAATGGGTCAAAACAGCTTTGGGTTGAACCACGTCATCATGAGTATGGGTCGAAACGGGCTGTTCTGATCTTCAACCATGTTTTCCTTTCATTTGTATAAATATTTAAGGCGTTAATCGTCACTACAAAAACAATAGTTACAAAATAAGGCTTATGTTATTGTTACCTAAAATGGAAACATGGCAAATGGTCTTAACGTGACAAAAGGTGATACACGGAACATTTTCAACTGCTGGCAAGATGGATGGGTAACGTGTCAAAACGGGTTTGGGTTGAACCGGGTCATCATGAGTATGGGTCAAAACGGACCAGACTGACCTTCAACCACATTATCTTTTCATGATCATAGTTATAACTAATGAAGGCATGATTTGTGACTACAAAAATAATATAGTTACACAAATAGGGGTTATGCTACGTTAACTAAAGTGGAAACATGTCAAATGGGCCAATCAGGTAAAAAGTTGTCCAAAATTATTAAAATATTTGTTTGGTTAAAAGGCTGTACAAATTAGTAGTTGGGAATTTGGGATATAATCAATATCTAAGTATGGCAAATCCGCTGACAGGTCAAATGTTAGATGTATGGTTAAAAAGCTGAGATATGAATCATATGATCAAAATTGAAGTATACTGATATTTACATGTTCATTGGAAACATCTACAGGTACAAATTATAGCACAAGACGATGCTTCAACGGCTGCTGGGGACATGAATGGTGAGGAAGGTGGCCGCACATCAAGTCATAAACTTAGGCAGATGCTGTCAGAGATCCTTGTAGACAACATCAATCTAAGACGACAGGTGAGCATGCTTATTCATCGTGCTCTCAGTACCGGAATAGTAACAATAGAAGACAGGAAGTTAGATACGAGATGAGAAGTATATGTGTGAGGATTGTATATACCAGCAATTACGTAATTATAGCATGTCATCCGACTAACCTTACTTACATTACCTTTGTGGGTAATATGATGACTTATTTTCTACCAAGTTATTATGGAGCTTCCCTTTGTTCAGCAATTGATTAACTTGGGGTGGGAGATCAAGTATAGCGTAGGTGGATTATAAAGTTTAAGATGTTCATGTTTGTTGAATTATGATGCTTTGTTGGTAAAGATGTTCAATGCTTGTATGTTAGGAATCATATGCTGTGATGAATTTTAGAAAATGTCTTTGAGATGAATAATTATGATAATTTTGTTAAAGTTTATTTATATGGGCAATGACCTTTTTTCATAAATATAATGTTTTTTTATTAGAATTCGTATGTTATATATAAGAACTTGCTCGTTTAGTCTTGCGAGCTTTTTTCGAACTCGACAAGCAAAGCTTCGGCTTGAGTTTTACTCATTTTTTCTTTGTTCTTTAACTATTAATTTATCAATATATACTATTAAAGAGTAACTTGGAAAAAAAACGAAAATAGTTATGCGTGAGCTTCCATATCGAAATTGTGGGGTTTAAAAGGAACACATGGAAACCGGCAATGTCTTGTTTAACTCATGAGAGTTCAAGCTCATCTTGTTCAAGCTCATCTCGTTTTAGTATTTATTCATTAACTGTTACTTATTTTCAATCAATAGTATACCGTCAAATTTTAATGATTTATATACATGACATCATATATATTGTTCAATTATTTTATCATAATTTCATATACAATTACAATTAAGTAAATATGCAATAAAGTTTATATAAATTATAGGTCTTTTAAGTTTTGTGAACTTTCTTGAACTAGATAAATGAAGCTCATGCTTGAGTTTGACTATGCTATTATTTATTTATTATCTTATCTCAGTGTATATATATTGTGAGGATCAAATAAGAAGTATGAATTTGGTGAAAAAGCTAGAAAGGATAGGTCTGTGACATATAACAAAATTTACAAATTAAAAAGCAAGGGCATTTTAGTCAATGTTACACCAACCCATCTTTAATCTCCTTCCACCTCTCTTTTTCTTTCCATGTATCTCAAAACTGTAACGTTTCGTATTTTTATACATTCTATTTTTAGAAAGTCTGTATTCGTATTTCGTTTCAATCTTTGTAATCTCGAACTTTGATCATAATGGAAATACATTCTTATTCACACTCGTTTATTTATCCATACATGATAAATACTCATTCACGATACGCATTTTATATACGAAACCGAATCATACTTGAAGTTTAGTTTATGTTCGAAATCATACTCATGCACATTCATATTAAACACATGCTTTGTAATGCCCTAAAACATTAACATATAGAAATGACATACATACATGAACAAAACAACTAAAACAATAATATATATATATATATATATATATATATATATATATATATGTCCGGTTCAAGGAGGAACCGCTACCAGTTGCGAGAACCATAAGAACTCCTCCCATCCAATAGAAGTTCAACACATCACTTATAATCAATTTAATTCAAAAGGGTATTTTAGTCTTTTTCTCTCAATGCCACATCCACTCTCTCTTATATCTAAAATACATCAAATCATCATTAATATGTCTGACATAACAATATCTCTCTCTTTTCATCCTTTTTATACTCAAAATTAGAAAAAAAAAAATTAGGTTTTAAATTTAAACACCAAAAGTATTACATAATTTAGAAAAAACAAAAATATCGAAAATGATATCTATTTGTTTTTTTGCTCTATTTTCCTTAATTATGAAATAATGTTCTTTATAAAATACAAGCTACACTTGTCTTATATGTTTATTAGAAAATACAAAATTATTGAAAATGATATCTATTTCTTTTTGCTCTATTTTTCCTAATTCTAACATAATGTTCTTTATAAAATGCAAGCTATATTTGTCTTATAAGTTTATTAAGAATTTCTATTTAATTCGTCAACGTTTGAGGATTTTGCACTACAACTTTTGAAGAAAAAACAGACAACGTGCGTAAAAAAAGTTTTGATAACATGCGTAAAAATGTTTTGACAACGTGCGTAAAAAAGTTTGACAACGTGCGCAAACATTTACACAAACTGAGTATGAGAGCACTACTATTAAAAAATAAATATTTTTTTTTTGAGAACATGCATAAAAAAGTTTTTTTACGCCCCTGATCGCGGACCCGAGCTCCTCTAAACGTCATGCATAAATCCAATTTTCAAACGTATGTAAAAACGAAAGTCGTAAAATAGTTGTACGTAAGTTTGAAAAATGTTTTTATATAAGTTTTCGAATGTAGAATATTTTTGCGCACGGTGTCAAATGAAAAAAAATATTTTTACGGCCCTTATCGTCGGTCTGAGCTCCTCTAAACGTCATGCGTAAATCTATTTTTCAAACGTATGTAAAAACGGCACGCGTAAATGTTTGGTTTTTACATAAGTTTAAAAAAGGTGGCGAATGTAAAAAAATGTTTTTTACACCCATGACCGTCGGCCCGAGCTCCTCTCAACGTTTGTGGAATGTAAATGCTGTGTTTATTAATTTTCGTAGGTGTGGGGCTTTTACGTTGATAACGAACAAAAAATGAAGATCAAGATCAGAGATTGAAGACGTTTTCTTTGTATACAAGTAGTGTAATTTTTTGTATAAAAATTATATGTTACAATTAATTTTTTATAAATAGATAAAGGTAATTAATGTTAACATGAATAATGATTTAATCTATGATGTTTGATTGTCAATTTGACAAGTTGACATGAATAGTACACAAGACAAGTTCTCCAAAATACCATTTTTTTACTATTTTTTTTTAATCAATAGAATCACTACTAGACAAGATAAATCAAACTTAAACAATTCAATCTTAACCACTCATACATTAAAGATCTACGGTGGATAATGGTTCATACGATTCTCGCATCTAAGGTGGTTCCTATTTTATCCCATCCCTATATATATATATATATATATATATATACACACATATATACATACATACACTGGAAGGTCGTACGGACCGCAAGATAGGTCTGACAGGCAGAAATGCTACCACCTCGCGGAATGGACCTCCTTTCTACCTCTTTTCTCCTCCAGTCACATTCTAACCTTCTTTAAACACAAACTCTAATACCCCACCATAAATACATATCTTCACAACTCCTCCACCTTTTGCACACCTCAAAACAACTCTCTAATCCTCTCAACCTTCTCAAAAACTCCAAGTGAGGCAGATTGTACCAAGTCTCAAAATAGTGAGTTTTGAGCACCTTATTCTAATTTTCTTCTTGTTTTCTTGTATCAAATTACTTGGACAACCTCAAATAATGTTACCGAATGTTCACCAAGGTGTAACAAGGTGGTACATTATCAAACTTGAGTTCCAAAGTCAATTTAGATTCTGTTTTACAAAACTTTTACAAACTTGTCTTGTTACTTGTTTATCTTGTGGAAATTTTGCACCATCCTTGTCCAATTAAACTCTTGTTGTGAGGAATGTGTTATAGTTAATTTCTAGAAGATTAGAGGTTCAAAAACATCAAAAACCTACTGACCTAAAGGTCCCGAGTGACCTACAAAGTGTTGAAACCAACCAAGCCTTCAATCCTCAATGTTGAAGGATTTGTGTTTTGGTTTGATGTGAACAATGGAAACCTTGGTTCTCTAAACATGATTCCACCTACCACACTTGTGCACC
Source organism: Scalesia atractyloides (assembly GCA_947069175.1). Classification (NCBI taxonomy): domain Eukaryota; kingdom Viridiplantae; phylum Streptophyta; class Magnoliopsida; order Asterales; family Asteraceae; genus Scalesia; species Scalesia atractyloides. The sequence continues at coordinate 23,585,604 of CAMTDV010000029.1, read as the reverse complement.
TAGTTAATTAGTTCATCTAAGTAGTTTCCAAGAAATCAAAGTAAGCCAACCTCGCCTTGTCTCTAACATTTGTCATGTTGGGTATGTAGACGTCCGGGTTGTTCTTATTTGGCTGCTTAGCAATCTAGATGCTTTTACATACTTACATATTCTTGACCAACCGAAATCATCAACTAAGTTGATGATCTTGTGCTTTGTGAATCCATATAATGATGTTAAATGGATTGAATTTATCTTACCTCCTTGCTTGACCATTACATAGTAACTTATGACAATCTAACTATTATACATACTATGGGTAGGAGTTAGCTACAAAGCCAACTTTTCCTACAAAGTGTAGGAAGCCATCTCTTTGTGACATGTGGCAAGCAATTATTTTAACCAAAAGGGTATGATGGTAATTTGATAATTAATTTAATTATGGAATGTATTATCTCCTAAATTAACTGAAGAGATTTTTAAGGAAATTGAATATCTCTTTGATTCAAACGGACTATTATCAATTATAATAATACCATTGCTATAACATTGTGTTTTATCAGTAACTGGTTCGTCACATTGTGTTTTATCGGTAACTAGTTCGTCACATTGTGTTTTATCACTATAACACATAATGATCACATCTAGTATCCAACATCAAGTGTAGTAAACATAGTACTATCAATTTATGGGCTCTTAACATTGTATTGCATTAATTTTCACAATTAAACACACCCCATACAAATAAAACACATCAATGTTAGATATACAGAATATAAAACACGTTAGTGTCTGATTCGATATAGACAGTGTCTTAAATACACAACATAAAACACACCGGTGTTAGAAATAGAGAATATAAAACACAGTAGTTTTGGAAAGAGAGAAGGTAGAAAGAGAGAAAAAAACTCGCAGAAATGTGAAGTTATGGTATGGTAGTTATTTCCTTATTTAAAACCAGTTAAATGACACATTTACCCCCAATCAATCAAATTAGCCTATTTTTAAGACCCATATATTACAAAAATGCCACCAAGATGATCTCAACCATCAAGAACACTCATCCAATGGTCAAATCACTTTCTACACTTTATAGGAAAAACACGCTTTGTAGAGGAACCTCACCCTACATATTATATAACTATAATACATGTATCCAAAAAGAGAATCTTAACACCAACCAAACTCATGATTGAATGTTATGTATTATGGTCAATATTATCTTGGATTAAAATTCTTTGTACATGGACTTCCAATGGGCGACATAGTGCCCATGAAAACACGTAAACATGGTGTCAAATATGAGTGTTTTAACAAAGATAACTTTTATGTAATTTCATATTGAGTTACAAAATCCCAAATCCAATCTGCCGTACTTACACGTCTCGTTTATCCTTGTAGGATAACTCGACGTTCCCAAACTCTCAAACACAACAACTCGCTTACGTGGAACATCTACGGAAACTATGAGTTTACATGATCTCATTTTACCTTTTATACACTTTTGGGTGCAATATATACAACATTATAAAATCACGATCACAATATCAATCACATTATTCAAATAAGTCAATCCATTATTACATGCTTAATCGTTATGCTTAGGATACATATATGCTAGAAGCCTTTCTTGCATAATATTTGTCATTAACGTCATGAGCCAACCTTAACATGTACATAGCTATGAGAGTAACACACCGCTCTTAGGAAGGATCTATGTTAAGTTATTCAATCAACGGTCTTGTTCGCTTTGGAGACAAGATACGCAACTTTGTGGACACAATTGGTTTGACATATGATTGTTGCATGCTAGTTATGTTATGTTTCATGTCTTAGTATACTTTTATGACATGTAGGATTGATGAAAACTTTTATATCTATGCTAGTAGCCAAAACTTGTATGCTCACCAATGCTTTATGTGTTGACCATTACTTTAATATATATTGTAGGAGATTAATGTTATGACGTTTCAAGAATCTAGTAGGATGGATTTTTGAAACACATTTTAAGTTTATATTTTTTTCATTTTGTTGTATTTGAATTTCCCTGTTGTATTTCCATTTCAAACAATGTACCACTTAGTACATTAATGAAAATGGAATTTTATTTTAATGTTGTCATATTTAGTAGGTTTTGATGTTTCGAACAATATATTTCGTCACGCCCAGATGTTTCCGTCATCGGTTGGAGTGTAACAAAAACCCCCACCATTTTCAAAACCATACACCACCCTCTCCACCTCCACCACCCTCTCCACCTCCACCACCTTCTGATCGCCACCATCTTGCCGGAAACTAGATTTGAAACCACCAAGTCCATCTTGCCACTTTCACCTTCACCCTATTGCCATTTTCAGATCTAAAACCACCATTCCACCATCCACCGCCTCCACACCACAACTGGTTTCTCCACCATTAGTTAGAGTTTTTCACCTTCAACCATCGTTAGTTGGAGTTCTTTTGTAAGTTGTGTTTTCAGGTTATCAAACCTCAATTGTGTTTTTCACCTCATTATGTTTTAGTTAAAGTTCTTCTTTTCATTTTGTTCTTCTGGATGTTGAAAATTTTAAAGATGGAGATGAAAATTGGTATATTGTGTTTTATATTCTAATTGCATTTACAATAGCTTAGTTTTTGGGTGAATTGTGTGTTTTTTTTTCAATTACGTTTTTAATATAATTGTGTTTCATTTTAGAGTTGTGTTTTATATCCTAAATTATGTGAATTGCGTTTTACGTTGGTAAGTATTTGGTTGAATATTATTTTACAGTAGCTTAGTTTTTGGGTGAGTTGTGTTTTATTACAAAATTGTGTTTATTTGAATTGTGTTTTATTCCACAATTGTGTTTTTTTAAAACGCAATGAAAAAGTCTTGTAATCATGACCTTGTTTAATTGATGTTCATTGTCTTATAGTATGGTATGCTTTCCATTGTGTTTTGCGCATCTGGTTTTCGTTTTTTTTTCAAAAGTATAGTAATAGTATACTCGTTTAAAAAATTAAAAAAAAAACTCTTTTTATAGTGCAATTTAAAAAAAATAATGTCAAATGAAAGAATTATTAACTTTATAAAAAATGAAGGAAGTAAAATAAAGATAAAATATTATCTGACTGGACCATATTACCCCTTTAAAATTAGGCGACTTTTTTGTATTTGATGAATTTCACCTCTTTAATCTTAACCATCCATTATTCAGTCTAATGACTAGGATAACTTTCTAGGCTTCCCTACAAAAACACAACTTCCTATTATATCCTAACCATATATATATATATATATTGTTGGATCTGAGAGTGTATGATAGTTGGTATTTTTTATAAAACAGTTGAATAAATTGAACAATTCAATTAAACAGTAATAATAAACACATATATCTAAACACAACTAGATTTAGGAGTGATTGCATAATGATTTCATATTTAGCTCTTAGTATTACCTAATTACATTTAAAGACTGAACTATGTTTAATGGAGAAAAGTGCTAGTGACGTCGCCATGAAAGTGTAACGCTTCGTATTTTTGTACCTTCCTTATTTAGAAAGTTTTATTCATATTTCTATTTTTGGAAGCTTGTATTTGTAATTCACTTCCAATCTTGTAATTAGAGACGTTAATCATTATGAAATTCACTTTTATACATATACGTGTTACATACTTACGTTATATATAAATCAATCGTTGAAATAATTTTTATACGCGAAACCGAGACTTAGTATACCTACCTACTCTCATTCATACATACACAATACAAAGTCCATATATACATATGTGTTGCATACTTGAAAACATGTAACGTCATAACACGTTTTGACCGAAAAGACGCAGCGGAAATACATACCGTAAAATTTCTTTCTTTATAAATATTATTTCATACTTGAAAACCATTTAAAACAACTTCTTTAAAAGAATTACAACATTCATCTTTTATTTTGTGAATCAAATATAACATACTAATACAAATTACGTGACCACCCAATCTGTACAATCCATGTCTCTCTAACTCGGTCTTCAATCACTTGTCCTCATGATGATGATCCATAATTCTGTACAACCTGCACTTACCACATACATTCGCATCATTAGTACACATTATATATATATATATATATATATATATATATATATATAGGGTTATCTTGAGAACGCTAAATATTGTGAGAACCGTGAGCACAAATGAAAAAACTACGAGAACTTGGTCAAAAACAATTCAAATTCAAAATTTTTTTTGCACTAATCATTATATTTGAATACAATGTTAGAAATTAAATTTACACATTCAAATTTACGTGAATTCGTAAATAAATAAAATTTACACATGTGTAAGTTTGTCATTTACACATGTGTAAGTTTGTTATTTACACATGTGTAAATTTGTTATATTACACATGTGTAAAAAAACTAATAAGAGTGATTTTGATAGGTGAAATGAACTAATTTGACGCTGGAAATTCTTTTTTTTATGTTGTATTTTAATTATAATGAGGTTTGTATTAAAAAAATTGATTTTGATTGTTTTTTTCATTCGTTCTCACGGTTCTCACGATATTTCGCGTGCTCAAGATGACCATCCCCTGTATGTATGTAAAAAAAGGGTAAATGCACGGTACCCCTGACCGCGGGAGGGTTCTCCCTCCCCAAGCTAGCTTAGCCCATAGCTGCCTGGCGGTTACTACCCAGCAGGATTATTCGGGCCGAGCTGGACTCGAACCCGCGTCCTCCCGTTTGGAATGGGTGAGGCTGGCCACTGGGCTGACACCCCATGGTTAAAATGTATATATAACCAGTGGGCCGCGAGTGTCGAACTCGGGTCTACCGAAATAAACAAATTCACACGCACCACTGCACCACTTGCGGTTTTGGTCCCTGTATGTATTTTTTTTTCACCACTGCACCACTTGCAGTTTTGGTCCCTGTATGTATGTATGTATGTATCTAAGATTCATAACTATAGGGTCTCATCTCATTCTATTCTCATATACATTCCAGTAAATTATCCTTCTGAATCCCAGCATTTCATCTCGGTATCTAATCTTTCGTGAGTCAACAATAATGTACCTACACTTCATTTCATTCTCAAAGGCAGCCCGATTAGCATCATTAATACTTGTGTATCTAACACCATACATACTTACAAGTTACATATGACGATTCACACAATCGAATACCTATGAATCAATAATGCGCATACATCTTATCTAATCCAACTCTTTCGTGTTTAATAACTTCTAATGAAATATCTATTCGTTCATACCAAAGGGTTCCATCTACAGGAAAACAATTAGATCTAAGTATATACATACCCACATGCTTATTTCGTTCCTACGCCTACTTGCCTACACGCCCCATTCTTACTCGTATCTCATGAACACTTTTTAATGACTTTCGGATACATTCGGGATCTTAAAAATGAGTTTAATACTCACCCATACTTCACAAACCATTTGGTAAGGTTGAGATACAATACGAAGCATAACGGGGCTTGGAATGGGTTCACGGGTCCGAGATCGAAGAAAAACAAAGAAAACAACTTTGCTGGTGGAAACCCCACCGTTGTAACCCAACCTATTTTCTTATCTGAATTTAAATTCCCAATTAATCATTTAAAAATTTTATATTCATATAAAATATTTAAATAATAACATTTGTTTTATCTAATTTTAGTTATAAAAGTTTAGAGTTATATAAAATACATAAATTTGTGTTGTTAATATGGTTAAAACGTACATGAAACAAAAGTTGTAAATTGTAATTTACTTAAATAAAATAGTGATAATGATTCTTTATTTAGTTAATGAGATTATATAAAATTTATGGAGTCAAAACCCTGACTTCATAAATTGTTGCAACCGAGGTAATCTCTAAAGAGTGGCAAAGTTCATTGTTCTATCAAATTAGAAACCATGATAATCGGACATGAAGACGTTCGCAAACAACCCTTCATGAACCAGTAGTGTTTCCACCATTATATTAGTGCTACCGCCATCGTGCCGTGGAACCGTGGCCTCTTAGTCGCTACACCACCATCAACCTCCATAAGGAATTGTTATAGTCCTTACCACTTCTATTCGGACGACGCATAGCTTTTGTTCCCGTAGTGTTGTAGCCCTCGCACCCGTCAAGCGCTTATATCGATCTACAGCCTAACGTCAAGTGGTAAGATTTCTATTCCTTGTACGATTTATAGTTCATTGACGCAACTACCAGGTTAGACAGTAAATGGCGAAAACCATTTTTCCGGTCACCGGATCTAGTAAGTAGTAATCGGAGAAGGTGACCGACATTCTATTGGCTCTTTTGAAATTGATTACCACCATTCAACTAGAACCAAAGCTCGCATGATCTGATTGTTTCTTGAAACCACAAAAAAATAAAAAAATAAAAAAAATATAAAAACCGAATTATTATTATTACTATTATTTTTATTATTATGATTCAAAGAGCTAGGAAGATGATTAAGTAAACGCTTTTATAAAAAAATATGATTATGTGCTCAAAACCAAAAAGTCATGAGTTCTACCCACTGTCACCAAACCCATAATTTTTGTAAAAATAACATAATGAATTTGGGGTATGTGGAATTTTACCAGGAATAAAGATATATATATATATATATATATATATATATATATATAAAATTTTGTTTTCCTTTCAAAACTACACTTTTCACAGTGTACATATATATATATATATAATATATTTTCTTTTATATTTTTTATTAACAAAATAATAACAATAAGAAATGGTGTACTATATTATGAGGATTTGAGTTTATGAATGCAAATCAGGAAAGTATGTTTTCGTTTAAAGAGGGTATTAGAAATTGTCACTATATGAAATCTATAATCTATAAGCTCTTAAATAAAAGATTATAAAACGATGTTATTAATAGTCAGATCATTGCAAGTTGCACGTACACGATTTTTTAGAAATTAAGTCGCAATACTACTATTTGTAGGCTTTTGCAGCTATTGTTTCATGTGCTCGGTTTTATAACGTTTTATTCTCGCTCGAGTAGAAAAGTTATCAACCTTACCGACTTTGTGCGGTATCACTATCATTTCCGTAGATTAATTCTTTGCAACCAGTGAGTAAACTCTCTCCCCTTTTTGTCATTAACTTTTTAAGGTGTATGAATGTGTTTCGATCAATCGTTTTTATCTAAATTCGAGCATGCAACATCTAGTGTGTCGTATATGCTTTATTTGATGTTGTTGTATGTTAAAGTTGTTGTTGTTGGTTGTTGTGTTGGTCATTACAGTCAATGGTCATTCATTCAGTGGATCCACGGCTAACCTTTCCTCATGACTTGGAGATGTCGATAGCGCCCTATTAGTCTTGGGCTGACCTTTTCTCCTAACTATGGGATGTTGGTATTGCCACAGTCACACCCTTTATGGGTGTGGGACGCAAGGAGTCGGTTTTGGTTTTGGTGTCAGTCTTAGTCTTAATCATTACACAGTTACCATTTTATGTTCATACCACCTGTACATTACTTCCACATGATTGATTGCATGTTTAATATTTAAATTAATATTTGGAATTGAAAAGGTAAAACATGTTACTTTTATTTCTTAAATTTACAATGATAAACCTATTTTACTTAACTAAGGTTTACTCATCGGCTCCTATAGCTGACCCAAAAATACTATTTTACACATTATACAGATGTAGAGGATTGAAGGCTAAACTGGATCAAGATCACGTAGGAGCTTTGTCTTAGTAATTTAAAAGCCAAGTTTGATATATTTATTTGGATATTTGAACTTATGTAAAAAGTATGACATTTAATCATGACGTGTTTAATTATGAAATTTTTAATAGTGCCATAAGCTTTGGGCAATCATCATGCCCCGTGTCATTCCGCTGCGGATTGGGGTTTGACAATTTGGTATCAGTGATAATGGCTATAGAGAATTAGGATAGGTTATTAGCCCCTTAAACCTAAGTTATAGCCTAATAGGGTTTATGTGCTTGATGTGCTGAATTATTGTCTTAGCTTATGCTATTAAATTTCATAAGTTTAAAAATTTGTTATTGTCACACACAAAAATGCATGTGAGCATTTTTAGATGTACATGTTTTGTGCCTTGCATGATAAACATTGTTTTATTTTCTATAGTTTATTCTTTTTAATGTTACACTTGCACACACACAATACAATATAAACATTAAGTTTCTAATTATTTCATTTATATCCTTATTCATACAAAGTATAAGTTAATTCAGTATTCAATTCATGTTAATTATACTGGATATTATTTCTATTTCATTTTGATATTTCAAATTTTATTTAAATTTTTCAATCTCGTCAGAGTGAGTTCTTGTGACGGACATGTACTAATTGGAAGGGTTAAGTACCGGTAGTCGGAACGTCCTGTCTAGGCTGGCAATCATATAAATCCAATAAGGACCAGTTTGTCTACCTGGGGACTAACGATAAGAGTACCGATACCTATTAGGCCAAAGCATGTCACACCAAACGTCACGAAAACTAACAACACTTTGATAAGTCAATGTATCTATGTACGTCATGGATACCCTCCAATATCTTTTCGCATCACCCCAACTTGAGTCATTTAATATTTCATTGTTTCTCTTTGGGTTAAGTGTACGTCAATGCGTAGACATATGCGAACCATGCGAAAGCTCGTTAGTTGCGGGAGCCCACTTGATTACGAAAGTGACGCATGGAAGGCATACCACGCCTTACGATGTGCCAAACCTATAATTTTCAATATTTTATTTCTGAAATATTATTTTATCGTAAGTTTTATGTTTTTCAGGATGTTTTTATTCCATTTATCATTTGATGGTTAATCTTTGAATTCTCAACCTGTTTGCGACAGTCCTTATAGATGTCTTCTAAACGTCTTCGTATTGGAAACCCCGCCGTAACCTACGGTAGCCCCCGTAGCTTACGGTGGCTAGGAAATCGCTACGGTGTGGAACAACTGCCCTACAATGGAATAATGTGGCCTTACCATCTACCGTACCTTACGGTGGCTACCGTAAGCTACGGTAGAACCCAGTTCAATCCACCTTTGTTCTCATTTTTTTTACTTTCGTAAATGACCAATAGGCCCCCGAACTTCTTTCTTCCCCGTTTTCATGCTTCCATGACATAAATTAACCATACTCAAGTCCCATATCCTTACCCGTTTGATTTCACCATGCACCTTCTGTTACTTTTGAACTATAAAAAACTTACAACAACATTCTTTTCCATTATCTTACCTTTCTCAATCATTCCTACATGACTCCTATCATTCATACAACAGACTTTAATTATATACTAAGAAGTGAGGTTCTGCAATTCACTTACCTTAGGCATCCGTGTCCGTATCCGCTTCCTTATCTGCTCTTGGCCCGTTAGCCTTTCGTGCTTGAGTCCATCTCGACATGATCCCTATACTTTCATGTCATCGCAATCACATTCTTGTTAGCATACATTATTGTACATATTAACGATCATATCAAATGCATATCTCACATTTGACTATCATTAGTCAATTCTAACAAGCATAAGGCATATACCCTAAATGACATCCTTTCAAACTCATATAATTCATCATGTTATCCCATTTAACACGTATTGATATAACACGTACCATATGACTTTCTATAATCTTACAATTATGACAACAAGTCTAGCCATGCTTCTTATACGTAGTTGACTTTCAGAAGTCAATGGTTTATCATATGAACTTTCGACTTAACCATCATATATCCGTGTCATCATATTAGGCTGTACTAATGACACTAAATACATTTCATACTCATGATACAATATGCTTACAACCACATGATCACCTAGTTATATCATGCATATGTACAACCAAATCAATACAAACTAAAGCTCTCATGATCCTACAATTGTCAACCACATTCAAAGCTAGTAATTTAACATAGTCTCAACATCATTCTTTATTAGTAAGTCCACAAGCTATCCATTTAATGCACATCCATTGTTTAGCATACAATTTCACATACTAGCTTTTACTAAGCATTTCATTAAATACTTGGTGTGCGTACACCATTTAATGCACAATGTACAACTAATTTATGCATAATCTTCCAAGCTCATACGTAATTCATCAAATCTTCTTACTAATCAATAAGTATCGTTCCCACATAGATATCAAACACCACATTTCTTTCAATTCATCTAACAAGAATCCATCATACATAACATAATACATCAACATTGAACAAGAATTGGACATGGATGAGATATCCATGTCACCATCTTCATCATAACAAACGGGTTTCACCTCAAAACATCAAATTAATCAAAATCATGCATAATTCATGTTCTATATGGTGATTCTAACACATATACATGATCAATTTCATTCAATTTCGTGGATTAAACATAAACCCGCTTTATACAAAATCACCAAATCTCAAATTACAACTTGCCACATGTTTGTATGGTTGAGATGGTGATAATTCTTCATTCATACGTAAGATTGGATCTTAAATTCGTCACCAATTTGGTGATTTTTGATGAACAAGGGTTTTGGCTCCCTTTATGTTTCTCCTGATGTTCCACGCACATAAACACACACTCTCCACACATATAAAGTGCAGAATTTTGACCCCCACTTTCTTTTGTTGACCATTTAAAAACTTTCAAGGAATAACACCAGTGGTCCCTACACTTTCCTTCCTTCCTTCGACTTAACAACCCTTTCTAACTAAGTTAAGTTACTTAGTTATCTCATGTCATGACATAACATAAATGAACCCTTTCCATATTTGGGATGCACGTATCTAGCTAGTTCACTTGGTTGTTTTTAGATTTAGTAGGTTTAAGTTCTTATTTTCATATTCATGACCAATCGAAATTATCAACAAAGTTGATGGTTTTGTGGTTTGGTGAATCATATAATGAGGTTTAATGGATGCTAATCATCCTACCTCCTTGCATGACCATTCTCATGGTACTTAACTTTACATTCATATACGTTAACTCTTAAATTCCAAATCCAATCCGGGAAACAAAAATCGCAACTTAAGCACCATCGTTTCCCTCTTAGGGTAACTTCAGTGTTCCAAAAAATCAAGACTCGTTAAACTCACTAAGTGGAATTACTTTACAAACCGTGAGTATACATGACTCTCTTTCCGTTTTCACACTCTTTGGGTGCAATATATATACTGTATTAAAACTCACACAAACACACTTATTCAAATACATTACCCATACAAACGAATTCGTTATACATGCTTTATAAGTTTATACTTTAGGAATACATGCATGCTAGAAGCCATTCTTGCACTATACTTTATCATTAACTTCGTAAAACCTACCTTAACATCTATATATAGGAGTAGCACACCACCCTTGTTAGGTCTATGTTAAATAATCATACAAATGGTCTTGTCGTTGCGACAACAAGATTACGCTAGTGGAATCTTTGGGTTGACACGTATGTGATGCATGCTAGTTCAAGATATGTTATGCCTTAGTATATGTTCTTGCCATGTGGATCTCGTTAAATTCTTTATACATATGTTAGTACACAAAACTTATATGCTCACCAATGCTTTTGTGTTGACATGTTACTTTAATATATATTGCAGGAACTTGATGTTGATGAGTTGAAAGAAAATCTAGTAGGAAGGACTAGAAATGCACTTAGTTTAAATTTATGTTTTTTTTTACTTTGTTATGCTCTAGATGTTGTATTTTCCTTTGAAACAATGTATCCCCTTTAGCGTGAAATGAAAATCGTTCTTTAAATACTTGTCACAATTAGTCATTATGAAGTTTCACTACGATGTTTCCGCCATCGGTTGGGGTGTGACAGAAAGTGACCCTAAACAACCTCGTAAATGATGTAACTGCCAGTAGTTCATAGAATTGCTGAACAATTAGAGAAAACACTATTACATTGAAACTACTATTAACAAAGAAGAAAACAACTGGATTTTCAAAACTGTTGGAAAGATTCCCACACTTTTGGAATCCAATACTTCTGGTCTTGTGTTAACTTGTTGACTTGGTCTTCTACTCTTCAGCTTTGACTTGTTGACTTAGTTGTTGACTAGTTGACCCAACACTTTGTACTTGTCTTCTGATTGTTTGATGCAACAGTTCTGTTCCAATAGTTTTGGTGGTTGTTTGAGAAGCTTTCAAGTGGAGAAACTTTTGGACTTGTGATTGAACTTCAACTTATTCATTAGGCAGGGAAGATGGTTCTCTTGGGTTTTGGCTTTCATCATCAACAGATCTTACATATAGATAGGGTGAGGTTCAACTACAAAGTCCAAATTTCCTAAAAAGTGTAAAAAGTCATAAAACACTATAATTTCAACCATAAAACACACCTAAAACCCACAAATAGCAGAGTAATGACTACTAAAACACCATATTCAAACTATAATAGTCCATAAACACTTCATTCATACAATCGTAAAACTATAAATATAAATCACAACATGCTAATCAACATAAAACACAGTAATGTTTGTCATTCGATAATCAGAGTGTTATCATCCAAAACATAAAACATAACCAACATATATGATGTTTTAGTAATCTTCATTTTGTTATTTATGGGTTTTGGGTCTGTTATATGGTTTATATTTTGATGTTTTATGACTATTTACACTTTTTAGGAAATTTGGACTTTGTAGCCAACTCCTAGCCTATTATATATATATATATATATATATATATATATATATATATATATATATATATATATATAGGATTAGGTTCAAAAGTGAACACAAGTGTATTTGCGAACTGAGCGAGCTAATCTTGGCCTTACACGTGTGTAAATCAATGGCCAGGATTTGATGATGAAATACACTAGTGTATTTTACGATTTGATGATGAAATCCTGGCCTTACATGTGTGTAAATCAATGGCCACGATTAGTTCGCTCAGTTCGCAAATACACTAGTGTTCACTCTGGAATCCTATCCTATATATATATATATATATATATATATAAAGAGAGAGAGAGAGAGAGAGAGAGAGGTCACTGTAAGGGAAAACCACATTGAGTTGAGAAAACTTCGGAAACTCAATATAGGGTCCATATGAAGCCACGTTTACATTGTTACATTGCTTGTGGGGGGTATTTTCAGAAGTTTAAATTGTGTTACAGGGATACATGCCATGCAGAATTTGTTAACTGACAACTGTTGTACTTGTACTTTTCTCGCAGCCAAGGATCTGAGAAAGGTGGATTTGATATCTTGAATTTGGTTAGAGGAGCATGTAATGAATCATTGAATGGGTGTGTACTTATTCTAAATTTATTTTTTTTACAGATTTCTTTACAGAGAAAAACACATATTAAAATAGGTGGATTCCTATTTTATTCACACACACATTTCGTCTGAAGTTGATCCTCTCACACATGTTCTCTCTTATTCCTTTTCTCTCTCTTATTCCTAAATCAAAACCCATGCTTTTTTCAAGCTTGAAGCAGATCTATATATTGTTTTTCAAGATTTGTATATTGTTTTTCAAGCTTGAAGCCACTTGTTTCCCTCACTCAACCATCGTTCATCCCTAATTTGTATATATTGTATCAAATGTGGAAGTGAACAGATCTACGTCAGAGGTGAATAGATCTTGATTTTCAGATTTATTGTTTTAGATATTTGAACAGGTTGCCAGAGGTGAACAGATCTGAGTTGGCAGTTGAACATGATCTATCTCTTCTCTCTCATTGAGCCAAATGGTTTCTTCACGAGATCCAGATGAAGGGTTTTTTGTGGGGAAGGGAATCAATAGTTTTTGATGATTTTGTAGAGTGATTACATGTTCGTGGGATGGAAATCGCTAGTTTTCTTCACAAATCCATTCAGATCTGGATGTTTTCTTGAACCTAGTTTTTTCTTTTTAAAATCGGCCTACGGTCTAGTGTTTTTACAAGTTTTAGTTTATTGGTTTTGCAGAGTGACGTGAAGCATGATTTTTGTAGGTTCAGTTTTCTTATACATATTTGTTTAAAATTTTAAATTTGTATCATTTGCTTGTTGATATATATTTTTAGTGTTTATTGTGATGTGAAATAGCAAAAGAAGAAAAGCATAGTAGAGTTCCAAAGAAATGATGGTATAGAGGCACTAGGTAGGAGTAGTGTTCACTTTATCCTATTTTCATGATTTTATATCACATGTAACATTTTTGTAGTTACAGAAATACAGTGGTTTTTTAGTTATCATTTTTTAAGGATTTACATATGAAACATGTACCCGGTAACCTCAAATCGCTTCAAGATCAGTAAAAAGAGGCGAAGATCTGAAGAAATGGGGCGGCGATTATGAAATTTGATACATTTTTTATGTTATACAAATTTTTATAGTGTTTAAGTGGTTTTTTATTAGTTAACATATACATTTTTATGGTGTTAACATTATTAGATTTTATTATGTTGCAACCTTTTATGTTACATTTAGTTGGATTTATGTTACATGTTTAGGAGATACCTTTACATATGTAACAATCTGTGTTACACCAGATACATTAGAATGTTGCAGTATTTTAATACTTAAAAAGATGTGATATGAGAGAGAAAATGATGGTGTTACAGGTTACATGGATTTGATGGTGTTACAAGTTACATGTTTCCAAGGTAACACATATCTAGCTACAAATGTAAAAGTGATAGTTACACACGTAACATTAGATAGCTACTGATGTAAAAGTGATAGTTACAAAGTTACAAACGTAACATTTCACTTATCTAGTTACAGATGTAAAAGTGATAGTTACAAACGTAACATTTCACTAGAACTACAATTTGAGAGTATGAAAGAGACACATAACCGATGAGAGAAAAAGGGAGTTATGAGGGTTTGAATATGTGAGGAAGTGATATAGAACTGCATATGTGTCAGGTCAAGGAGAGAGAAACAAATGTCTTGTTCCCTTTGATTTGATACTACTTTCCCAAAATGTCCTTATGGTACCTTTTCAGGATTTTTAATTTATATAATAATCAGTATTTGGTCTTGTTCAAATATGCACTGTAGATCACAAGCCATCAATGACCCATATATAGTTTCCAAAGTTTTCTTAACTCAATGGGGTTTTCTTATTACCCTTTCCCTATATATATATATGTGGTGTGTGTGTGTGTTGTGAAAGATAAAACGAAAACCCACTTGAGTTGAGAAAACTCAAGAAAACCCTATATAACATTTTTATTTTTTTTCTAAAAATAATAGGGGAATGTAACATTAATGTACTTGAATCTTTTTATAAAAAACGTAAAAAGCATCTACTTGTTTTTTTTAATGTTCAAAATTTGTATGTTACATTTTTTTGGACATATATATTATGTAAATGAAATTTTTAACATTTAAAAAAATAAACTACTCGGTGTTTTTTGTGTTTCTTTTGTAAAAATGTTCAAATATATGTATGTTACATTTCCTATTTTTAAAAGAAAATAGAAATGTTACATGGGGTTTTTACAAAGGTTTTTTGAGTTTTCTCAACTCAAGTGGGTTTTCGTTTTATCCTTCCCCTACATATATATAGGTTTAGGATCCTGTAAAAAAGACTAAAAGTGTGAGAAGGATAAGAAAGACTCTAGTAATGACACATGTCCCTATCTATTTTATTAGTTTAAGGGTAAGATGATACTTAACCCATAATCCTAATTAAAGATATAATCTTGTAACCGAATTCATCAGTTATTTTAAAATTTCACTTCATCAGTTATTTTAGGAATTCATCATCAGTTCGTATAAAACACCATACGAATTCCAAAAAACACCACAACTTTAATCGTAATACAGCCGTGGTGTTCTAACATGTGTAATGGTTTTTGTTATTTTTGCAGGTATAAAACACCATACAAATTCGAAAAACACCATGAATTGAATCATAATATAGTCGTGGTGTTTTAACATTTAGAATGATTCTATTGCTATTCCAGATCAGTTCGTATAAAACACCATACGAATTACAAAAAACACCACAACTTTAATCATAATACAGCCGTGGTGTTCTAACATGTGTAATGGTTTTTGTTATTTTTGTAGGTATAAAACACCATACAAATTCCAAAAACACCATGAATTGAATCATAATACAGTCGTGGTGTTTTAACATTTAGAATGATTCTATTGCTATTCCAGATTAGTTCGTATAAAACACCATACAAATTCCAAAAAACACCACAACTTTAATCGTAATACAGCCATGGTGTTCTAATATGTGTGATGGTTTTTGTTATTTTTGCAGGTATAAAACACCATACAAATTCTAAAAACACCGTGAATTGAAACATAATACAGTCGTGGTGTTTTAACATTTAGAATGATTCTATTGCTATTCTAGATCAGTTCGTATAAAAAATCATACGAATTCCAAAAAAACACCACAACTTTAATCGTAATACAACCATGGTGTTCTAATATATGTAATGGTTTTTGTTATTTTTGCAGGTATAAAACACCATACAAATTCCAAAAACACCATGAATTGAATCATAACACAGTCGTGGTGTTTTAACATTTAGAATGATTCTATTGCTATTCCAGATCAGTTCGTATAAAACACCATACGAATTCCAAAAAACACCATAACTTTAATCGTAATACAGCCGTGGTGTTCTAATATGTGTAATGGTTTTAGTTATTTTTTCAGGTATAAAACACCATACAAATTCCAAAAACACCATACAAATTACAAAAAACACTATGAATTGAATCATAATACAGTCGTGGTGTTTTAACATTTAGAATGATTTATTGCTATTCCAGATCAGTTCGTATAAAACACCATACGAATTCCAAAAAACACCACAACTTTAATCATAATACAGCCATGAAGTTCTAACATGTATAATGATTTTTGTTATTTTTGCAGGTATAAAACACCATACAAACAAAAACACCGTGAATTGAACTATACTACAGTCGTGGTGTTTTAACATTTAGAATGATTCTATTGCTATTCTAGATGTTAAAACACCATGATTGTAATCACAATACAATGTTACATACTCTAGATGTTAAAACACCATGACTTGAATCATAATTCATTATTTGCAATGCTATGGTGTCTTATTTATGTTCATGGTGTTTTACTGTAAAATACAACGCCTTGAATCACAATACAATTAAAACACCATTGTATGAACATAGAAAAAACACCATGGACTTAACATCCAATCGAGACGTAATTTTTTGCTCTACATAACAATATGGTACTCATATTAAAGATAAAATAACACTCGTTATTATGGTGTAATTTTTTTTAAAAAGAGTTACATATAAAAAGTTATTGACTTTTAAAAAAAGAAGAGGGGAACTTGCATGTGCATTGCATGTGAGTTTCTAAATTTAAAAATGTTAAATTTACCTTTATACCATTAATCTATAAAATTAATTAATTTAATGGTAAACACTATTTACAATTTTGCCATTATAATCTCAACCATTAGATTATAGATCAAATGGTGTAGATTCCTTCTTACACTTCTAACAAAACATACCCTTTTTATAATAACCCTACCCTATGTATATATATATATATATATATATATATAGGGTAGGAGTTGGCTACAAAGTCCAAATTTCCTAAAAAGTGTAAAAAGTTATAAAACACCTAAATGTTAACCATAAAACGCAACCAAAACCCACAAATAACAAAATGAAGATTACGGAAACATCATATATGTGTTTTGTGTTTTGGTTACAAGAATCTGATTATCGAATGACAAACATTATTGTGTTTTATGTCGATTAACATGTTGTGTTTTATATTCATAGTTCTACGATTGTGTATTTGAAGTTTTATGAAATATTATAGTTTGAATATGGAGTTTTAGTAGTCTTCACTCTGTTACTTGTGGGTTTAGGTGTGTTGTGGGTTTAGGTGTGTTTTGTGGCTGAAATTATAGTGTTTTATGACTTTTTACACTTTTTTTTGGAAATTTGGACTTTGTAGCCGAACCCTACCCACACACAAACACACACATATATACATAGGGGTTGGTTAACGTACAATATTCCTTAACGTACGATTTGTGCGAGATGAAATTATGCACGTTATAATCATCAGCGTACGCAACGTACGTTAAGCAAATTGTACAATACACTTTCACTATATATATATATATATATATATATAGGTATAGGTTCATGTGAGAAAATTTAAAAGTGTGAGAAGGGTAAGAAGGAATATGGTTGTGCCATGTGTCCTGTTTTTTTTGGAGATTTAGGGTATAATGGTAATTTCCCTAATAAAATCTATTCTTGGTAATTATACTCTATAATCGTAAACTAGTTATTTTTGGAGATATTCAAATCAATTTGCGCAAGATGTTGATAAAATCGCAGAGTTCATATTTGTTTTAAAATTCATCAATATTCGTTTGAATTCATACGTGATTTTCGATTCAAACTCGATAACATATACCGGATAAATCGATTTTACCACTTCTATTGAAAACGCTGCATTCATATGGAGAATCATGGATCAGGTATGTTTTGTAGGGTGATTGTCTGTATTAGATCGCGGGTTGTTCCATACTTTTTTATTGTCATCAGAATGAATAACACTGTTCTAAATGGCGTATCTATAGGAATAGAGTGCAGGGTGTTATTTGTTCATGTATCGTATTGTGTTTTGTTATTCAATTTATCCATTATCTGCATAAACACTCTTTGGAAACCGTGTGTGTATGTGCTTACAATAGGTGGTGTTATTTCTTTATAGGAATTCATGGTGTATTTTTTATATTATGTGGGGTTATTTATGTTATAACCAATTTTTCCTTCACGGTGTTTATTAACAGGCTATTTGTGCTGATACAGTTGTGTTCATTCATTGTGTTATTTAATACAGTTGTGTTCATTCATTGTGTTATTTAATACATTTGTGTTCCTTTCATGGTGTTTTTTAATATAGTTTTGTTCCTTCATGGTGTTTTTTAATACAGTTGTGTTCCTTCATGGTGTTTTTTAATATAAAGTTGTGTTCCTTCATGGTGTTATATGTTGTGTTTTTTACCTGTTATATGTGGTGTTTTTTACGGTGTTATTTAATACAGTTGTGTTCCTTCATGGTGTTTAATACATACAGTTTGTCTTCCTTCATGGTGTTTAATACATACAGTTGTGTTCCTTCATAGTGTTTATTAACGGGATATTTGTGCTGGTGTTTAATACAAACAGTTGTAGTGTTATTTATGTTATATGTGGTGTTATTTTGTAGGGTCTCATAATTACCAGCCTGTTGGGCGTCCACGCTTGTCTCCATATTCTGGTAAGAAGACTTTTTTACCTGAGGTGGAAGATTCGCTTAGGCCGAGAGAGAAGATGACTTTTGACACACTGAATATTGCATTCCTTTTTTATCAAAAGTACGCGATGGCTGCAGGCTTTACTGCCAGAAAGTCTTCCCAATATAAGCTGCAAGATGTTGTTAAATCCAAATACTTTGTTTGCTCAAAGGAATGGACCAAACCTTTTAAGGTGATCGATTCATCTAAAGTGGTCGACACCTCAAATATAGGCTCAAAAAGGAAATCTACTCTCCGGGTCCCTTCTATTAGGACTAATTGCGAAGCATGTATGTGCCTAAAGCTTAACGAGATGAATCTATATGAGGTATACTATTTCAAGGAGGACCATAACCACTCTTTTGTTGCTGACGAGGATAGGTATTTACTCCCTGTTAACCGAGGATTGAATTATACTCAAGAGCAAGCGGTTAATGCCTTGAGTGCGATAAATATTGGACCTGTGAAAGCATTTAATATTATGAGGACATTGTATGGTGGCTTTGACAAGGTTGGGGCAACCAAATCCGATTTCAAGAATTTTAAGCGAGATATAAACAGGTACATATCTGAGTTTGATACTGATATGATGATTAAACGGTTGTTGAGAAAGAAAGAGTATATACCAAACTTTTCAATGGAGTATATAACCTCTGAAGATGGTATATTAAGGGCTTTGTTCTGGGCAGACGAGGAGGCCAAGTGGAATTATTCAGTTTTCGGTGACGTTGTGTCATTTGATGCAACATATCATCGGCGTAACAAGTTTGCTTTTTTTTGTGTTTAGGTACAAAATGATGTTCGTACCATTTACCGGTATTGACAACCATAATCGTAACGTTACACTTGGAGCCGCTATAATAGGAAACGAAACCGCTGAAACCTATAGTTGGTTGCTTAGGGTTTTTCGTGAATCTTTTGGTCGTGCTCCTCCGGTGGTTGTGACCGACCAAGACCCAGCCATGAAGAAGGCTATTGAAGATACATGGCCTGAGAGTAGGCATAGGTTATGCATGTGGCATATAATGGACAAGCTTACTGTTAAGGTGTTTTTGCTTATTCAATCTATTAATATTTTTTTCATTTTGTTGTGTTGTATTTATTTTGTTTTCAATTTTTTTTCAGTGGTGTTTTAGGTTGGCCCTATGATTTGC
Source organism: Scalesia atractyloides (assembly GCA_947069175.1). Classification (NCBI taxonomy): domain Eukaryota; kingdom Viridiplantae; phylum Streptophyta; class Magnoliopsida; order Asterales; family Asteraceae; genus Scalesia; species Scalesia atractyloides. The sequence continues at coordinate 23,565,206 of CAMTDV010000029.1, read as the reverse complement.
AATAGTACAGATTTCAAGAAGAGGTTGTGTTCCATTGTGTGGACCGATTCTATACTGCCCGAGAAGTTTGAAAGCGAATGGGGTACCAGAATGAATAATTTTAATCTTTCTGAGCATGAATGGTTACAGTCTATTTATCAGATAAGGGGTAGTTGGATACCGGCGTATTATCGTGACGAGTACATGTCTGGGCTCATGCGTACATCATCTCGTTCAGAGAGTGAGAACCATTTTTTTTGGACAGTTTTACAACCCGGAGTGTACCCTTGTCGAATTTTTGGGGCATTTTGAATCTGCAATTGAAGCTCAAAGACATGAGCACAGGAAGAATGACCATGACACTAGAAACACGGTTGCTGATTTATGGCCTGTAGACTTTGCTTTGGAGGAGGAAGCCGCGACGTTATACACACGCACTATTTTTTTTTTATGTCCAATTGGAGATACAAAATGGTATTCATAGATGTGCTATTGGAAAGTGGGAAACTATCGATGACTTCGTTAAATTTTTTGTGAAGGATTGGGAACAACCATGCACCACTTTCTTCGAGGTATACGATAGACTTTATTTTTCTTTGTTTTGTTTACATTTTACTTTAATATACTTGGCTCCGACACATGAATTAGTATGGTGTCATTTGCTTAAACGATTTTTTTGTAAGAATTTATATGTTTTTTGTTTTGCCTTATAGGTAATGGTGCGGGAGGCCAACATGACTATATACTGTACATTCAAAAGATTCGAACAGTTTTAGGTTGTTGTGCTCACACATATTCTGCGTGCTTAGGATGCTTGACGTGATGGAATTCCCTCAACGATATAAACTTAGACGTCGGACGAGGGAGGTTGTTACCAATAGATCTCCTGGTGTTAATTTAGGTATGAGTGAGGACGAAGATCGGTATAATGAAGTAAACCGGGTTGTACGTGAGATAACACAATATACAGAGTCGATTATTAACAAACTTGTTACTAATTTTGATGCACTGTGCTCATTTAGGGATCATGTGGTTAAGTTCTTCGATTCAACTGACGAGGCCATCGGGAGTGCACCTAGTAAGAGTCGTAGGGAAAGGTTTGCTGAAATAACTGGCAATACCCAACCATCTAGAGTTACTATTCGTGTCCCCGTTGGAACTAGATTTAATGGTATGGGTAAGCCGAAACGGATGAAGTTTAAACGTGAAATTGCAAGAAGCCAAACAGGTAATAAGAGACGTCGTTGTCAAAATTGCTTTAGGTACGGTCATAACAGACGTACCTGTAAACACCCTAAAAGGAAACAAGAAGACGCTAGTTCTAAGGAAGACGAGGGGGGAAGAAGTGGTCGAATCTGACAAGGATGAAGCAGACGAGGACGAAGCTGACGATTAGGGAGTGTCGGATAAGTCATTTTTTTGTGTTTGTTCACAATGGTTTTCGGTTGAAAGGTTATACTTCAATTTTTAAGTTGAAACGTTATACACTGTTGTAGGTTCTGCAGTGATGATTTTTTTTGTACAGCCGAATTTTTAAAAGGGTACATATTGCATATTGGTGTAACAAAATATTTTTTTAATGTATATAAATGTTTTGGGTTTTTTTATATATCGTATGGTGTTGTCAATTGGTTATTATGTTGTTCCTTATATTTTTAAAGAGAGGTTTACCCAACTGAATAGGTTTATGCCATGAGTTATAACAATTTATATGGTTTTATTATCTTGTCGTATTTGTAACAGTGTTTTGTTTTCAAGCATATATTTTCGTGACATTCGCTAATTTCATCTGACATGAACGATATAAAACTAGTTTATTGTAGCAAAATATTAGAGAAAGTAATCAAAAAGAAAAATAACAACAAAACACAAAAGAAATGATCAAATTTCACACCATTTTTTTCTAACTCGAAAAAACCCCATAAAATGTTCATACGTTACACAATTTTTTAGAGCAACCAAATTGAAAATGGACCAACTGGATTAACTTGTTTGAAACCTACACTATACCATCCAACCTGCGACAAATTCTTTGTATTGCATTTTCCTTGAGCTTCACTCTTTTGTCCTCGTCCAAACAAGCAAACTCTCTAACTTCTGTCTCTACAACCCCTCGTACTGAGTTCACCTCACTAAGAAGCATTTTTGATACATACTTCTTGCGTAAATCGGTGATTTTCCTTCTTTGATTATCGAATACTTCCCCTTTTGCGTTCCTCTCTAACGATAGTCCACATTTCCAATCTTTCACGCTTGTTCCTATATAAGTCAAAAGACATGTTTCTCGTAAGCAGATCCAATAATGCGCATCTACAGGTATGTTTCTAAATTTTACCAGGGAACCTTCTAGCTTACCGTTGTAGGTCTCCATATGCCGCATTAAGAAAATTTCATAGTCATTACCGTTAAACAGGGTCTGCCATGGGAATTCCATTCTTACGGGTTTGGTAACTCTTAGTTTATCAGCTACCACTGGCTGTATACGGCTAAGGAACCCACAAAAGGCACTTATCTGAAATAATACATCCGGTAATACATTATTGTTCTTTTTTAATATATCAATATAGTTTTGTATATATCTGAGCTGTCTGTACCATTTTTTCGACCTTCCCTTCGTATCTTTCTTCTAAACCAGTGTCACCCTCTATGTTGTCAATGATTATTATTTGGATCGTTGACAAGTTGAAAAAAAAGCAGAAAGTAGTGCTCCCATTCAAGATAGGGATGTACACCCTCTGGAAACCTTTAAATGTCTTTAGTTTCGTACCATCTAGTACATACTTCATGTTCTCTGCAAACCTTGTTATCCGGTCTTTTTCTGGTAAGTCGAACTCCTTTTCAAGCTGCATATGTTTATTTAAAAAAGATAAAGTTAGAAGATATGGAGTTATTTCAGCTCCAAAACAAAATTGAAACTATGTTATTTCAGATCCAATAACCGAGTTTACATACCGTTATAACAGAATAACACCATTAGTTCATTTAGGCTTTATCTAAAGGGAGTCATATAATTTAAACAATATGCAAGCCTAGGACTGTCTTACCAATGGTTTAACTATTTCATGTTCATTTCCAATAAAACTGATAACCTGTAACCTGACTAAATGCAAACATTTTTTCACTGGTCCAATCCATTTAACGATATGGTGTTATTTCAGTTCCAAAACAAAATTGAAAACTATGTTATTTCAGATCCAATAACCGAGTTTACATACTTTTATAACAGAATAACACCATTAGTTCATTTAGGCTTTATCTAAAGGGAGTCATATAATTTAAACAATATGCAGGCTAGGTCTGTCTCACGAATGATTTAACTATTTCATGTTCATTATGCTATAAAACTGATAACCTCTAAACTGACTAAATGCAAACATTTTTTCACTGGTCGAATCCGTTTTCAAGATAATTCTTTCGGACTTTCATTACAGCGTACAATAATCAATAAATAACACATACCAACATTCCAGCATTGCAGAACAACTTTGGGGCTGTTCCCATCTTCCTCAGTCTCTCCTCGTAGTTCAATACTACAACCCATGCACTGATGACATCAATATGTATTGTGACGCCCGGTACCATCGATTTGAACGGTGACCTCATCACCGAAACTTGACCATTATTGCTGAAAATTACATCCCTACAACACGAGAGAATTATTTTAAATAAATAATGTTAATGAAAAAGTATAATTATACGATGGATACGTACCATGCGTTACGTACCCCGAAGAAAATACACCATGGTACGACTTTTTTTGACTTCTCTCGCCCGGCCCGCAACGAAACTACGCAGCTGACATATGGTGACCGTAGCGTTGGCGGCAAAATTATTGTCTTTTTTGGGCATGGTGTTTTTTCGTGCATCGCAGATCGACCCCCCTCAACACCTTTATCATGATCCCAAACACTGTCAAGTTTTTTTGACAAGTTCACTGCCTCAAGCCCTGATACATTGAACCGTGGTTGGGATATCTTTACTGTATCCACTGCGTTTATCGCTGCCTCTACCTCTGCCACAAATGATGACGTCATTGGTGAAAAGGGAGATTTTTTTGTGACATAGTTTCATGATTTCTCGTATTTGGAGTAGTGTTATTACTGGTTAATGTTACACTACCTTCATGACGGTTGACATCTTGCGTGCTTGCCTCATCCGCTTGTAGATGTTTCAACTTCATTCTATTCCATGTCAATGCTTTTTTCCTTCAACTTCTCATTTTTGGGATAAAATGTACACGATTCCGTAATCTTCTCATTTATGCTACGAACGCATTCTTCAAAATCACAGAACAACAACTTATCCAAAATGCTGCATTTATCCTGTTTCAAAATCCGGTTAAACAACATATTTTGGTAAAAAAATATATACTGTATCAGTCTATTTACAACCTATTGTTTATTTACCTCATCAGATTCTCTTCCAGATGCGGATGGGGGCGATTGTGTGTCTCCGTACTGCGACACCATCGGCACACGAAACGCTCCATCTGGACCTACAAGCATGGCACACGTTGGGTGTCAGTTTGCGTCATAAAGTAGTCCGCACAATGCTTGTATATACCAAGGTGTTCGTCATCATCTTCAATAGCTGTAGTACCTTTAACCATGTTTTTCTTTTCCCTTCCAATGATCTCGTCCGATCCACGTTTCCTTTTCCCCCTTTCTCGCTGAATCAACATCCTCGCTTGATATCTTTTTACGCTCCATCTCTGAAGCCAACTCCTCAAACAAGTCATCAGTTGCTAATCCAATCAGAGCCGAACCATGTGTTGCATGTATCTTTTTTTTTCTCTATTGAATAGGCCATATGTCAAGTTTCATTGAAAGAGGTTTAGTACAATTTCTACAATTATTAAATGCATGATTTTCTGTTGTTTATGTTTTATTTAGTATTAACTTACCATCAGCAAAAGCGTTGGGCCCCTGAAATGATCCCCGTCACTGTGCCACGATCCCTTCATGCGGTTGAGGCACGCAACCATGTAAGCACACCAATCAAAACTTGATATTTAAAATTTTGGTTTTAGGCATGGAAGATACCAAACATTAACCGAGTTGTTACTCGTCGTTTCTCCCAGAAATGAAAAGTATAAAACTATGAAATTCAGAACAAATAACCGTTCGTAGGCGTCTATGCTAAATATATGCATCATCAGCTGCAATGGAGACAATCTTTTTTCTTGCACATCTTTAGATTGATTCCTAAATTCCTTCATAACTTCACCACTTCTCTTGTTTGCCTTCATCTGTTCAACCAGCACATTTTCCCAACGAGGCAGCTTGAATATGCGGTATACAAGGTCTGCAGTAATGGGAATCAGACTGTTGTTTCCTATATTCAAGACTCACGCATCTGGGTCGTAATTTGTGACCAACCAGTGTGCGATTGCGGTAGGGACACCAGTAACTTGATGGCTGAAAATTGAGCCAAATCCGATCTTGTAAACCTTTTCTCGTTGTTTCGCACTCAAACCACCTGTTAGATTCAACAAATTGTCGATCGAAACTTTTGGCCTGATTTTTGTTCCCGTATAGGGCTTGTAAGGCTGTGAGTGTATTTTCCGTTTTGCATGAATCGATGATTTTTTGGCTAGCGACTTCCTTCTTTTCCTGGTGGGGTGTCAACAAAGTCATCGTCCGGGTCGGACGATGGCTTTGAAATCACCTTCTCAGGCTTCTTTATGGTTAACTTTGATTCTACATTAAACAAACAAAGTATTAGTAATACCGCACAGTATAGACATTTAGCTCATTATAATGTTCAACGATAAAATGCATACCCTTTGTGTTAGTTCCTGTAACCAACCATCTCGCATTTGATTTGAATTGCTTCCCTGGCGGTGGCACTATTTTGTTGTGTTTGGTTCTGGCTGTCGCGGCATTTCCCTGGCGGGGCACCTTGTTTATCATATCCCTCTCCGTCTGAATCCGAACACACGATAGCAGTCTCTTATGTGTTCTTGTATTTGGAGTGGTACATTTTTGTTCGTAGCCGATGGCTTTTCCTAACTGCCTAGTACACACGTGCAACAAAATGTATTATAACCATAGTTATTAAAACGAATGTTTTATACCAAATTTATATATATATAATACAAGTTATCGAAACAAATGTCATATAACACCAGGTAAGAGACCGAATCACGATTAAAAACAAAAAATAAAAACTCTTTGAAGACACCCCACCGTAGTGTTTGTTGAATGACTGCAAATCACTAACTTACACCCCTATCTGGTAAACTATGACAGGAACAGCTGCAGAACCCAAAACCAAACCAAACAGACAAACACCAAGTACTGGAATGCAGAAATCAAAACCAACCAAACAAACAAACCCTAAGTTTTGTAATGCATTTTCTTTTTTCAATTAATACAACTTATTACAAACCCTATAGATGGTAATTAACACCAAAAAATACAGTATCTACTCGGAAAACACCACATCACCTTTGATGAATGCATACATCTCATTAAATAAGTCCCTAATAGTAATATCTAACAAACAAACACCATGCATAATTGGTAATAACATAAATAACACCACATAATGAAAAAAAGACACATTCAATTCCTATAAAGAAATAACACCACATATTGTAAGCACATACCCACGCGGTTTCCAAAGAGTGTTTGTAAATAACAACATAAATGCAGATAATGGACAAATAACACCCTGTACTCCCACGTTATTCATTCCTAAACATACGCCATTTTAGAACAAGGTTATTCATTCATAAAGATACGCCAAGTATTAGAATGCAGCAAACTCATTGAAGACACCCACAGAAGTATTGTTGAACAAATACAACTCATCAAAGAACACCACAACATACGTAAAAGCACAATTGCTCGTGAATAACACCCTAATATGTAAACCCAAACAGAAACCAAAAACCTAACTAACAATTAATAAAATAAGTTGTAAACCATGAGTTACAGACTACAGAATTAACAGTATTAATCTTTTAATAACACCATAACAGGTAAAAACACCACATACATTTAAAAACACCATAAAATTCTTAAAGACACCATAAAGCCGAAACCTTAAATCATACAATGCAGATTTGTTTTTTTAATGAATATGGCTTAAATCAAACTCCATTGATAAAAATAAAACCAAAACCTTGAGAAACACCAAAATAGCTTCATTAGGTTGAAATTAAGCAACTTATCAAAAACCCTAATCATACCAACTAAAGGAATCAGCAATATCACAATACAATGTTTAAATACGACTAAAAACACTCTGTTTTCTTAGCACATTCCATACCTGTATGTGATTTTGCAGGTTTCCCATCGACGGAGTCTTCATCGTCGTCTCCTTCTTCCGGTCGCCAATAAACGGTACCTTAATTTTCTTCATTTGTGGACTGTGATTTTGCGATTACAACTGATATTGAAGATTGATATTGAAGATTGTTATCCTGAATAACCTCCGTAATTTTCGAAGTATTGATTGTGATTGTTGGGGAGTTGATTCGGTTTCTATTTGAACTTGGTTAAAAGGTCTAAAACACCCCTGAACGATCAAATTAGTATTAATTGTTTGACACTTTATTTATAATAATGCCACTATGATCTCAACCATTAGATTTTTAATCTAATGGTTGATATTTTTTCTTACCCTTCTCACACTTTTAAATTTTCTCAAAATAACTTCACCCTATATATATATATATATATATAGTTTAAAATACAAAAGTCTCTTAACGTGCGAAACATATGCAACCACCAAATAACGTGCGTAAATATGCATATAACATGCGTAATTAGGTTTTACTCATGCATGATTTATGTTTAACCTATGTGTGATTAGGGTTTGAATTTTGTAACGTGCACAATTTACAAATAAAATGAACCTGCATAATTAAGTCGTATACGCTTCACACGTTAAGGGGTTATTGTATGTTAACCTTCCCCTGTATATATTATAGTAATTCTAACATAATTTTATATAAATATATCATTATTCATACATACTATATACTACTTTTTTTACGGCCCAAGTACAAAAAGTTGGGAGAAGTTTCCGGCCCAAGTAAGAAAAGTTTTGAAACAAAAACGACGTCGTTGAGACTTCAAAATGTTGAATATCATCAATCATCCATAACTGGATAACACAGGAAGTCATCTGTACCAAGCAAGGGTTGTAAAAATGTTGTCTGTCTCTGCAATCTTCGGTGTCAAACTCACCACCGTCTCCCTCCGTCAATCACCCACCACACACACGGCAGTTGTTTACGGCAATGGAAGCAGTGGAGGGTTAATGATAGAGTGTTCATCGAGGCCCCAGAAGAAGGCCACGGCCCACCACAGGAAAAGCAGGCCCAAGAAGACTCAGCCCTGGGATAAGAACCGTGGGCCCACCGTTTACCCACCGCTGCCGGAACTTCCTTCCGAGTGGAGTTTTGCTACTGAAGAGGGTGGTCCACCGTCACCGTTGCCGTCGCCGTCTGAGTCTCATTAGGTGTCTTTTGTTGTTTCTTTGATTGGATGTTTTTGTTGTTGCTTTGAGATGAGATTATGCTGTTTTGTTTCTGCTTGTGATGTTTATCTTGATTTGGTTTAACTGATACACATAATTGTGTTTCTTTCTTAGTTGGCAAATTTTGTACCAAAGGGTGTTTGGTGTTGCTGTGTAAAATGGTGTGTTTCCGGGGTCAGGGTTTGAGTTTGAGTTTGTCAACGGTGTACATTAGGAGTAGGATTGGATTGCCCGTTAAGAAAAAACTTGCTAATTTCTTAGACATTACTTGGTTATAAATTGATTAATATTTGATCCAAATTGCTTAAAATTAAACCGGATTATATATTTGGTTTTCAATAGGATTATTATATTGTTGTTCAAAATAAAAAGTTAGCAAATCTTCTTTTATTTTATTTTTTCTTCAACTTCAAACTCACACACCCTTCAAATCTATATTTAAATCCACACCAATGTTTTTACAGTAGGATAAGGAACATCTTGATACAGATGGAAATTCCTTATGGACCTCAGCAAAGTTGGTTGATATTTGGAAGTATGGATGTCTTGTTCCAAGTGTTTTAAGGTGATGGTGATGATGCAAATTTTGTCATCTCTTATACATTGATTGTACATTTGAGCTGAATTGCATGATGTCCTGTCCTCCATCTTCCTAAGTTCCATTTCAACAAGTTAGGCAGTCTAGTTGGTGAGGCAACCGACCTCTGGCTTTGTTGAGATGTTCCATACTCGCTTTAAATCCCTTGTTTCAACTTTAGCGAAAATGTACCATGTTGCTTATCGATTACACAAAGCATGTTAAAGAACTAAGGAGGTTTCGATCGTGAAAGAAGGGGAGGGGACATCCCTCTCCCTTGACCTAAGGAGATTTTGACAAATACAATCATGTCTCGAAAGGAGGTTTTGATTATGAAAGAAGGGGAGGGGACATCCCCTCTCCCTTTACCTAAGGACGTTTTGACAAATACAATATCTCTCCATATTGTTTATTTTAATTTTCTAATCAAGATCCATTTAGTTGAATATTCAATGAGCCTTTCTAAAAAAGTTGAATCTTTAATAAAATGCAACATATTCCATTCCTCAACAAAACAAGTTGGTTGCTTATAAGATTGTAAATCCCTAACCTTAACGAGGAAATAAATACATGCTTAATATTACTTGTGCGAAACTTCGAATATTAATGTAGGCTAGTCCTACTTGGTAGAGGTACTTGCCTTTTAAAGGGAAGATTCAGATTCAAACCTGAACAAAAAGAGTATTTTGCATTATTTAAAGTAAAATGGAGTAAAGTAATATTAACGGTTTAAAGAAATAAAAAAAATCTCCACACAGATTCATATAATATTGGTTTCATCCCAAAGGTGTATGATGTTTCAGTGCTAGTGCTGGTACTTGAAGTGGAGTAAAATAACATTAAAAGTGGAGTAAAATAACATTTAGCCTTTTAAAGAAATAAAAAAAATCTCCACACAGATTCATATAATATTAGTTTCATCCCAAAGATGCATGATGTTTCGGTGCTGGTACAAGAATATCATTTACTGTAAATAACATTATTTACATACACTTGCATAAATGCAGACATTATTATTGCACTAAATACTATTACAGGAAATTTACATTACTTCTATACATATATAATAACGACTGTTGTTTATGTAGAATTTACATTTAAACATACAGTTAGCATCATTGGCTTAATACGCAATTTTACATGATCATATGTTTATAACAATACTAGTTTTTTTACTTGCCGCACGTTGCTGCGCTGTTGTACGCAACGTGATAAATTATAGACTACAATCAACCCAACTCGTTTCCAAACAAAATTTATGTTGAAACGTGGAGTAATCTAAATTCATACCGTTAAATAAAAATGTATTATATTTGACCCGACTTGTTTTCGAACAAAACTTACGTCGAAACGTAGACCAACTCAAAACGTACATAAAATAAACGCGTTCATTGGCGTCGTATGTAGCGTGATAAAGTATAGACTACAATCAACCCGGCTCATTTCTGAACTAACTTACGTCGAAACGTATAATAAGTCAAATTTATAGTCTATAAAAACGTATTATATTTGACCCAATTTGTTTTCAAACAAAATCTATGTCAAAACATAGTCCAACTCAAAATAAAAAACAAAACGTTATATAATTGACCCAAATCGTATTCAAACAACGTTAAAATATAGACGAACTCGAATTTATACCCACACATAAAAAAGAGTAACTTACAAAAATCGTCCTTTATGTTGACACTAGATCGCAAACTATGTCCTTTGTCTTTAAAAAGTATAAAAAACGTACTCGATATTTACAAACTCTTAAACGTTATGTCTTTTAGCCCTAACTAAGTTAATTTTATAATTAAATTTGACCAGATAAACCCCACTTGAGGGTATTTTAGTCAATTTATAACACCCTCTCTCTCTATCTCGACTCTCTCTCTCTAACTACCCTACCACCATTACCACCCACCTGACACCGTCCCACCATCTGGTCTTCTGCTCCGGTGAAAATCTCCCCAGTTCTCATTAACCTCTGCAAAAGTTTTAGTTAGTTTTATACATCAAATTCACCTACTATTCAAAACATCCAGATATGCAAACTACATCACCCGCTTTTAAAACCAATAAACCATCCGACTGTATCACAACAAATCGACAATGACTACAGTAGCCATCTCAACAACATTTCTCCACAAATAAAAAATTATTTGAACTCAAAACTAGCTACGAGTTTGACCATAACGAAAATAGTACCTTCGAACTGTATCACAAAAAATTTTAAAATCAAATATCACAAATCATGAATTCGTAAACAACGAACCACAACAAACAGTAACAAACTGCAAAAAACTTCCACCTCCACCTAGCTCGAAATTAGTACCGCCGCAGCTTGGGTTCTTAAGCACCTCCATCTCCACCTCCGTTTCAGATCTCAAAGGCTCGATCTAGAAACCCTGTTCAGAGAAAACCCCTCCCGCTTAGATCTCAAAGGCTTGACCTTTTTGTTGTCACTTAGGATGTGGGAACAACCGATTTGGTTAGGAATTGAGAAAACGCTTGTTTGTTCAAATTGAAGTAGGTTATTGGGGGTTTGATAATTGTTGAAGGTTTTGAGATGGGTGGTGGTCGTTGTAGGATATGGGTGCGTCGCGGGTAAGAGAGGAGATTCTTGAACGCCGGCGATAGGTGGTGATAGGGACCGGAGATCGGCCGACGAGAGGATAGAGAAAGCGTATGTGTGTTTGTGTTGAGAGAGAGAGAGAGAGAGAGGGGGTATTAAAGGAAGGAGAGAAATCTGAAATGTATTTTAAGTTTTTTTTTATAAAATTGTTTTATATAAATAAATAGAAAAATGACTAAAATACCCTCATGTGGGTTTACTTGGTTAGATTTAACTATGAAAATTAACTGAGTTAGAGCAAAAAGACATAACATGTAAAAGTTTGCAAACATCAAGTATGTCTTTTGTACTTTTTGAAGGTAAAGGATAAAGCTTGTAATCTGGTGTCAACATGATAACGATTTTTGTAATTTACTCTAAAAAAATTGTAAGAAATTAGTTTTAAGGAGTCAAAGTGATGTTTGAGTTCATTATCACAAAGTTTAGGGGGAGAGAGGTTGAACTTTGATTCTATGATACTACAGATAAATAAATTAGTTGATTTTCTAAATTAGGGGAGGAGCAAATCTAAAGTAGAATGTTCAATTTACGACTGAAATTGCATATAATGGAGTGATATTGGCAATTTGTGTCCTGATAAATTTGTTTGTGTCGAAGACGAAGCTACGCATGACCTCTAGTGCCCTCAGTCTCAAATTTACAGATTCTTCTACTTCTAATTTGGTCTTCTCTCGATCTGAACAGACCTTGATCTTCATCAAGTCCTCTCCGATTCTTCTGGAGCCCCCTCATTTTCATTTCTCATAATCAGGTTCCCTTAACCCTGGCTTTCACAAGGAACAAAGAATCTTGTATGATGCTGGGAGGGGGGGGGGGTGTTTCAGTAATGATCCAATGTTCGACACCAAGACCACACCTTACAATGAGAGGTTCTCCCTTCTATACATCCTGCACCATTTATAAATAGTAGCATAGGTACCTTTTATTTATCAAGTATCAAACTGCTAAATTGTTTTATTTGACAATTTAGATGCTTATTGTTATTTTCACTAGTAACCTTTCTGACCGGAAGGTCTTTGGCTTAAGATGGGTCTACAAATGAGGCATTTACTTGATGTGTAATTAGTGGATATTATTATTAACACATATAGATAATAATCGTGCAGACTGGTCTTATGTACAAGCTTAGGATTAGAAGGTCCTTGTGCCAAGAACAGGTTGATGATGAGGCTTCATTACTGGGCTCCTTGTCTGGGCTTTCCATTATTCATTAGCAAAAGGCCCATCCCATTTATCTGGAAAGTGAAGCCCAAATCCACAATAAATATCCTATTTCCATAAAAGGTATCCATTCAAGGGTCTTAGAACTGGTCCATGCCTGGCGTGCACGGATACTATTCTGGTAGAGACATGAGCGACATGACTTGTCAAGAGTATTCAATGCCAAAACAGGAAAGAGAATGGGTCGGCGAAGTTACTTGGTGAAAGAGATCAACATTAAATGAAAAGGTCTGATCAGGTCTTATAAAGGGAACAAATCTCTACCATGTATCTGGACATTCCTTTTGTCGAGCGAATTATCTAGTGGTTCCTAGCAAAGGGGGACCTATCTTGATAAGCAACTTTCCTTATTATAAGTAAAGGAAGCGATCAGGAGGAGGTAAGTGAAGAAAAACCTAGAACACTCTGTACTCGGAAAACATTCTCACACACATTGAATTCAAGCATTCATTTCATAATCCACACCAACGCTCCGACCAATTTATTGTGTCGGATTCCTAGTTTTACTTCGGTCATAATCTTATTCTCACGCTAAATCTTGGTCATGGATCCCCCCCACTGGGTCCTCCATGGCGAGGCTAACGGTGTTCTATTTTGTAGGATCCAATCCGGTGGGAAAGGGAACGATGACGAAGCCCTGTTAGCATATGTCAATAGTTGGTTTTTTTGGGATTCAACATTAGTGCCATTCGTGGGACCTTCTGCCAAAGAAGTCTTTCACCGTTTAGAACAAATTTACGTTTAGAAACCACACTTGAAAATATCAAATCATGGCAGCACCACCTCCGCCACCTTTCTCCACCAAAGAAGGTTCATCTAATGAGAAAGACAAAAACCCGCTCTCGTCTAAACCCCCCAGAGTACTGAGAAACAAACGGTATTGTGGATGACACCGCATAAGAGTTGGAAAACATCACAACGACCAACATAACACTTGAGTTTGTGCAGCTCACAAAGAGGAATAACGAATACATCTCGAGAGTTTAGAGAAGATGGAAAAGCTAGAAAGTCTACGGGCCAAACTCATTTCCACACACCTCTAGGAGGGACTTCTCCTTCCCAAGTCGGGGAAGGGAACAAAAAGGTAGATAATCTAGATCTCCTGACAACGTTCATGTCTGTGTTAAAGCAAGTGACACTGGAGGAGAAAATTGTTATGCTAGGGGTAGTAGTCAAGGATAACCGGACCGAATGAGGGGAAATGAAAAGCAAGAACCAAGGTGGCGACATTTTGAACCAACCTTACATGCCCAGGGACTTGGCGGAAGTATCGAAGTTTACTAAGCGCACAACTAAAGCACCTCTTCCTCCGAAGCTCAAGTTGCCCACTAGTGTGGACAAATATGATGGTACAAAAGACCCAGAGGACCACCTACATGCGTTTAGAGGCGGGCCTGATAGAAGGATGGCCATGCTGTTGATACACTTTTGTGTCTGTCGCTTATTCTTATTTACGTCTGTAATTGTACGTCTTTGTTTAATGTGTCTGTATAGTTTGGTAGTGTCGACCAAATCAAGATATCCTCCTATCTTTATTTAGTACGACGATTAGTTAGTCTGTGTTGTAAAACAGTTGCATGTATGCATACTGTTGAGTCTTGTGTACGTCATGTCTGTTGGCACATTCTCCGAAGAACACATCTATGTGCGAGTGAAAGGTTCTTTGTACGAGCAAGTTGTTGCTCGTACGAGCCACTTGCTGATTCGTCCGAGTGATTCTCTATTCGTACGAGTGATTCTCTACTCGTACGAGTGGCCCTTTTCAACAAGCTCTTTGCTTGTTCGTGCGAGCTAGTTCCTGTTCGTAGAGCATTCTTTGGAGAATGTTCTTCGTGACTTATAGTGTTTCGTACAACCAGTGACATTCTTCGTACTGTTGCTAGGTGTGGGCACTATATAAACAGACATGCACTTCTCAGTAAGGTGTTGGCAAGTGTACAAGTTAGACAATAGAGAGAGACACTGAAGCACAAGAACACAGAGAGTATTTCCTGAGTCTGTATGAACATTGTTTGTATGTGTTTGTACTAGTTCTCTTCTGTTAATCAAGATATTGAATCTTTGGTTATCTTGTGTTTCTTGCTTTGCTTTGGTTTGCATACTTACGAGGATTCCACACTCGTATGTGTGTTACATAAAAACGGAAGTAGGTCAATCTTGATCCTCCAAGTGGACCTACAAGTGGTATCAGAGCTTTGGCTCTCTTCCTTGTTTAAAACCAAGTTTAGTGTTGTGTCTGAGCTAGTTGTGAGGGTTTTTGGAAGTGTTCTTGAACTTTCAACATGAAACATAAGTTTTTAAAAAATAACCAACTTAAAACTTAGTTAAAATTATTGTATCCAGAAAATTTTCATAAAAACCTTGTTAGAATACATGGAGACATGTTAGAATCTGGTTTTTCTTAAAATTTTCTATCAAAGTTGGGTTGGACATATTTTCAGGTGAAACACTGCCACAAAACTCACCAGAATATTCTTGTAGGGTTGACCAAATCTCTAGACATTCTGACTTGACTTGACTGAAAAGCTGCTGTGGAATGTTTGTCTTTTTAACCAAAATTGTGTAGACAATTGACCACTTTCGAAAACAAGTCTCTGTTAGAAAAGGAAATTTTCACCAACCAACTATGCAAAAAGATTCCTCTCTACGAAAAACATCCATGCGAATAATCTATCCGCACAAAGAACAAGACTGTTCGTGCGAAAGACAAAGTTATCCACACGAAGGACCTTGTTCACACGAAGCACAGATTGCTCGCACGAAAGAATGTCATTCGTACGTACAACCTAGTTCGTACGAAAGAAGTGTGACTCGTACGAATCACTGATTCGTGCGAAGAACAAGCTTCTTTGATCTGTTTTTCGTGATTCAGTTTTTCAAATCTTTATGGTTTTTAAAATTGTGAACTTTAAAAGGAGACTGTTATTTTCAAATATTAATCTTTAAACCTTTTAATTTTCATAAACAAGAATATATAATGGATACTAATCCTTGGGATTGGGGGAGTAGTTCAAGCACAAATCAAGACTCATCATAGAGCTCCGCAACCTCATGGGTAAAATCACTAATGCCTCAACACACAGCCATGATTACCACAAATCAATGGGCATATGTAGCAAGTCAAAACCAAAGCATTCAGACTCTTCTTATAAGCGAGAGTGAAACTGGAAGTAATAATCGTCCACCAAAACTGAACCATATGAATGACTATCCTTCGTGGAAAAGTCGTTTCCATACATATGTTCTCGATCAAAATACAGAATTATGGACATGTTTTACTACACCATACAAAGAATCTCTCGAAGAAGCAGGATCAAATCCAACCTCCTTAGCCAATATAGATGAAAAGGATAAAAAGTCCTATGATATAGAGAAGAAGGCATTTGCTATCCTTACACAAGCACTTCATAAGGATATTCATCATCAATTTATATACTGTACCACCACCAAAAATTTGTGGGATACTTTGGAAGCAAGAGGAGAAGGAAATGCTGCAACCAGAAAAATACGACATGATCTGCTAAAGAAATAGTTTGAAGGTTTCATGTACATGGAGAATGAAACATTGAACGATATGACAACACGTTTCTACCATCTGCTTAGTGACATGTATTCATACAAAGTGTTAGCATCTCCACAAGAAATCGTGATGCATTTTGCTGACGCTTTACCGCCGAAGTGGAGTCAATTTATTGACTTACTCAGGCATACAGGTGTTTTGGATAAGATTAGTATTTATATGTTCAGAAGCTGGAGAACAAAAATGAAGAAGAAATCCGGAAAGCAAAAAGGGTTTCCATTCCACAAAACCCTAAGATGTACTTTGGAGGTATTAACATCGGTGTGAGCACAACTCAGCAACCAAAACTTCAAACCGCGTTTGTGTCAAATGTTAACCACTTTCTACCACCACCACCACCAGCTCAAACAGATCAATCTGCCGGCTCAAGTACTCAAACCTATGGTCAAGTATTTGATCCTAAAGCCTTTCTACCACAACCTCAAGTTGTTACACCTCAAGTTCCACAACAAGCTTCTCAACAAGCTTTCTATGGTAACAACTTTCAACCTGCAAATCCTAATACCGTCAGACTTGATACATCACATCTTTCCAAGGTCAGTGTAGAAGTTGCTCGGGAACATATGGAACTTCTGAACACTATGATTACTGCTTATTGTGGACTAGTCGCTGGTCAAATTGGAAACATCAATTTGACTAATGAAGACTATCAACAAATAGACAGAGATGAGATGAAGTTGATGGATATTAAATGGGCATTTGCAAGTGCGGTCAGAAGAGCTAAGGATTACATGAGTAGAACTGGGAGAGCGAGTTTGGAAAGCAAGAAAGATACGAAATATGGTTTTGTTAAAGATGTTGTTACTTGCTTCAACTGTGGTGAAAAAGGTCACTTCAAGTGTGAATGTACTCGACCCAGCAATAAGGAAATCACAACCCTTTCTGAAATCAATCACAACCATCCCACACAACTCAAGTTAACAACGAACGAAGAATCATAGCGGTTAACAGCCCAAACAACCCTAACCAGTCTGGACCTTCAAACAACATAAATAGAGCTCTAGTAGTTTAAGTAGATGAAGGATACGATTGGTCAGTACAATTGGGAAACGAGAATCAAGGAGGAACTGCATGTTATGCCAAGATTATCAATCGGATCAAACATGTTCACAGCATTGACAATTCTGATGATGATGATAGCTCTGGGTATAATGGGAGTTCTGATGAAGAAAGCTCGAGTGTAGGTGGTTATGGATCTGATCCAGATATCATGGAAGGATTGATACTGAGGTCAATGAGTTGCTGGAAGTAGCAGAAAAAAAGAAAAGTCAAAAGGCTGGTTTGATAAGGAAAGCAGAAGTTGCATCAAAGGAGACGGGGAGAAAATCTTTGCCAACAATGCGTCCTTTTCTCATCATACCGCTTTCATGGCTAACGTTGCAGGTTCAACAAGTCAGGATGTTCCAGGAGGAACTGTGAATAGTCATTGGATTGTTGACAGTGGAGCATCAAGGCAAATGAAAGGCGACTTAAGGCTTCTTTATGATGTGAAAAGCATTAGAGGAGGTTATGTTGCCTTTGCTGGAGATAAGGGCGGATACATCACTGGAGAAGGAATGGTTTCCAATGGTGTTGTTAGTTTTGATAAGATCAATTATGTTCATCAAATTGATCACAATCATCCGAGTGTTTCTCAAATCTACGACAAGAAGTTAACAGTTCATTTTGATGATACCGGTTGTTATGTGCTGAAACCTGGTTTCAAGATTCCCAAAGAATGGATTCTCCTGTCGGCTCCAAGAATTAATGACTTGTATATTCTTGACATGAGCCAAACTATTACCACGTCTGCACAAGTTACATGTTTTGTCTCAAAAGCCACCGAAAAGGAATCAATCTCTTGGCATAGACGAATGGGACACATTCACTTGAGGAAAATGAACTATTTGGTGAAAAACAATCTTGTAAGTGGTGTACCAGTGAAGAACTTTCATTTACAAGACGTCTGTATATCGTGCCAAAAAAGAAAGCAAGCTAGAAAATCTCATCCTGTGAAGAAGATTAACACGGTGAATATGCCTCTGGAACGTCTTCATATGGACCTCTTTGGACCTATGAAACATAAGACTACCTTTGGTGATTCATATTGCTTAGTAGTTACTGATGACTACTCAAGATTTTCATGGGTGAATAAGATGGCACACAAGAGTGAAGTTCCTAAAATCCTCAAGAATCTCCTGACGCTACTTGAAAATTTGTACAATCTGAAGATAAGGAGAATCAGAAGCAACAATGGCATCGAATTCAAGAATCATGTTATGGATGCGTTCTGTTTCTTTAAAGGCATTTGCATGAGTACAGTTCTCGTTACACTCCACAACAAAATGGTGTCGCTGAGAGGAAAAATAGAACTCTGATTGAAGCTGCAAGAACTATGTTAGTAGAATCAGAACTTCCTGTTCAATTTTGGGGAGAGGCTATGGCTACTGCATGTTATACGATGAATAGAGTTCTTACGGTAAAAAGGCATGGGAAAACATGTTTCGAGTTGTTAGATAAAAGGAAATCGGATGTGTCCTTCTTAGAACCTTTTGGAGCTCCTTGCACTATGATTGATCCACATGGAAAGTTTGGACCAAAGGCTATCGAAGGTTTCTTTCTTGGATATGCTACTCCTAATTTCAGAGTGTGGAATTTTTCATCGAAAAAGATTGAAGAATGGGGTGAAGTTAGAGTTCAAAGATACACTGAATCAGTGAGAGCTCCAGGTGCTCCTTAGATGTTTGACTACGATGGATTGTTTGACTCCTTTAATCTGCCAATTTCTGATGATGCTTCTGCAGCTGCTCAAATGCTACTGGAAAGTGATACTGTGGTTGACTCGTCATTAGTACGACCAATTATTGTTAACCCTCAAGTGTCTACTTCGGTTAACAATCTTGTTCAAAATGAGGAATTCGAAGATGCTGCTGATTACAATGTTTCATCAGAAGGTGATGAGTTCCATGATGCAAATGAAGCTACTTCTGGACCGGTTCCTGGAATTTTAGATGTCACGTCAAATGTGCAAAATCTAGGGACAACTGAAGGTCATGCATCTACATCTTCGTCAAATCTAGCAAACGAATTAGCTGTTGATCTGAATATCAATAATTTGGGTATAAATTCTCGAGTTCCCGATGTTCCTGAAACTCGAATTCATAATATCTATCCTCAGCAGAATATTATTGGAGATGTCTAAAGTGGTGTGCAGACTCGTAATCAGCTAAGGAGCAACCAGAATGCTGGTTTGTATTCGGCTATTAGGGAATCTGGGGAACAAAATGATTGGTCTTTGTCTACTATGTCTGCCAAGTTGAACCAAAATCTTGGAAGGAGGCGATGAAAGAAGACTCCTGGGTTGAGGTAATGCAAGAAGAACTTCAGCAGTTTCAGAAGTTAGGCGTGTGGAAATTGGTTGACAGGCCTGACAACTACAAGAAGATTGGTACAAGATGGGTTTACAAGTGTAAGAAGGATGACCGAGGTGTTGTTCTGAGAAACAAAACAAGATTGGTTGTCCAGGGTTTGAATCAGGTAGAAGGCATTGATTACAATGAAGTTTATGCACCGGTAGCTTGTCTTGAGGCCATAAGAATCTTCTTGGCTTATGCGTCCTACAAGAAGTTTACCGTTTATCAAATGGATTTGCAAAGTGCATTTCTTCATGGTGTGGTTGAAGAAGAAGTATATGTTGAGCAACCGCCGGGTTTTGAAGATCCAATCCATCCTGACAAGGTTTGGCTTCTCAATAAGGCGCTGTATGGTCTTCATCAGGCTCCTCGACTTGGTATGAAACGTTGTCTTCCTATCTTCTGAAAAATGGTTTTCGACGAGGATTGATCGACTGTACTTTCTTCATCAAGGAAGAAAATGAGGATTTATTGCTGGTACAAGTATATGTTGATGATATTATTTTTGGGTCTACAAAGGAAAGAATGTGCAAAGAATTCGAGCAGGTGATGCAAGAGAAGTTCGAGATGAGCGCAATGGGTGAAATGACTTTCTTTTTAGGTTTGTAGGTTCATCAATCTAAGAAAGGGATTTTCATCCATCAAACCAAGTATGTCGGGGATATTCTCAAACGATTTCAGATGGAAGACTCAAAGTCTTTGGGAACTCCATTAGCTCAAATCATGGGATTACTCTGATGGAATGGGTGACATGTGGAACCATCTCTTTATCGTGCTATGATCGGATCTCTTATGTATCTTACTGCTTTAAGACCTGATATAATGTACCCAACATGTCTTCTAGCTCGCTACCAGTCAAGTCCAAAAGTTTCTCATTTGATGGCCGTGAAAAGAATCTTTCGCTATTTGAAGGGTCGCCTGGACACTAGTCTCTGCTACCCTAAGGTTGATAAGTTTGATTTCACAACATTCAGTGACTCTGATCATGGTGGCTGCAAGATCGACGCAAAATCAACATCAGCAGGATGTCAGTTCTTGGGAAATTGCCTAGTCACGTGGCAGTGCAAAAAGCAGACTTGTGTAGCTACATCAACCTGTGAGGCTGAGTATATTTCAGCTTCTAGTTGCTGCTCTCAGGTTCTATGGATCCAACAGCAAATGTGCGACTACGGTTTGAATTTCTAACTACTCCTATTTATGTTGATAACGAAGCTGCTTTACAGATCACTCGTAATCCTGTACAACACTCAAAAACCAAACACATTGAGATTAAGTATCATTTCATACGAGATTGTTATGAAAAGAAACTTATCAATGTTGTTAAAATCCACACTAATCACCAACGTGCCGACCTGTTTACAAAAGCTTTTGATAAATCACGTTTTGATTATCTTCTTTGGTCAATGGCATCAAGGTGAAACCCGAGTAAATCATCCTTGGCTAATCATTTTCGTAAATATTTTATTAAAATCTAAAACAACAAAAAGATTTTCCATTTTCTCTTGGTTTTATATTTTAGGGGGAGAAAATTTCAAGAAAAATACAAAAGCATGAGAAAACTCAAAAATACAAAAATATGTCTTTTATTTAGTAAAGTTTTTATTTATTTATTTACCTCTATATTTAAGGGGGAGAAAAATTTAGAAAAATACAAAAACAATAGAAATTTTAAAAATAAAAAATGAGTTTCTTGGAAAGATAAGAGAAGATGATGATACACACCTGTGATTGTCAAAAACGGTCAAAAACATAAAACGAGAATTGATAAGTAGCTTTACTAATGATGTATCGGTAGGCTCACAATCAGATTAAAATGTGCAGGTTGCTATAAACATAACGGACTGAAAGCCAGGTGGGAACCATTCATTGGCATATGGTCTTGGTACCGAAATTTCGTTTGATAGTATGCCGAGGTTCTGAGATATGCGGTCTTTATGCTTTCTTATCATCTGGGTATCATGGTTGAATCTTTTACCGAAAATAACAGTGACGCAAGTCTAGAACTTCAATGATACCATACATACGTGTAAATACTGCATACGACCATCATAAGTGATAAAAATATCACATCCACCCTAAAATAAGTGATAATATATCACAGCTTTATGCGAGAGCTAAGATCGTCTCTTTGTCGGTACGATGGTACTAACCTGTTCACGGACTTACTCCTGTGCCCTGCATGCATTTGAAAATCAAGTTCCTCATCAATAAGTGATTTAATCACACAAGGCTTGTTTTCAATCAAAATAAGTGAGTATCTCACATCATATACGTCAAAATAGATGATAAGCAGTATACTCACCAGTAAGATTTTCTCTCGTGCATATCTTGATACGGGAATATGTCGTGAAGTGGTTGAACACCGGCTAGTAAGTATAATTCATTCATTAAGCATATCTCCTAATCATGATTACATCTGATAAGTTGAGCTTATGTGGACTACAATACCGATAACCATAGTAGAATGCTTATTTATTTAATTTGATGCTTTTAAACAAAACTCGTTTTTGGCAAGATTAAAAGCTGGTATGATTCTCTTACCTTGAAACTCTGAAAAAGATTGTCTAGTATATATATAGTTTATTCTTATATTTTAGTAGTTATTTTATTTTTAGTAGTTATTTTATTTTAGTTTACTCTGTTGATAAATTAAAGTATTTTTTATTTAGCCAAAGATGGAAACTCAAAAGTTTTCTACCAAGATACGCCCTAAAAATCATTTGTTTCGATATCATAACTTCATAAAGTACATTCTTACAACGGGTAAACTCATCTTAAAGAACAAAATCTGTTTAACAAGCACCTTTCGTAACTAAACTTGTGATTAGTGTGGATATGTGCAAAGATCTAAACAGGTCAACGAAAAACCTATGGTCCTCGAAGAACTAAAAGTCCAGTTTTGAAAGACTAGGACTCGTACAAATCAGAGATCACTCGTACGAGTGATTGTGCCTCGTACGAATGACCACTGGTGTATTGTATGAATGGCATTTCTTCGTATGAGCTAAGGTTCTTCGTACAAGTATCATGATGTGGTATAAAGTGTGATGAAGTTCTTTGGTGGAACTTTACTTTCACCTTGCTCACTTCATCCTTTCACCTCTCCTTAAGTTGTTTCTGATATATTTAAGGTATATTTGACAATGTTGGCATACCTTGAAGATGAACAATTTGAACATTATCTGACTATGTGACTTTGCCTGACATGAACAACAAACTTTAAGTGAAGAATCTTTTAATGAAAAACAAGTTCTTCATGCATAATCTTCACTTGAAGTTCTGTGTGCGAACAATTAACTTTGCTTCGTACGAGTGAATGATCACTCGCACGAGTAACATGTCGCTCGTACGAGCCAGTTACTCGTACGAGTAAATCACTTATTTTATGAACAACAAACTTTAAGCGAAGAATCTTTTAACGAAAAACAAGTTCTTCATGCATAATCTTCACTTGAAGTTCTGTGTGCGAACAGTTAACTTTGCTTCGTATGAGTGAATGATCACTCGCATGAGTAACATGTCGCTCGTACGAGCCAGTTACTCGTACGAGTAAATCACTTGTTTTACTAAGTCAGGTGTTCGTACAAATCAGTAGTTCTTCGTACGAATAAATTGTTATTGTATGAGTCAGTAGTTCTTCATCCAGGGAATACATACATACAGAAAGTTTGAAATAAAACTTTTGTGTATATTCCCTAATGAATTTATGTCCTTATTCTTGTTATCTTTTGTATACAGAATGGAACAAAAAGAACATAAAAGAAAACCTGCAACAAAGAGAACAGACAAGTTAGAAGTGGAAATCATGTTAGAGCCAAGACACAACATGGTGGCCTTCTTATATCCGGAAGATAAATTTGTTGAGTACAACGGGATAATGAAGTTTTTTTGCGACTCAAGGATACATTATGCTATCATGCACAAAACTACAGTATACAAGACATTGATCAAGGAATTTTGGGATTCAGCTAAAGTTGTTGAAATGAATGGGCAGGAACTTATCCACGGAAAAGTAAATGACTTAGACGTAGATATCTCTATTGAAATCATTAAATCAGTATTACAGCTTGACGATGATTCTGAAGCTCCTTTCTCAGTACCATTGAAGTGTCAACATGGATGTTTGCTTAGAATGAAATGTGTTGGAGATCTTCTCATAGGACAACTAAACAAAGCATGGTTTCCACTCCGATACAAGTTCTTTCTACATGTTTTAATTCAGTGTTTGAGCAACAGACGAAGTGGTTATGACATGGTGAATAACGACTTGGTTGGAATGATGATAGCTTTGACATTGAACAAACCGTTTAGTGTTTCAAAGTATATTTTTGCAAACATGAAGGAAAACCTGAGAATATATCCTCCTTTTCTCCAAATGATCTTAAATGTGCAGGATCTGAATCTTTCGAAGAACGACAACGATGTTCTAAAAGTTGAGATCATGATGGAACATTCGTTGAAAATTTTTAGAGGTGTAGCAGCTAAACGTTACAAGGAAAGCACACCTTCTTGTAAATTGTTCGGTTTTCTAGCAAATGATAAATATGTTGCACCAGAAAATGATAAGTGGCGCCATGATGACAGCGAGTCAGATAATGAAGAACCAATTTTGAAAAAGATGATCGAAGATAACTTTGGTCGTCAAAAGAGAAAAGGTGATGATGATGACGGTGATAATAATGGTAATGGTGGTGCAAATGATGCAGGTACTACAGGTGGTGATAAGGGAAGAATGAAACAAAGCAAAAAGACTATGGGAACATCGTCAACACAATCTGAAATCACCTAACCTACAACCTCACATCAAGAAACTATACTGGAACCAGTTGCAGAAGTCCAGTCTACCTTTACAACGGAGGAGACTGAACCTGTAATAACGGAACCCACTATAATCTCTGAACCACAACCTTCAAATACCACAGCAGATGAAACACCTTCAGCTAAAGATACTCCAGTACAATCACAACCTACTACTTCATCAGTCCAACAATCCCAGTCCACAAATCATCAACAAAATACAAAACGAAGCAGTCGTTTATTCTCTGAAATGGAACAAAATGAGAAAGTGGATTTTCTATTCTATCAGTTGCAAGCTGCGGAAATCCAGATTAACAAGCATTCGGAGTTTATGTCTTCAAATCGGAACACAGTTGTCAAACAACAATTGGAGATAAATTCTTTGAAAGAGAATGTTAGAAAACAGAATTCTGAAACTGCGCAGTTAAGAAAAAAAATGAGCAGCTGAAGGCTGCAGATACTGAAAGGACAACTCAGCTACAACAGATGAGAGCAACTGATAACTCTCGGGGAATTGAATTGAATAGGCTGAAAGAACGTAGTGTGGTTGTTCAACGATCTGCCGAAACATTAACTGCTAAGCATAACGACTTAAGAGAATGGTATCATTCTTGTAATGCTACACTGGTTGAAGGATTTAATGGTATTAAAGACGTGTTTGAAATGAGTAGAAAGCGAGTGAACATTCTGTGGAATGAAAGATGCAGAGCATAGGAGATCAAACGTAGATGTGATTAGGATAGTGAAGACCCTGGCAATCCTGATGCTTCAGCCTCATCCTCGCAACCAAAAGTTTCTGCTTCAACTCTAGTGGTTGAGTCTAATGTACAGCAGAGCGTGACCGATCCAGTTGCCTCCAGTGACACTCAAGAGGAAACATGAAAGGTTTGATGTTTCTGGAAAGTATTGAAGACCTGATTATCAATCAATGTTGGGTTGAAGATTTTCAGAGGGAGTTTGTTGATACAACAGGCAATTCAGAATGAAGACCGAAGACAAAGCAACAACCAAGGGGGAGTTTGTTGATACACTTTTGTGTCTGTCGCTTATTCTTAGTTACGTCTGTAATTGTACGGTCTTTGTTTAATGTGTCTGTATAGTTTTGTAGTGTCGACCAAATCAAGTATCCTCCTATCTTGATTTAGTACGGCGATTAGTTAGTCGTTGCATATGTATGCATACTGTTGAGTCTTGTGTACGTCATGTCTGTTGGCACGTTCTCTGAAGAACACATCTATGTGCGAGTGAAAGGTGCTTCGTACGAGCAAGTTGTTTCTCGTACGAGCCACTTGCTGATTTGTACGAGTGATTCTCTACTCGTACGAGTTGCCCTTTTCAATAAGCTCTTTGCTTGTTCGTGCGAGCCAGTTCCTGTTTGTACGAGCATTCTTTGGAGATGTTCTTCGTGACTTATAGTGTTTCGTACAACCAGTAACATTCTTCGTACTGTTGCTAGGTGTGGGCACTATATAAACAGAATGCACTTCTTAGTAAGGTGTTGGCAATTGTACAAGTTAGACACTAGAGAGAGACACTGAAGCACAAGAACACAAAGAGTATTTACTGAGTCTGTATGAACATTGTTTGTATGTGTTTATACTAGTTCTCTTCTGTTAATCAAGATATTGAATATTTGGTTATCTTGTGTTTCTTGCTTTGCTTTGGTTTGCATACTTACGAGGATTCCGCACTCGTATGTCTGTTACATAAACAGGGAAGTAGGTTAATCTTGATCCTCTAAGTGGACCTACACATGCCTACCTGGTGCCACATGTCCATGCAAACCCTAACGGAAGGGGTTCGTTTGTGTTTTGATAGCTTCTCGGCCAGAGGCATAGACCGTTACGAGGATATTGGTGACAAATTCCTCTAGAACTTCAACCAGCAGAAGAAGGTGGTCAAAAACCCAAATGAGATCATGCACATCAGGCAAAGAGATGTCAAACGAGTTGATCAATACATGGAAAACTTCATCAAGGAGAGCATGAACATAAAAGGAGTCCCAAAAGTCATGAAAATCAGCAGCTTCATCAACGGGCTGAAACATACACAATTGTTCGAAAAGCTACGGGAGGAGTTCCCTATAGGATCGTTTTATCCAATAGCAAAGGTCCTAATTTTAGTATCTAATCCATCAGAATTCATATGAATTAGTGACAATTAACAAGATTATTTCATCAATTAACTGATTTCATTCAATGTTTAACAATTACAAATGATCAGGAAATCCGACAGAGCTTCGCAAAAGTTCTACGCACTAACAACTCACACTAGCTATATATAGACATGCTACCTTCGTGCGAGGGTAGTTTATCTTTGCACGAAGGTATTTACTTGTCGAAGTAATAAACAATTAAATCTACATTTTCCCCACTATTACAAAATACAGACACAACCCTAAGACGTAGGCAATAGACATTATGCATCAACAAACTCCCCCTTAGATGTTGCCATAGTCTTGGTCTGTCTTCAAAATCTTCCAATGTTTGACTTTTACTTTTTGATCTTTAGACGTGATCAACAGTCTTCTATTTTCTTTGATCTTGAATAGTAAACATTGTGTATCAGCACACTCCCCCTTTCTTTGAGCATTCTTTATCATTATTCAACAATTCTATCCTACTCTCCCTTACATTTAACTTCTTGTTCATTCTTTCATACATTCAAATAAATATTTCAGATTCAAACTTTGAAATTTCTAAATGTTAACCTTTCAAATTATAATCTTTTTTTCTCATTTATAAACCCTCTTAGTTAATCAAGTCCAAATTAATGACCCTAGTTAACTGATTTGTCTACCAAGTCCAAGTTAATGACCTTGGTTGAACACTTTGTGATCAAACTGATGTTTTAGGCAATGTAAGTATCAAGTTAATGAACTTTTGATCTTTTCAAAGTATTTTCACAATTCAGATAAGCTCCTAACCCGTTGCCTTTCGGAATTCTCAGCATTCGGCATCTCTGGAGTTTGAAGATTCGCTTTCCATCATCGTTAGTCAAAACTAAGATAGAAATAAAATCTTTTTGGTTTTTTCCAAAGATTATGCTAAAACATACAAGAAATCTTTTTTTTTTTGGGTTTTTCTGAAATGAAATGTAATAAACTATGTACAAACATATTTTTGTGAGTTTGTATTAGAGGATCATAAAGGTTTTGAGGCATATTCACTAGTACCGTTGACCTTTATAAACGTTAAGTACTAAACAAATTCACTTAGACTGTCAGTACACTTGTCCACATAAACCTCTACACATTTCTCAATTGTTCTGAGATACATTAGGTAATTTTAGGAACTTGACTTAACCATGTTTCCCACCTCAGAATATACTCCCGTATCAAGATTCCCTGGATTTCATCTTACAAGTGAATATATTTAACTGATATCTATATCTGGGTAATGCGATGTCACACCCAACTGATGACGGAAACATCGGGGCAGGACAAAATAGATTGCTCGAGTCAACATAACACTACATTGTGATAATAATTAAGATAACATATTGTTATTTCATTTCAAATATTCGATTACAAAGCTTTGGAATGAAAATACAACAAAACATGTCAAGTAAAAATACATAAATTAAAAGTGTGTTTCTAGCCCGTCCTATTAGATTTATCAATGTCGACATCATCAGCCTCCAACATGTTAAAAGTATAGTTCAACACAAAAGCATTGGCGAGTACACAAGTTTGATATAGCATAAGTATGAAATAGTTTAAACGAATCCACATGTTAAAATAGCATAATAGATTAATGTAAACAAGGCATGCGATTTACAAGTCAATCCTCAAGTGTCACCGCAAAATAGAATAAAACTTAACATGACCTCAAGAATACGGGGGGTGCGCTACTCCTATAGCGCTATACATGTTAAGGGGAGGCTCGTACGAAGTTAATGACAAGTCGTATCACATAAGAATGTTCCAAGTATACAAATCACGTATCACGTATCTTTAGCATGTATGATGGATTGTTTGTGTGTTTGCATAAAAGTATAAGTGTGATTGTGTGTATTTTTGATAGATTAAACATGTTGCACCAAAAAGTGTAAAAGAAAAAGGGTGTTTGAGTGTACTCACAATTATGCAAGTTCCTAGTATTCCGTGCATGGAGTGCTCAGGTGATGCAACCCGAAGTTATCCTACATGGGGTAAACAAGTGGGCGTGAGTATACTGAGTCGGACGATAGATCCAGATTCTCAAGCACAAAGTATGGAAAGAAAACGGGAAAAATGCCACTTCGTGCGAAGTGGACTGACCGCCTCGCACGAGCTGACTTGCAACTCGTACAGTTGACTGGTACCTCGTACGAGTTGACTTGCACATCGTACAAGTTGACTATTCACCTCGTTCGAGGTGACAATCCTGGAACGTGTTAGCCTGATTGTACCCATTTCAACATTGGTTTCTGTGAACGGGGGTTGTGATAACGAGGCATGATAGTCCGAGTCATAACACAAGATCAGATTGTGATTAATGTTATGTCCAATCAGTCCGTAAATAAAATAAGTACAGTTTTGTCAAGTTTGTCATAGAAGTCAAGCATGGAGATGTCAAATCTCTTTATATGGTTCACCAAAGCATAAGGTTGTAATAACCCGGTTGGTAATGACTAACAGGATGTAAGTCGACTAAAACGTTAACCGCCGAGTGAGTAAGCTAGGTGCGTGCATCCCGAACATAATGGTGTTTGGGGACGTGTCGTAGCCTTGTCACTTTAATGAAGACCGAATCGATTTTAGGAGTAAAACACGTACATACAGTGGTGGAACTTAATTCTAAAAGCCTTAGCCCCAACGTTCTCACCCTAGCTTAGCCCTTAGTTACTTATAACCTAGGTTAGCTCACATGTTTGTACCAAAGAAAAATCAGAGGAAGTATGAAGAATTTGGAGAAGTTTGTAAGTAAAGTGAGCTAAAACTCACTTAAAAGTCAAGAATATTCTGCCAAGAATCTGATATTACGAGTGGTAATGAGAGAATTTTCGGAAGGTTGGACAGGGACGGGAAGTGTCTGATTTATAGGAGAATGGAGCTGGCAGAAGCACTCGTGTGAGGTGTCACTTCGTGCGAAGTGGCTGTCCACTTCGTACGAGGCGTTGACCACTTCGTATGAAGCGTGTCAGTTCGCACGAAGGGCTTAGTTTGGGGCTAGGTTTTTGTGTTTTAGTCGATTTTAAGCATTTTCAAACATCGGTAGGTATCGTGTGTGCATAGCTTGTATCTTGTATGTAGTTTGCATAAGAATCACGTATTTAGACGATTGTTTGCATGAATACTCGAATATGAAAGTATGAATAACACACGTTGACATGTATGTTTGCTTGAATAAAAAGTATAAAGTATGCATAAAGTTTAATTGTCTATTATAATCGACGTCTCGGATTACAAGCTTGGGATAGAAATACGAATAAGGTATGATACGAGTTTCCTAAACTAGAAATACGATTACACTTTCTAAATAAGGAAAGTACAAGAATACGAAGCGTTACAGTCTCCTCTACTTTAAGAAATTTTGTCCCGAAATTTATTCAAGAGGAAGGTGTCACGAATAGATGTGGGTTCTTAGTCTTCATATCTCTTTCAAGTTCCCAAGTAAACTCAGTGCCACGTTTTCCTTTCCATCGAACCTTGACTATGGGAATTCGACTGCGCCTCAATTTCTTAATACCTCGATCAATGATCTTGACAGGTTTCTCCACGAAGTGTAGAGTTTTGTTGATTTGAAGATCTTCAAGTGAGACTTGGAATCCTTCTTCAGCTAAACATTTCTTCAAGTTTGAGATGTGAAATAGCTCTTGAGGTAGGTCCAGTCGATACGCTACCTTGCCGATCCTTTCGAGAATCTTGAAAGGACCTACATAGCGAGGAGCAAGATTTCCTTTCTTACCAAAACGAACTACATGACGTGATGTCGATGTCTCACATAAATTTAATCCAAATACTACTAAAAGATAGCGGTAAGTGGGTATCGAACACAGGGAGATTGTGGAATATGTCCTATCTTAAGTTTATACTAAATTGACTGCTTTATCTAATGCAAGAAATAAATTCAGATTTTGGTTATTCAATTCAAAGATTAGTTATTTTAACAAATTAGAAGCAAGTAACCATCCAAAGTTTCTGGTTTCGATCAATGCTTGTGTTTCAACTTCAACTAGAAAGAGTCACATAGACATGACTCGTGTTTGATTAATTGTTCGTGATAAAAGGGAACTAAGTACTTGGATTACTATAATGTGAGGTTGTTACCTGATGACCAATTAACTAAATCCAACCCTTAAACCTCCCTGTGATATCTCGATTGTCAACGACACCAAGAACGTACGATTAAAGCAAGGATTAAAACATCAATCAACAATTTACCAACAAATATCCAAACACCATAACAAACTACAAATATTGTAAGTCTATTATTCTAGAAATTGGAAATCAAAACACAATTGTTCAAGCAAACCTTCCACCTAGGATGATCACAATGAGTTTAGCAACTCATGGTCTTGCAAATCATCACACCTTCAATTGTAATGTCATAGGAATCAACAACACAAAATTAAATGTTTAGAAATTATTTAGAACCCACAAGAACACCAAAGTTCGCCTACAAGCTCTGCCAAAACGTTTTTAATGATTGGGATCCCCCAAAAACCTTTCAAAAACCGAGTAAAATGGCAGTTACACATTTCTCGCAGCTCACCGTAGCTTACGGTGCGCAAAAATTCCCTTACGGTCTTGAAGGCCTGTCTTACGGTGCTTGAAAATGCCAGACACCACCGTAAGCTACGGTGCCCACCGTAGCTTACGGTGGGCATCAAAATTTCTCTTTTTGCCCGTTCATCAATTCCTTGAGTCCTCATCTTCAACTAGCCAATTACAAGCTCCCGACAAAGCACGTTAAACTCGCTTGTTTATGCTCTTCGGTACCTGCAAAGCCATATACACTGTAGATATCAAATCATAACAATTAAACCATTTAAGTGCGGAATATTGATCCTTTTAAAGCATTTACGGGTTATCCAATGGACCACCCGTCACATCCCCACACTTAAACGTCGCTTGTCCTAAGCAACACATCAAAAACGTTTTTAAGCTTAAAAGTGATTGCTATATAAACCAAACACAAACATATCATCTAACTGTCAATTTACCATAATACCACATAACACACCCCTCACAATAACTCTCCCTTCGGTGACAAAAATGTACTAGCAAGATCATGCTAGATCACTCAGTGCTAGTGTGTGATTGTGCGACAATAAGCTTGGATAATAATCAAGTCTCCACCTACAAACTTCCTAACATGCTTACAAATCAAAAGGATTTTGGGGTTGTAACAAGGCTATGTGTAAGGGTGAGAATTGGTGGGAGTATATGCATGTAGCTCATTGAATTGACCCGGTTTATTATTACAACAAACAAAAGTAACCAACACTATTTATACAACTAACTTCTCCTTCTCTTTTTCATTTCTCTTTATTTTTCTTTTTCTTTTTAACTTCACTAATATTGAAAGAAAGAACACATACATAACAATATCAAACTAAACTAAACTCTTAAACCGGGTCGATCAATAGGTAAATTTTTTTGTAGGACATAAGCTTGGGTAACCATTGAGTGGTTGAAAGCTCAATTTTTGGCTACAAATGTCCAAACCCTGCCCCTCTCACTACCAAGCTCATATATTTAACTTTTGAGGTCCAACCCCCCAAAACCTACACTCAACACACATCCTGACGAGGCTACCTAAATGCCCTTATCATATTCACAAGCATGTTACACTTAGGTTTTGACAAGCATATATTACCCAAGTTCTATTAACACAAAACACACACACTGCCACTCAACCAAAGAATTAATTTCTATAAAGCATCCATGTGGTCCAAAAACTCAGCAAGAAAGGATAAAAAGGTATACCAATGTGTCATGGCGATTAAGGTAAAATATTCAAATTTGACAATTTGGTTTGGTTCAAAATTTTTCAAATCCCAAAAATCCCCCCCCCCCATCCCCACACTTGGGATACATTGACCCCAATGTATAGTTTTGAGGGAAACGGTCACTCAAGTTACTTCAACTTCACCTTCAGCTCAAATACTCAAATCCCAACTTTTTTATTTATATATATAAAAACATATAACACCTCCAATATACCACCAACCCATAACATGACTATCAATCAAAATACGCCCCCTTCTCTCCCAACCATAAACAAAACAAAACACAATAATGTCTACAAAACTATACAAGGAAAAAACACCACCTGATTAATAGTAACGCGACTGAGGGGGTCCGAAGATGGAAGTCATCATCTCCGAAAACTCATCGAATGCAAACGCATCCACTTCCACTACCACTTCCTCCTTCTCTTCCTTCGTGCTGACTGGTGCCTTACTGCTGCTGCTGACCATAAAGAGGATCCACCCACTGCGAATGATGCATCGGTGGCGTCGGATAAAAACGTTACCATCATAAGGTGGCAGGGTCGAGTAGTCCACTGGCGGTGGGTCCATAACCACCGGTCGCCCCGCATGCCAATCAGCATGCATACGCCGGTTTTGATCATCAATGTACCGATAATTTATTTCTTCTTCAAACGCATAAGCATGAGTATGGTTCCAAGATTCTTGGCGATCGAAATTGTGCCTTAACGCACGCTTCATGCTTGCACCCATAAACGTTTGATGATCAAAAAATGTTTTTTCAACCCCCTCCAACTATCAAACACCAAAGTCGTTGACTCTCAATCACCTCTTGCATTGTTCCTTCATGACCCAGTTTGGCTCATAAGGATATCTTGAAAAGTCAAAGAAAACCCCAGACGGACCACTACTTGAGCCTCCTTGATCCACATTCATAGGGGCGAATATGGATCATCCATATAGTCTTCATCACCAC
The DNA here is from genome assembly GCA_947069175.1 of Scalesia atractyloides. NCBI lineage: Eukaryota > Viridiplantae > Streptophyta > Magnoliopsida > Asterales > Asteraceae > Scalesia > Scalesia atractyloides. The sequence continues at coordinate 23,531,654 of CAMTDV010000029.1, read as the reverse complement.
TCGGGCCCTCTTCTTCACTTTTGGGTTCATCCTCCTCCCCCAGTCTTAATGGCCGCGCATCGGCCTTCAACACTCTCCATCTCTGACCCTCGCTCTCAGCTTGTGATATCTCTCGGTTTCGGTGTATTTCCACCCAGCCCCCAACTGCTTGATATCAAACGGCTTGAACTTCTTATACGACCCCTTGTCATCCACACCAATTACCCCATACATTTTCAAAAGTGTTGTGATTAGTCGACAATGCAGAATAATCTTCCGCTGATCACTGTTTCTACTAATCTACACATTATTAAGCACCAAAAATCGAAATGGAAACAATGGGTCCCCAGTCAACAAAGCATAAAGCACCGACACTTCCGGGTGCCGAACCTCAGTTTTGTCACCCCGCCTTGGGATAACATTCTGCAAACAAATCGATAGCATCAACTTCCCTTCAATTTTTTAATTTTTGCGGTAAAGCTTCTCGTGAAGTGGTACCCGGCAAAAATAGATAATCCAACATCGTGTTCTACCGAGGATGCTTTTTGGGCTCAAAGTATAAATCCTCCAACCTTGGAAGCATATATTGATTTACCGGTTTGCTGTCAAACTTTGCCACCCTCTGCAATGTATCGAATGACATCTCCACGTCAATACCATTCAAAGTTCCGATCAACCTCATCTCCGACGCACTCTTAAATGAAGGACACCTTAGCTTGGCCATCCACTCTTGAATTTCAGCATCATACAGATTCGTCCCTTCATAGTCATAACATTTCAACGCCGCTTCCCAACCTAATGCTCGAAACTTTTCAGTAACCCCAAGCGACCCAAAATCTGCTTCTCGAACCTTTTTCTCACATATAAAAGCTTCCTTCCGTAGGGCTAGTTTATTAATTTGATTGTTGAATAGTTCAGCTTGCCATTCCTCCGGTTGATCGTGTAAAGGACCAGATGTCCACCTTGGTTTAGGACCCCGATCTTGCACTTCTTCCTCGTGCTCCTCCTCTATGTCACTTTGCAACACTAACCTTCTTTTTCTTTGCGCTGGGTTACTCGAAGATTCCACCTTTTCTTTTCCTTTATGTCCCATATTAGTTCTGCAAAGCATTGAAACAAAGAACACAATTCTCAATACCCCACATTATCCCCACACTTGCTTATCACTATGGTTATGAAAACAAGCTATATCATATGTTCATCATTTGCAAAAATTTGAACAACATTTCCCTAGGTTAGAAACATTTTGCCCAAACATCCTATTTTTATCGAATAACTTAGCTTCCATAACCATAATCATTCAAAAACCCATCACATTCATCCTAATATAACAATTATAAGCAAGTATGGAATCATGATACCCTAGCACTTACAATTCTACAATGCAACAACAATAATGTAAGAAAGTGCATACCTTAGCCTTGTAGAAGAGAAGATCACTAGAAACTTTAGGATTAACCAAAACCCACCAAAAACACTAAAATTTTCGGACTACAATGTTCAAAATTGATCACCCAAATGTTGGATTCTTCCAATTGTAAGCACAAATTCGGAATCCTTGCAAAATTTTAGTCAAGATTGACCAAAAAATCTCTTGATTGGTGAAAAATTGATGGATTTATGTAGGTTTAAAGTGGATGTTCTTGAGAGGAAATAGGGAAGAAGAATGAAGGTTGTGGCTAAAAATTGTGCAGAATATGGGGGGTTAAGATTAAATCCCATGTTATGCTTACATTTTCCGCGGACCCAGATGCCGCATGTAGGCCAAGAGTTTTTTTAAGGACCGTAAGACAGTGGGCAATCACCGTAATGGTTTTTGGGTACCACCGTAAGCTATGGCGGGCCGTAAGCTATGGTGGTATCTGGCATTTTTATTTTGATTTATTTTAACTAAAATTTAATTTTTTTTCTTTAAAATATATAAGCATAAACATTAAACTACTTTTATACTACTATCCTCCTCGAAAAACTCGTGTTGTCCTCAACACTGTGTATGAGAAATTCCTAAGAACTTCCCCACACTTGTTTCAAACACAAGTCAAAGCAAGTTCGGAAAAAATACTTGAAACAAACTAACTAAACTACTAAACTAAATTTTTACACTATCAAACCTGGGCCTCATATGTTTAATCCGCATCCAATGGGCGTAGAATATACCCCACTTTGTCTAGATCGAGATGTTTAATGTCGTTCTCTTCTAAATACGGTTTGAGCCGATGCCCATTCACTGTTTGTTTCTTGTTAGTATGAGCGTCTATAATATCCACATCTCAAACTTGCCTACCCTTGTAATAACATAAGACCCATCCATTTACTCTTCACTTACCCGCAAACATCTTTAGCCTTGAGTTGTACAGCCAAACCTTTTGACCCGCTTCGAAAATTCTTTTCCGGATTTTTGCATCATGAACTTTTTTAAGCTTATCTTTGTATGTCGCTGCACACTCATACGCTTCATCCCAAATTTCTTCAATCTCGCTCAACTGTAACTTCTGGATTTTTCCCGCCTCGTCATAATCCGCATTTACCATTTTGATTGCCCAATACGCCCTATGCGCTAACTCCATCGGTAAATGACATCCTTTCCCATACACCAACCGGTAAGGAGTTGTACCAATGGGAGTTTTGTAGGTCGTTCGGTATGCCCACAACGCGTCATCCAACTTGCTCGACCAATCCTTCCTATCCGTTCGCACTGTCTTCATTAAAATTTCCTTGATTTGACAGTTGGACACTTCAACTTGTCCACTAGTTTGTGGATGATACGGCGTGGCAATTCGGTGATTCACATTATACCGCTTCAACTCCAAAATTAAATTTTTTGAAATGTGAACCACCATCACTGATTATAACCAGTGGGATCCCAAAACAAGCAAAGATATTTGATTGTACAAACTTGCAAACAACTGAATGGTGATTAGTTCTTGTCGGTGTGGCTTCAATCCATTTTGAAACATAATCCACCGCCACCAAAATGTACAAGAACCCATTCGAACTTGGGAAAGGCCCAATAAAATCTATCCCCATACATCAAAAATTCCACCACCAAAATAGGTTGTGTCGGCATCTCATCCCTTTTTGAAATACTCCCCATCTTTTGGCAATTAAGACAATTCCGGGCAAAGTCACATGCATCCTTGAAAATTGTCGTCCAATAAAACCCGCATGTGAGCACCCGATATCCCGTCTTGTGACCACTAAAGTGCCCCCCACAAGTGCATGAATGAGCATGGGTTAAGATTTCTGCCACTTCTGTTTCTGGAACACATCTCCTAATCACTTGATAAGGCCCGATTTTAAACAGATCCGGTTCATCCCATATGTATTGCTTGACTTGGACCATAAACTGTTGTCTTCTTCTCTTTGTCCAATGATTAGGAATAACACCCGTGGCCAATATAGTTAACATAATGAGCATACCACGGTGCACTAGAAGTAGAAACAGCTAATAATTGTTCATCGGGAAACCATTCATTAATCTCACTAGCATCGTTGACCCCTTCCATTGGAATTCTAGATAAATGGTTCGCCATCACATTTTCACTTCCTTTCTTCTCCCGAATTTCCAAATCAACTCTTGTAATAAGAGCACCCGCCGAATCAACCGGGCTTCGCATCCTTCTTCTCCATCAAATACCGAACCGCACTATGGTCCGAATACCACCACCTTGCTTCCCCATATATACGATCGAAACTTGTCCAAGGCATACACCAGTGCTAATAATTCTATTTCAGTTGTGGTGTAATTCAGTTGCGGCTCGGACAGTGTTTTGCTCGCATAATAAATTGCCACCGGCTTCTTATCGACTCTTTGACCCAAAATCGCTCCAATAGTGGTATCACTAGCATCACACATAATCTCGAACGGTTTGACCAACCCGGCGGTTGAAAAATGGGGGCTTTCACCAGTGGTTCTTTCAAAATAGTAAACGCTTGCAAACATTCGTTAGTAAAGTCAAAGGGTAGATCTTTCAATAACAAATTACATAAAGGTTTAGTAATAACACTAAAACCCTTAATAAATCTCTGATAAAAACCAGCATGCCCCAAAAACGACCTTACTCCTTTAACATTAGTAGACATGATATTCCCGATTTCCCTTATCACCTCCATCCCCTTTTCAGAAACAACATGGCCCAACACAATACCCTCATAACTCATGAAATGACTTTTCTCCCAGATAAGCACTAAATTTTTCTCGACACATCTTTTCAAAACTTTTTCCAACTCGTCGAGACAAGACTCAAAACTTGTGCCAAATCGAAAAGTCATCCATGAACACCTCAAGTGACTCCCCAACCATGTCGAGAAAATACTCATCAAACATCGTTGAAAAGTTACCAGGGCATTGCACAAGCCAAATGGAATTCGCCTAAAATCAAAAGTGCCATATGGACATGTGAAAGTGGTCTTATGTTGGTCATCAGGGTGAATAGCAATCTGATTATAACCCGAGTACCCATCCAAAAAACAGTAGTATTTTTGACTCGATAGTTTTTCAATAATTTGGTCAATGAAGGGTAATGGGAAATGGTCCTTAGAGGTTGCGGCATTCAATTTCCGATAATCAATACAAACACGCCACCCGGTGACCGGTCGAGTGGCGATTTGTTCACCATTTTCTTCCTTGATTACTTGAATACCGGCCTTTTTAGGCACCACTTAGGTAGGACTTACCCAAGCACTATCAGAAATAGGATAGATGATACCTGCATCTAGCCATTTAATTACCTCCTTCTTTACTACTTCTCGCAAGTTCGGGTTTAACCTTCTTTATGCTTCCCTAGTCGGCTTTACATCATCCGTTGTAATAATTTTGTGCATGACAATGGATGGACTAATTCCCTTCAATCAGCGATCGTCCATCTAATAGCCGCCCTATTCTCTTTAAGCACCTTCAGCAGTTCATGCTCTTTAGCCACCTCCAAGTTAGAGGCAATAATGACCGGTAAAGTGTCATTATCCCCTAAGAATGCATATTTCAAGTGGCTCGGCAAGTCTTTTAGCTCTAACTTTGGTGGATCCTCCAATGATGGCTTTGTGCCTGAACTAATTTCCGCCGGCAAGCTCTCAAACTGATGAGTCCATGGCGGTCGACCTTCTTTCAAGCCATCGCATCTTGCTTTTCTTCTTCCACCCTCAATGCACAAGCATGTACCTGTTCAGAAACATCACAAACACAAACATCTACACACTTTTCCTCATACTCATGAGGTCACATCCTTCAACCAGATCTGCCATAAAACACTCATCAACACCAACAGAGTTAGGCGTGTTAGTAAAAATATTTAATCTCATTTTTCTATTACCGAATGTCATGTCAACCGTACCAAGTCGAAAATCAATCACGGCATGAGCGATGCTTAAAAATGGCCGACCCAAAATAACATTTGTTGTTGTATTGGGTGTGAAGATGAGTAGTCTAGGACTAAAAAGTCTACCAGGTAATAAAACTCATCAACCTTCACTATAACATCTTGAACCATCTCTCTGGGTAACTTGTGAGACAAATCAGCTAAAACCACCGTTGTCTCAACCCGAGCTAATGGACCAAAGTCATATTGATCATATAAACCCCCTAGTAATATACTTACTCCGGCTCCAAGATCTAATAACGCCTTCGACATTGGAAAATTTCCAACTTGAATATTTATGAGTGGCATTCCCGGATCTTGGAGTTTAGGCGGAAGAACCTCTTTTAGTACCGCACTTACTTGTTCGGTCAAATCTACCCGCTTAGGCAATTTTTTCTTTTGTTGTTTCTTTTGTGCGCATAATTCTTTTAAAAATTTTGCATAAGCGGGTACTTGCTTAATCGCATTGAGTAACTGAAGATTCACCTTGACTTGTTTAAAAACGTCCAACAATTCCTCTTTTTGAGGACCCCTTGTTGAAATGAAGTTTTTCATACCCGGGTCAACTAAATCAAATGGAAATGGGACTTGACTTGGTCCCCCTTCCTCATTCGTTTCATTTAAAATTTCACCCAACCCTGGTTTTTGAATTACTTTTTCGACAATAGGGTCCTTAGACACAATTGGTGATGAAACTTCATCCTCATCACTTTCAATTCCCGTAATATCTTCGACCACCCCATCAACCAAACCCGGTACCAAATTTGCCTTAAATTCTTTACCGCTTCTTAAAACACTCACATGGTTAATAGGAATATTACGAGAAGAATTATGAGAGGGATTTACCTTAGTGTCGCTTGGAAGTTGGCCTTTACCATTTTTAAGTTCCGCTACCTCGGTTGCAAGTTGCCCCATTTGAGTGGTTAGCGTTTAGATGCTTTTATCACGAACTTCATCCTTTTGCATTCGAGCTTCATCGAGTTGATTTCTCCTTTGCATGTCTTGTTGCATCATTCAGAGCATATCCTTAACCTCATTGCCACTTGATGAAGTTTGACCCGTACTACCACTTTGGTCACCCGTTTGTTGAAATTGACCTTGATAGCCTTGACCATTTCCACCCCGAAAATTCCCTTGATTATATTGTTGGCGAGGAACAAAATTTCGTTGAGCTCTTTGGAAATTAGGGTTGGCTTGACTTGCCGGGTTCCCATAGCGGAAATTTGGATAATTTCATAACCCGAGGTAGTATGTGTTGGAGTTCATATTGAAATTTTGACCACCCCCGCAATAGCATTTACCTCTTCAACTTGACTTTCACCCACTCCCGCCAAACATACCTCCACTGCATGACCCAATTCATTACAATTAGTACAAACATCATATACCTGATTCGTCGCTTGCACTCCTCCATCATCTACCGCATACACTTGGGGTCTTGTGATAACATGTGTCGCCCTCCTTGAAGATTGTGCTTTCCTTTTAGATGTGACTGCCATTTGCTCTAAGAATGCCTAATCATCTTGCTCAAAGTTTGTACTACCATTAGTGATGAACATCAAATCATGAGCATCTTCCGAACTCAACCCCTCGTGAAAAGCATTCAACAATTCCCAAAGTGCAATGCCATGACGAGGACAATTCTTTAGCATCATATTAAACCTTTCAAACACTTCATGGAACATCTCACCCGGTTGTTGTTGAAAACTTCTCAAGCTCCGCCTAGCTTCATTGGTCTTTTGGGCCGTGAAAAATTCTTCTAAAAATCTCTGTTGCATATCGGCCCATTTATAGATTGATGCGGAAGGTAGAGTATGAAACCACCTCTTTGCCTTATCTTCAACGAGAATTGAAAAAGTACTAATTTAACATCATCCGATGAAAAGCTTTGCCCTCAAATAGTGTTGCAAATGGAATCATATGTTTCCAAATAAAAGTATGGTTTCTTCGCTGCTAGCCCTTTGTACTTTGGCAAACTTTGAAGTGCGGTTGTTCTAACTTCAAATGTCCTTCCATCCGGGTGATGAGGTATCACCACCGGAGAAGGGTTATTCGTGATAACCGGCTAAAAATGTGCTTCAATCCCCCTTACTACCTCTCGGTGATGTCTTCGCGGTGCACCCAATGGTACTCTTGGTCGGCCCGCTTGACCTTGCCTTAGCCCTTGAGGTGCAAATTGTTGTTGATATTGAGGTTGATGCATCGGTCTTTGAAATTGAGGTTGTTGATGTGGAACTTGAACTTGTTGTAAAGGCATTGGTCATTGAAACGGTGGCCCTTGAGGAAGAATTTGTTGTACCCCCGTAGGTTTCCTTTGTTGAAAACCCATTCCTCCTTGAGGTCCCAAATTACCTCCATCTCTCCCATAATAATAACCTTCTTCTTCGTAACCTCCAAATTCTTCTTCATACCCGTCATCAAACCCATCTCTTCTTACACCTAAAGATTGCACAAACTGAGAGGAAGGATAATGTAAACCCGGTTGGGTTGGTGGTTGAAATGTGGGGGAGGTATGGACATTGGTTGAACTTGGTGGAATTTGACTTAGTAATGGTTGTTGGGTGGAGGATGATTGACCGGAAGTTGGGAAAAAGGATGAGAATGGTGGAACCATTGATGTGGTGTTGGATGGGTTTACTTCATGTGTTGAAGTAGGATGGGTGATAGGAACTGGTGGAGGCGTGGATGGTGATGCTTGGCTTGTGGTGGTAGGTAATTGATCCATGGTGTTAAGTGGTGAAATTGATGTTGTAGGTGTTGTTGGTGAACCACTAATTTTATTTTCGCATAGCAATACCCTGTTTCGTCGCAAAGTTCGTTCAATTCCGGATCAAATGCCAATGGTGATAGCTTGTGAGAGCCCCTAGTATGCATGCACTTGTAAATACCTGCACACTAACACAACCAGCGTAAACCCAGAAAAATAACAAACTAAACTCAATCAAATATAACACACATTGTGCACTACTCCCCAGCAACGGCGCCAAAATTTGACGTGATGTCGATGTCTCACGTAAATTTAATCCAAATACTACTAAAAGACAGCGGTAAGTGGGTATCGAACACAGGGAGATTGTGGAATATGTGCTATCTTAAGTTTATACTAAATTGACCACTTTATCTAATGCACGAAATAAATTCAGAATTTTTGGTGATTTGGTTTTGGTATTAACTAAATGCAATTCAAATATTAGTTGTTTAAACAAAATAGAAGCAAGTAACCCTCCTAAGTTTCCGGTTTCGATCAATGCTTGTGTTTCAATTTCAACTAGAAAGAGTCACATAGACATGACTCGTGTTTGATTAATTGTTCGTGATGAAAGGGAACTAAGTACTCGGATTACTACAATGCGAGGTTGTTACCCGATGACCAATTAACTAATATCCAACCCTTAAACCTCCCAGTTATATCTCGATTGTCAACGACTCCAAGAACGTACGATTAAAGCAAGGATTAAAACATCAATCAACAATTTACCAACAAATATCCAAACACCATAACAAACTACAAACATTGCAAGTCTATTATTCTAGAATTTGGAAATTAAAACACAATTATTCAAGCAAACCTTCCACCTAGGATGATCACAATGAGCTTAGCAACTCATGGTCTTGCAAATCATCACACCTTCAATTATAATGTTCATAGGAATCAACAACACAAAAGTAAATGTTTAGAAATTGTTTAGAACCCACAAGAACACCAAATTTCGCCTATAAGCTCTTCCAAAACGTTTCTAATGATTGGGATCCCCCAAAAACCTTTCAAAAATCCGAGTTAAAATGGTAGTTACACATTTCTCGCAGCTCACCACCGTAAGCTACGGTGCCCATCGTAGCTTACGGTGGGCAAAAATTCCCTTAACGGTCTTGAAAATGCCAGACACCACCTAAGATACGGTGCCCACTGTAGCTTACGGTGGGCATCAAAATTTCTCTTTTTGCCCGTTCATCAATTCTTGAGTCCTCATCTTCAACTAGCCAATTACAAGCTCCCGACAAAGCACGTTAAACTCGCTTGTTTATGCTCTTCGGTACCTGCAAAGCCATATACACCGTAGATACCAAATCATAACAGTTAAACCATTTAAGTGCGGAATATTGATCGTTTTAAAGCATTTACGTGTTATCCAATGGACCCCCGTCACATCCCCACACTTAAACGTTGCTTGTCCCAAGCAACACATCAAAAAACGTTTTTAAGCTTAAAAGTGATCGCTATATAAACCAAACACAAACATATCATCCAACTGTTAATTTACCATCATACCACATAACACACCCCTCACAATAACTCTCCCCTCTTTGACAAAAATGTACTAGTGAGATTATGCTAGATCACTCAATGCTAGTGTGTGATTGTGCGACAATAAGCTTGGATAATAATCAAGTCTCCACCTACAAACTACCTAACATGCTTACAAATCAAAAGGACTTTGGGGTTGTAACAAGGCTATGTGTAAGGGTGAGAATTGGTGGGAGTATATGCATGTAGCTCATTGAATTGACATGGTTTATTATTACAACAAACAAAAATAACCAACACTATTTATACAACTAACTTCTACTTCTCTTTTTCATTTCTCTTTCTTTTTCTTTTTTTTTAACTTCACTAATATTGAAAGAAAGAACACATACATAACAATATCAAACTAAACTAAACTCTTAAACCGGGTTGATCAATAGGTAGAATTTTTTGTAGGACATAAACTTGGGTAACAATTGAATGGTTGAAAGCTAAATTTTTGGCGCCGTTGCCGGGGGCATCAGAATTTCTCTTTTTGCCCATTCATCAATTCCTTGAGTCCTTATCTTCAACTAGCCAATTACAAGCTCCCGACAAAGCACGTTAAACTCCTTGTTTATGCTCTTCGGTACCTGCAAAGCCATATACACAGTAGATATCAAATATAATAGTTAAACCATTTAATGCAGAATATTGATCATTTTAAAGCATTTACGTGTTGTCCAATGGACCATCCGTCACTACACCCTTCCAAGAGGATACCTTGAGAAGTACAATGTCACCAACGTGGAATTGCAAAGGTTTACGTAGCTTGTCGGCGTAACTCTTCTGTCGGCTTCTGTCTTTGAGGAAGTTGTCTCGAATCTGTAAGATCTTATCCGTCGTCTCTTGTATAAGCTCGGGAACGGTGATTCGAGCTTCAACGATCTCGTGCCAACAAATAGGCGATCGACATTTACGACATACAATGCGTCGAAAGGTGCCATTTGAATAATCGCATGGTAACTGTTATTGTACGAGAATTCGATCAAAGGCAAGTGCATATCCCAGTTGCCACCAAAATCAATTACACAAGAACGAAGAATATCCTCTAGAGTTTGGATAGTACGCTCAGCTTGACCGTCGGACTGAGGATGGAAGGCGATACTAAGATTGAGGTGAGTACCAAGTGCGGATTATACAAGTTCTAGTCCATTGCTGACACAAATATAAGAACTTGTATAATACCCCAGATATCAATTATTTATAAAGACCTAGTATCTCAGAATTCGGCAATCTCTAAAACGAAATTTCGGTGTACTAAGACCATTATCCGAGAGATGTTAAACCACTAATTAAGAAGTTTTTCTTTTAAGTTTATATCTCATAAACAATCTACTGAATATGCGAAGCCTACTGGCACATCCTCAGTGAGACCTGTTTAAACTTTATAACACTTTTAGCATACCGTGATAGTCCACTGATGTACTATCATTTCCTCTTTTTACACGAAAACTCTTTTTGTCATTTTCATGTTTTTATATTTTTTTCCTTTTGTTGCATTTTTTAATGTTTTTATATTTTCTACAACATTTCTCCCCCTAAAATTAAAAACATATTTTTGAAATTTTGTATTTAAAGAAAGAAATTCTAAAAACTATAAAATGTGACAAACCAAGGAGGATCAGTAAAACTCGTCATCCGGTTCGTATTCAATCTCTAATTCCCCATCTCATGTTAAATTTTTTATACCATTAGTTCTCAAAAGATATTTAAATCGAGTTTGATCAAATGGTTTGGTATAAAAATCTGCCTTTTGTTCATCAGTGTGGTTCTTTTCTATTCGAGCCAACTTTTTCTCGTGGCAATCAAGGATAAAGTGATGTCGAATTTCAATGTGTTTAGTTTTAGAGTGATGAACCAGATTTTTAGTTATATCGATGGCAGCCTTGTTATCTAATATATGGGCGTATTAAGAAATTGCAATCCAAAGTCTCTCATCTGTTGTTATATCCACAAAATTTGAGAACAACAACTGGAAGCCGTAATGTATTCAACATCGCAAGTAGAGAGAGCGACCATGGTTTGCTTCTTGTATTGCCATGTTACTAAGCGTGTTCCGAAGAACTGGCAACCAACCATTGTAGATTTGGCATTAAGTTTGCAGCATCGAAATCTGAGTCTGAATATCTTGCGAGCCGAAGTTGTCATTTCACCGATACCACGAGCCAGTGCTAGGGCAACCTTTCAAATATCTGAAATTCCGCTTGACTATCATCAGGTTTGCCACTCGAGAACTCGATTGATATCGGGCGCAAAGGCATGTTGGATACATGATTTTTGGTCTTGATGCTATAAGATACATCAGTGATCCAATCATTGATCGATATAAGGTTTCATCTATCTTGACTCCATGTTCGTCTGGACAGATACCATGGTTAATTGCCAATGGGGTAGATAATGGAAACGTTCTTGACATATCGAATTTCTCCAAGATATCATTGACATACTTTGTCTGATGGATGAAGATACCATTAGATAACTAATCAACCTGAAGCCCTAAGAAGAACTTCATTTCTCCTATTGAACTCATTTCAAATTTCTTTTTCATGACTTCTTCAAATTCTTTACACAGTGCATCGTTTGTAGAGCCAAAGATGATGTCATCCACATAGATTTATACGATCAGCAGATGTCCTTTCACTTTCCATGTGAAGAGTGTGCTATCAATAGTGCCTCTGGTAAAGTCGTTGTTTAACAGGTGCTGAGAGAGTGTCTCATACCAGGCTCTCGGGACCTGATGCAACTCATATAACGCCTTATCAAGTAAGTAAACCTTGTCTTTATGCACTGGATCGACAAACCCCGGTGGGTGTCCAACATACATTTCTTCTTTTACTTTTTCGTAAAGGAAAGCTGATTTGACATCCAACTGGTACACTTTAAACTTTCCATGAGGCAAACGCCTGGAATATGCGGATTGTTTCTAGTCTTGCGACCGGAGCATAAACCTCGGTATAATCAATGCCTTCTTGCTGATGAAAACCTTTGACAACCCGTCGAAGCTTTATTGCGCACGATTACCCCTTGATCATCTCTTTTGTACTTGAAGACCCATTTAGTAGCAATAGCTTTGTGATTAGCCGGTAGGTCAACAAGCTTCAAGACACCAAGCTTTTCCAATTGTTGCAGCTCCTTTTTTATTGCATTTATCCAGCTATCAGCGGCAAGTGCTTCCTTATCTGATTTTGGCTCAATCTGTGAAATAAGACAACGATGTAAGCAGATATCTTGAATTGGTGCAATTTTCGTATAAAAAAAACTAAGATCCTTGTTGATCTGATTGCGCATTTAAACTCCAACTTACAGTTTTCCTATAGTATTCTCCAACGGATGATAGGACAAATTCCTTGGCATTACTTTCATTAGGAACATTTACTTCGCTCTCTAAATTCGTAATGTTTTGTTCAGCAACATGACTACTTGTTGAAGCTTCATTCTGATCATTAGGACCTGTAGATTGATTTAACAAACTTATTATCTACTCAAACCTTCGTCAGAGCTGTATTCACCAGCATCTGAATCAGAATCGTCAGATTGGTCGAAAGTGGGTAATGTGGCATTCATTACTGATACGACGACGGGTTCTGTTTGGATCGTGCTCGGTTCTTCTCTAGAAGTATTTGTGCCAATAGTTAGTTGATAACCACTATCAGTCTTGGAACTTGTTCTTGATTAGAGATTGTTGTTGTTGATACAACAACACAAGTTCCTCTTCATTTGGTTTGTCTGGCAGATCGAAAGAATTCCATACACTCTCGTAGTTGAACATCCAGGATTCACCAGGCTTTTGAGTAGGCAATGTATACTTATGACAATCAACATGTTGAGAAAGAATAACTCGATTTAGACTTGGCAAATATACTCTTCTCAACGGACTTGCACATCCTACGAAAAATCCCTCCAAAGATCTGGCACCAAATTTACCATCCGGGTCAATGACCATACATGGAGATCCAAATGGTTCCAAAAACTCTAAGTTCGGGTTTCATTGGTTAAGAAATTCGAAACATGTTTTCTTATGTGCCCTGATGGTTAAAACCCTGTTCAACGTGTAACATGCAGAGGCAACGGCTTCACTCCAGAAATTAACAGGTAACTTTGAATTAGTGAGCATCGTGCGTGCAGTTTCAATGAGAGTTTGATTGTTACGTTCAGCTACTCCATTTTGTTGCGGAGTATACCTTTGTTGTTACAGCATTCGAGCATTCGAGTATTTTCGAACTCAGTAACATTATCACTTCGTATTCATCTGATTAGAGGGTGGTAAAGTTCTCTAACTTTCTAAAGAGAACCATAAGATTATCAAATGTCTCATCTTTACCATCCTGGAAAATAACCCACGCGAATCTCAAATAGTCATCTGTCACAACGAGGCAGTATATATCACCATATATGCTTTTGACGTTTACTGACCCGAAAAGATCCATATGAAGCATCTCTAGTGGTAATTTGATAGAATTCAGAAGTTTTCTTGGGTGTAATTCTTATGCTGCTTCCCCGTTTTGCAACTAAGATATTCGTCATTCAGATGGAAACTTTTGAGATTAACACCCTCCACTAGATTGTTGTGCACCAGATAATTCATTTTCTCAAATGGATATGCCCCATCTTTCGATGCCATAAGATCGATTCTTTTTCATTTGATTTTGTGACAAAACATTGTGCCGACTTCGATGTGGTGTATGCGACACTCAGGTCTAGAACATAAAGATCATTCTCTCGTGAAGCGCCATGAAAATCCACTCCTCATGAATTTTGAATCCCTGCTTCAGAATTAAGCTTCTTTATCAAGTGTGTTGTAAACTTCTTATAACAAATATGTGAAATGCTTAGTAAATTGTTCTCCAATTCAGCAATGTAGTTCACTGTGTCGTACGAAACCACTCCATTGGAAAGTTTTCCTTCTCTGACAATCCTTCCACCTTGATTTCCAATGAACCCTACATAGCCTCAACGAATAGACTTAACATCATAGAGTAAGGCCAGCATTCCTTTCATGTGACGAGAAGCTCCACTGTCCATTATCCATTTTGATATGATTAACCTTGGGAGCCCCTACACATGTAATTCATCAATTACTTAAATAGTGAAACCCAAGCCTTCTCGGTCTTGGGTGGGTTCAGAATATCAAACATTGGAACGTTGACATTAACATCCTATGTAACTTTAATTTTAACAGGTGTTTTGATTTCTACAGAAGATGTTTTGGTTTTAACCACCCAAGTTTGTGTTTTTAGAATTGCGTTTCTCGAATAAAATTTTAAATTCTTTTGTTCGGTTTGGTTGAAGTTTCACCAATTTCAGATTTTGAAACGTTTAGAATTATTGGTTTCACAATTTTGTTGGATTCATTATTTCTTTTTAAGATCTGTTTTGGAACAAACTCATGTTTCTTTTGTCTCTCATCTTATGTGGATTTCTTTGCGTTGTAAACAGATTTTGGGTTGCTTTGAGTACAATGCCGTGCAATATGTCCAACTTTGTTACATTTCCAACATGTTCTACTATCACAAACAATAGATGAACTCCAATTCTGCTCACGACGTTTCTTTTCTGCATGGAACTCGTTGTTTGATTGTTCCTTTCCCAACATTTCTTTTTCACTTACCGTGCTTGAACCAAACACAAAGTTTACTTTCTTTTGAAAATTTGATTTTTGAAACTTATCATTTTTCTTCTTAACATACCCCAACCCTTTACGTTTGTTTTTAGGATAATTTTTACCTTTGCGATCATTTTTCCAAAAACTTTTGGTTTAGAGTAGTAAGACTTTTTTTCATTTCAGAAATATTGATTTCTGTTAGCTTAAACACTTGTTCTACTTTCTCAAGATTCACATTCTGAATCGGAAAATTTTGATCAGAATATAGTTTGTCCGATCCTTTCATGGTATAAATATCCAATGTAGAATCATCATCCGTACTAGAATCTGATTTATTAAGATAATTCTTGTTAAAGCTCTCCTCATTTCAGAAGGTGAACTTGAACTACTTTTCTCCAAGTTCGACTCAGCACTTTCATACTCTGTGCTATCACTTTCACTTCCCAAAACCTTTTCAACAACAGTTTTAAACATATCAGATTCACATTTATTGTCTGATTTAGTGTATGTTACATCAATGTTCTCAGGCAACTCCTTTTTCTTTTCAGTTTTAAAATTTAGATTCAGTGCCTTTTCTACCCTGATGGTTTCTTTCTAGCATAGCTTTCCCACATGGGTGGTGGAACACTGTCGTAACAACACTTTTGTTCTTACCATTCTTATCATTTTCTTCCTTTTCAATTTTTGGAAGAATATGATCAATGACATATGAACTGGTGGAATAAGTGAGAAACAATTTGTTAACCCTTTCCGTTTCAATTTTCATTTTTAAGCTAATTTTTCAGTTCAAAATTTTTGTTAAGATGAATGTTAATTGCCATGTTTGTCCATAATAGTTGCTTTAAGCATTGACAAAGTTTCATTATCTTCATTGTTAACATTTTCATATTGTTTAATTGCTTTAGATAATTTGTCATAAGATTGTTAATTTTGTTATAATCACTTGACAAATTATCTGAAAGTTTTTTTCAGTTAAGAATAGTTTTTATCTTTCTCGACACATTCCTTGCAAGGTTCTTAGCATCTCTTGCATGGTTTTTCAATCTCAACAACCTGAACTTTGACAAGCTTCCTTACCGACTCTTTGACAAATTCAGTCACTGACTCTTCATTGAATTCATCAGAAACTACCTCTTTAAGGTTTGCCATCATTGATTTGTTTGCAATCTCTGTCAAATTCTCGACATTCATCTCTTTTTCCAATCTAACAATTCCACACATTTAGACTTTGATTCCTCTTCTGCTTTCACTTGATAACTTAAATCAAAGTATCCTGCAAAAGATGAAAACAAAGAATCAGATTTCTAAAAGCATTATGCAATATATTCTCTTCTTTAGCACGTTGTTCATGAATATATCCTTCAAGAACAGCTTCCTCAAGAGCTTCATCGAATACTGCTTCAAAATAATCTTCTGGTTCAGGTCTGCGAGAAGTGCAGACTTTCGTTTTTAGAAATATACTTGCTTTAGTTAAATCCATCGTCTTCTTGGGCGACTACTAAAGCTTTGTCTTTAGCATTAGATGAATCGTATTCTATTAGAATCATCCTTAAATTTGATTATGGTGGTGACGGCTTATGATAGATAGCTTTCTTGTAGTAATCATCACCAAAAGGACTTTGATTACTGTTGACTTCTCGGTTAGTACATTCCGGTTTGAAATGTCCTATATCTCTGCATCTGAAACAGGTAACTTTTGATTTGTCGGATCCAAGCTTCCCATCCAAACCTCCCAAACTATTTCTGCCTATAATCTCCATAAATTTCTGAGCTCTTCGAACTATAGAAGCCATGCACCATTAAATTTTAATAAGCTGTAATTATTTTGAATCTATCTAACTATAATCTTCTTTGGTCATATATGGATTTCCTATCTTCCCAGCAACAAGACTTGTAAGATTCAAGAACACATGGGAGCAATGACATGTGCTACTTGGCGGTATGTTCATTAAAGTCTTGTGCGTTTTGAAGATTCACAGCTATGTTACACTGTAAAATCCTTTGGTTTGGGTTTGATTGACCAAATTGTTTAATTTGGAAATTGTTTGAGCTATGTGAAGATTGAGGTGTTTTGGGTGAATTTGGTTCAAAGCTAGAAAATGATTGAAAACTGGATTGATTAGAAGATGGACTTGCAGAACTATCAATACTGAAGGTGGTTTGTACTTTCGGACTTTGAATACCAACAGAACTACCTATATAGTAAAGGTTTACATCATGTTGCATTTGAGCACTTTTGATTTGGCCATCCGGCATTTCTAGTTCACGACCTTCAAGCTTTTCTATGAACTTTGATAAGCTTAACCATTATACTCTGCAACATTTTTCAGAATCGTCAAGTACATAGTCCACTCTCCCTCAGATAAAGCATCTGCCAACTTGTCGACTAACTCCTCATTTGTTTTTTGAATTCCCAACCTCGATCAATTGCTTCATAGTTTTGCCTTTCAAGAGGTTGAAAATATCAAACTCTTTTCTAAGCAGTGCCTTTTTGCTCTTCCTCATTTGTGAACTTCCTTGAAACTTCAACCTTAATGCATTCCATAATGATTGTTAGTTATCATCATGTTGCAGCAATGCTAAGATATCTTCTTTGATTGATTAGTGCAGTACGCTCATTATTTTCTTCTCATTGGCAAATTCTTCTTTTTCAGCCAGTGTAAACTGAGTCAACATCTTCTCCAATTCATTTTCCCCAATTGGTGTGGTATATTTTTCTTCTATAGCAAACCAGCAGTTAAAATGGTTCGCTTGCACCCAGTTAACAAACTGTTCACTCCAGTTGTCATAATCTTCCATATTCATCAACTTTGGGGATTTCACCATTGTCCCTATTTCGTTCTCCAAATTCAGATTCAGTGCGGCTGCAGCTGATACATTAACAGTTGACATAACAAATGCGTTGGAAAACTCTTTCTCCATTTTACCAGCCTGAAATAATGTTAAATGCTAAAACGATTAAGATTTTGGTTTGAGTGAAGTAAAAATGTTAAAACTTGACTTATCTTCGTGCGAAGGTAAAATATTTTGAATCTTTACAAATTTTTATCTTCGTGCGAAGATTAAATTATCTTCATGCGAAGGTAAAATTATGTTCGTGTGAAGATAGGTTCAAAACTTGACATTTTTTGCAATTTTCAACATGAATTCGTTTGTTTTCAGCTTTAATTTTCTCAAGGTTTATCTAAACATGTTTTTACGTATTATACTTGAAAATCAGTTCATTTTGACCATGGATTCATTTTAAAAAGTGAAGAATGAGTAGAATAAGAAGTCTTCTAGGCTGAATCTTGGACAATTGTCTTCAAATCAAGCTCCATGTGCTCTGATACCACTTGTAGGATCGTTTTGTCCAATAGCAAAGGTCCTAATTTGAGTATCTACTCCATACGCGTGAATTCATATGAAGTAGTGACAATTAACAAGATTATTTCATCAATTAACTGATTTCATTCAATGTTTAACAATTACAAATGATCAGGAAATCTGACAAAGCTTCTTCGTCTACGTAGTAAAAGTTCTACGCACTAACAACTCATACTAGCTATATATAGACATGCTACCTTCGTGCGAAGTTAAATACAAACAATGTAAAATCCAACATTTTCGCCCTATTACAAAATACAGATACAACCCTAAGACGTAGGCAATAGACATTATGCACCAACATTCCCCGAGACCTTTGACGACTTAATGGACAAAGTCAGTGCCTTCATCAGAGGAAAGGATACCAGCAGTATAACAAAAGAGATGGGCACGCACTCTAGGAAACCAAATGTCATGTCCAGTCTTCAAGACAAAGATACCACTTATTCCAAAGCAAAAAAAAATCATTATGATAGACCTCGACTCGTTTTCTCCCCATACAAACCCAAAGGGAGAACCCCAGCTCCCTACTATAACACTTTCACCTCCTCACCAAAACACCCAGTGAGATACTAGCAACAGAGAGGGTCAAGAACTCCTTTTCTAGGCCCCTCCTATTAAACCAGGGCCTAAAATTCCCAATGAGTATTGTGAGTTTCATAAGGGACACGGTCATAAGACCAATGTTGGTGCATATTGGTGACAACAGCTTAATAGTTTAATAGTTTAGTCTTTGGATATTTTTGTATTGGGCTTAGCATTTGTGTTTAGCTTGTTTAGAGTGGTAATGGGCTTGGAGAATAGCCTAGCCTAAGATAAAGACTAGTATGTGAACATGTAGTATATATACATGTTGTGCATTAGGGTTTTAGGTTACACAGAGAAGACAGAAAGTTGGTTGTGAGAAATCTACAGAGAGTGGCTGAGAGATTTCTAGAGAGTCTTGAATTGATTGTAAACCATTGTGTTGGATAATCAATAGAAGACTGTTTAAAGGAATTCGTCTTCGTGTTCTTGTGTTTTCTGTGAAATCTGATCTAGGGATTCCGCACTCTAGATTAGATAGACGATTCTATCAAGATCCATAAGGAATAAGGGACCTACAATTGGTATCAGAGCAATTCGGATTACTGTTCCGGGTTGTCATTTCGGATTGTAAATCTGAGTTACTGTTCCGGATTTGGTACTATTCCGAGTTATATACAAAAAGGTGGAAAGTTAACCAGCTGACGTAACCAAAGTTAAACGTTTTCGCACATAGAAGTTGATCCGTAAACAATTTTAACAAACCGACTGCACGGTTAGACTCGTGTGATTTTTAAGGCACGGAAAATCCTAAAATCACTATCGGATAATATACATCATTGGATTCGTATCGTCGAGACGAGTTTAACGGTACAATTTGGTAATCACACTTTTCGGACAAATTTCTGAACGTTTTTAACGGTTTGGTTACGATAAGCTGCGGGTTAGATTTGGATTTTGACACAGGTATACCAAAATCCATTTAAAACTGTTAGCTGCGTGTTAAAGATGTGCAAATTGAACAATCTAAGTGAGGGTGTTAAATACTGGCCAAAGCTGATAAATGCTGAACAATATGTAGAATGGAAGAAGCAGTTTGAGGCATTTGTTCAAAGTGACGATACAAAGATGTGGAATTGTATGATCGACAGGTACATTGCTCCCACACGTCGAGTGAATGGAAGAATTCTGTACTTTCATATGAGAAGATGGAAGACTCTGAGAAACAAATGTATGATGCTGAGAAGAAGGCTTTCGCAGCGATAAAGATGTCCTTGCCAGTTGATATGAGAAAACATTTGTAATAGGTATGGATCGTCTAGAAAGCTATGGAAAACTTTACAAAAACGTTATCAGAGTACTTCAAGACAAAGTAACGTGTGGCTGAGACTGCTTCTGTGAAGATTGGTGAAGAAGCTGCTAAGATAGAAGAGAAGAAGGAAGCTGCAAGGAGAGAATGGAACTCAAGGATGCAAAAGCTACAGTGTGCATGGATGATACAGATGAGCTTACAGCAGAGGTACAGGTACAATTTCAATCTGTAAGTCATACTTGTCATAATTGCACTGAACTACAGGGAAAGTTGACAAATTATCGGAGCAAAACAAAATTCTGTTAGTTGAATTAGAAAAACTGAAAGAGTCAAATGTTCTTTTGAGTAAAAGGGAGTCAAAATTTTTAAATACACTCAATTCAAATGAACAAGAAATCATCAGTTTAACTAGCAAAGTCAACGAACTATTACAGATCATTGGTTTAGCTCGTGAAACTGGGAAGGATAATACTAACGAGCTTTCTGAAAAAGTGCACAGAATTGGCTGGTGCACAGGCCAAAATTGTTGAACTTCATGAAAAGTTAGACAAATTTGGAGAATCCTCGTTAGCCAAGACTCAAATTCAGAAAAGTTTGAAAAGGAGTAGTGATAAAACAGGAGTGGGTTTAGTAAGGCTCCATCTTCTGAGGATCAGGATTACTCCTTTTTACCAAATGAAAATGAGCTAACAGATTTTGTGCCTACTACACCAGCTGTAGTGGATCCGATAACAGTTGACATACCTGATAGTCCAGGCTCTTTGAAAGAATCTGTTAGGTGTAATAGTACACCTCATAAAGTGGATGAGGATACTGAAAACAAACATAAATCATTTAAAAAGGGATCTAACAGAAAGAAAATTTTTAAGAAAAGATCTTGTTTTAAATGTCACAACAAAGGGCATGTGGCTAGTTGTTGTCCTTTTAAAAAGGGTAAGAAAGCAGAGGCTGAAGTTGAGGTTAAGGATGGAAATCAGGTTGGTTCAAGTAAAACTGTTAAATCAAGTTTTCAGACAAATCAACCGAGATTTCAACCTAAACCTTCAACATCAAGAAGATTTGTTGGTTCAAGAAACTCTTCTCCTAAATCATGTTACAATAAGGGTCAAACAAATTCTTTTCAAAGTAAAAATTTTGGATATCAAAATGATACCACACTGCTGGTAGTCGAAAGTTCAAAGCAGAAACGAATATAGGGGTTTTAGTAACTCGAATGTTCAAACCAATCCAAATTTTTTTAAAAGATCAGATTATAATAATGGGAGAAGAACTTTTCGAGATAATAATTTTCTAAGGTCGGAAAATCCTAGAGTTTATTGGAATTCTCGTGATCAAAGGTCTCGTGGAAATTATAAATCTTGTTCAACAGCTTGGAAGAGATCCAAGAACACCAATAAGGTGTGATGGATATTGGATGGATGTTCCAGTGGTTGATAAATCTGGACGACCCAATACCTTTAAGGCTTGGGTCCCCCAGTCTAACTAAGTTGTTGAGTGTGTGCAGGATGACCAAGAAGGACTGTTGATGTGTTCAACAGTGGTTATTCCTGTAAATCATCTGAGGTGAATAGTAGGTTACACATGGTAACGAATTATTTACTTCTATGTTACAGTGGTTTACTAAAAGTGAAAAACCTACTTGTCAAGTTAAAGTGGGAGTCCGTTTTGTGTTTAAATTTCTGTTTTTAAAACTTTACTCCATAAAAACAAAAATTTAGGGGGAGAAATTTCCTTAAGCCAAAAAGAGTTTTAGTTAGTGCGTGAGTTTAGGGGGAGTAAGTTGAATAGTTTAAAATTCAAAAACATATAAAAAATAGAAAATAAAAAATGAATTCTCATTGTGCGAAAAAGAAGAAATGATAGTACATCAGCAAGTTAGACTGTCACACTGAAATTGAAAGCAAATTGTTTAAGTGTGATAGCAGCTTCATCATATGATGTACCAGTAGGCAAAAGGCATGAAATAATCAACTTACCTTTGTGATACAAATATACTAAACTGTGTATGAGTGGGTAACATATCAGTGGCGTATGGTTTTATAACCTTAAATCTTGCGTTGATATATTGCTAAAATATGAGGTTTTAGGTCTTTATATCGTTATTTCATCCGGGGTATCAAGGTTGTCCTTCTGCTGCATCAGATATATGCTGACCTAGGCACAACCAGTATCTTAAGAGAGCTAAAAATACCGAATCCCATAAATTGAAGAAGCTCTCCTAGAGAGTCATTCAAAAGTGCAAATTGCATTAATCGTACCAAATTTGGTATTTGTCCTAGCCCTCGTTGGATATTAGTCTCTTTGCTGTATGGAAGTACTGACCTGATCACTAATTATCTAACGTTGTAAATCAAAAAGGATGGATTTTGGTATACTCACCTACTACGATGAACTTTTGTGCGTACCTTGATCGTGGGGGTATGTCCTGAAGTGAGACACACTAGTATATCAATATAAAATATCTTAACATATCACGAGGTAATGGTACTTGAAATGTTCATGTATTTTGTTTAAGTGGGTAAACAATACTGGTAATCGTCTTGGACTGTTATTCATGAATATTGCATATAAAATAATCAGATAGTGTGAAAACAGTTTGATGGTGCTGATATGATCTTCTTAACGATGCTACTCACAAAAATAGAGTGTTTATTTTCTTGTTAGTTATTTGTTTTCAGGAAATAAAAAATACAAAAAGATTTGTTTTTGAAGTCTCCCAGTTTGATCTGATAAGTTGTTTATTTTTGCATGATAAGATAAAATATTGGTTTATCTTTAATGTGGAAAAGAGCTAATGGTTTTTCGAGTTATTTGCTTGTGTTTCTAAACAGATCGATGCAGTTATCAAAATGAAGTGCAGAATACAAGTAAAGTACATATTAAGAGTGGAGTGCAAAATGTGTGAAGATGCATGGTAGGATCCTTCTACTACATTGCAAAGGGAGGCTTAGAGGAAGTTGGAGATAAGAGCTTAACCAGAGAATGCTAGTTCGCTAATCTACAGCGAATGAAAGTCTTGGAGATTGGAAGCATCAGCTTAGGGGGAGTCTGTTGTTGTCAGAATCTACATGTAGCTGAAGTTATCCAAAGACCAAAAGATCACAAGATCTTTGAAGACAAAATTACACTATGAAGCTATTGTCAAGGGGGAGTCTATTGGTGCATATTGGTGACAACAGCTTAATAGTTTAATAGTTTAGTCTTTGGATATTTATATATTGGGCTTAGCATTTGTGTTTAGCTTGTTTAGAGTTGTAATGGGCTTGGAGAATAGCCTAGCCCAAGATAAAGACTAGTATGTGAACATGTAGTATATATACATATTGTGCATTAGGGTTTTTGGTTACACAGAGAAGACAGAAAGTTGGTTATGAGAAATCTACAGAGAGTGGCTGAGAGATTTCTAGAGAGTCTTGAATTGATTGTAAACCATTGTGTTGGATAATCAATAGAAGACTGTTTAAAGGAATTTATGTTCGTGTTCTTGTGTTTTCTGTGAAATCTGATCTAGGGGATTCCACGCTCTAGATTAGATAGACGATTCTGTCAAGATCCATAAGGAATAGGGGACCTACAACCAATAATTGAGATGGTGTCGGTCGAGATTCAGCGTCGGAACTTACGGTAGTCGTCAGTGGTTGATGGCACTGTTGTCAGAAAAATCGTCAGAGGAGGTAGCTTTTAAGTAGGTAGAAATGGAGAGAACGAGAACGACATCTTCTCTAGTCACCGCGACGGTGAAGATAACGATGGAGATGAAATCTATATAGAGAAATATAATGCTTTAGAGAGAGAAGGACATCTCCTAGATCCACATCCGCTATGAAATTGTTGATGAACAACACATCATCTCAGCTATCAATTCACCATTGAAACTTATGGTGGTGTTGTCGTTATCAGCGGTGATGTCGTTGGCGGTGGTGGTTGTGATGGTGAAGGATCGCTGGAGGAGGTATGTGTGAGGTAGGTCAGGATGGATGCTCCTTTTCCAGTTTCGCCCGTACTTTTTTTTTCCTTTTAATGTTGTTTAAAGGGTGAGATCTTATCTAAACCATCCAATTTATAGATCCAATGGCTCCTAAAGGGGTTCCCCAGTTCTACACTTTTTGGTGTTCCTAGTGAACCTCACTATATATGTGTGTATAAAAATGAAGTATGTGAATGTATGATAAATATATCTAAATTTATGAATATACATATTTGTATATTGGATAATGAAAAGTATGTTTTTTATTAAAAATATCAATTTTTATTGAACTATGTGAAGGTATGATAAATATATTTAAATTTATGAACGAAATTATTTGTATATTCAATAATGAAAAATACTTGTACAAATACATTAATTTATTTTTATTTTTAATAATATTTTATTAAATTGAAGAATATAATGCCATGTGAAAATGACATTAATTAAAACCCTTTATTAGAAGTTAGATTTCTATTACTTATTTGTTAGTTCATGTAGGGTAGGGTTATTGGAAAAAAAAGTGTGTTTTGTGAGAAGGGTAAGAAAGAATCTAAACCATTAGATATTTAATCTAATGGTTGAGATCTTGATGCATTTATGTAAATAGTGTTATTAAAATTTATAACTGATTTGACTAATTAGGGGTATTATTGGGCTTTCATCAATTTTCAAATCAATATCCGTATCTCTCACCCTCCACAATAGCGAAAAAACGCTCAAAAATTCAGGGTGTTACTCAGCGCAGACTTTTGATCCGATTACAAGAAGCAGACATATCGTAGTAATCTCAATTAGGCGACAATGTTATAAGTTTCCCGAACTTTGATCAGAATAATGGGAATCAGGATGAAGAAGATTACTGAAGCATCTACTACCGATCGGAAAATCACGCCGGCAACGAAGCTACAGAAAACCGTATATAAAAAACAGACAGGTTCGGATTTTTTCTTCGGATTATTTGGCGATATTGTTCTTGAATTTTGATCCTAACCGAATAGTGGTGTAAGTGTGAAAAAAACTAGGGTTCTTTTAAACTGTGTTTGGGGATTTCTTATTGTTGTATGGTGTCTATACATTGTTGGGTTCTGATTGTTGTATAGTGTCTTCACATTGTTGTTAGGGTGTCTCTCCAAATGTGTTATGAGTTAGGGTGTTCTATGGTGTCTTTATAAAACCGGGTACAAACGGTGTTGTGTACGATTGGGTCTCGTATTGTGTTTTGTTTGGGGAACCGGAAAATACAAAAGTGTATAATTAGATATCTGTTATGAGGTATGTGTTCAAGGTGTTGAATGAATTAGGGTGTTGTATGGTGTCTTTACATTGTTGGTGATGTCAGGGTGTCCTTCCAATGGTGTTATGAGTTAATGTGTTTAAGGTGTTGAATGAGTTTGGGTGTGCTATGGTGTCTTTAACAGGTTTGAAATGTGTTATGAGTTTTGGTGATTTGTGAAGATGATCATTGATTGTGAGTTAGGGTGTTGTATGGTGTCTTTACATTGTTGGGTTCTGATTGTTGTGTGATGTCTTAACAGGTTTGAAATGTCTTAACAGGTTTGAAATGTGTTATGAGGTTTGGTGATTTGTGAAGATGATCATTGATTGTGAGTTAGGGTGTTGTATGGTGTCTTTACTGTCACACCCTAACCGATGGCGGAAACATCAGAGTGAGACGAACTAGATTGTTCAAGACATCATAATACTATTTGTGACGATATTTAATTAAACAACTCATTTCATTTCAAAGCATCAAATTGTCAAATTACAACATAATCGAAATACAAAGTAACAATAACAACATAAGTTCAAAAAAAACATAGTAATCAACTTAGCATTCTACGCGTGTTTCTAAGCCGATCCTACTAAGTTTCATCATACCAATTCATCAACCTGCAACATGTTAAAAAGTATAGTTCAATAACAAAGTATTGGCAAGTACACAAGTTTGATATCATAGCATAAGTATTAAAAACCGTTTAAAGAAATCCATATGAATAGCTAGCATACGAGATAAATGTAAACAAGGCATATGAACTACAAGTCAATCCTCTAGTGTATCGCATAATAGATTAAAACTTAACATTGACCATAAGAATACGGTCGGTGCGTTACTCCTATAGTGCTATACATGTTAAGGGAGGCTTGATCGAAGTTAATGACATTTAGATCACATAAGAATATACCAAGTAACAAGTCAAGTAGCACATAACTAAAGCATGTTTGATGGATTGTTTGTGTGATTTCATAGAATAAAAGTGTGATTTAGTGTAGTTTGTTAAGTTAACATATTGCACCCAAAAAGTGTAAAACATAAAAAGGGTTCGAGTGTACTCACGGTTTTTGCAAAGTAAATTCCGTGAAAGCGTTAGGTTGATTTAGGGGGATGAACACCAAGTTATCCTACACAAGGAAACGTAGATGTGTGAGTTTTAAATTTACGATGGAGTTTGCCAATTTTAGGAATTTAAAGTATGCACAAAGTATGTATAGACAAAGTATTTATCTAGATGTTAACACTCGTTTTTGACACTATAAGCCCCGAAGGGTGTTTGTGTTTTTATGGGTCATGCCCAATAGAATCGTAATGATGTAGGTCTAAGATAAAATAAACTAATATGAGGACAAATAACCATACGGTCATTGTTAAAGGTTTCGGTTATATTAAGTATTTACATATATAGTTTAAATATAATATTACTAATTAATCATAGAGTTCATGTATTTCATAGATATCATGTAAGTCATATAAGTCATGCATGGAGGTAGGAGGATAACCGTCCTAAACCTCTTTCGTAAGATTCACAAATACACAAGATTGTCACAAGGACAATCCGGATGGTCAAGAATTATAGAAATCATTAAGTGAAGGGTGGATTGAAAAGTTGAATGGACAAGGCCTTCATGTAATCACATCTACACCAACACAAGCTTGTAAGCTTGGATGGCTCAACACTTGTGGGTTTGAAACCCTTGTAAAAACCACAAGTTTAAAGGCATGTTATGCCTCTTGATTGTGTATGAACAAGTCTAGCTAACACACTAACCATAAACTTGGTTAGAGGCATAAGTATCATAGAGTTGTTATATTTAAAAACAAGTTCGAAAAAGTTTTATAAGTTAACTTCCAAAACAGAAAGTTTGGCCCCAAAAATGGTGTGATTCCACCTTGGTTTTCCGTGGAAAACCTACGGAAACATCCATAGGGCTTAGCAAACAACGTTGAGGAAGAAAACAAGAAGAAAACATTGAAAAACTTGAAGTTTAAAAAGATAAAATATGAGCAGAAAGTTTGCACACTTTTGGACCTCAAAATGGTGGGGTTTCACCTTAGTTTGCCCAAGCAAACTTGTGAGAACCTTCCTAGAGTTATCCAAGAGTGTTAGAAGGAAAACCAAGGCTAGAAGAAGAAGAAGAGAAGTGAGTTGAAACTCACTTGCAACCTGTTGTGTTTCAGTAGAGAATTTTTGAAGTTTAGAGGGTTGTTTGAGGTGCTTGGAGGCTTGTAAAAGTGAGAAATGGGTGGGGAAACACTTAGTTTTATAGTGGAAGGATTATAGTTAGGATTAGGGTTCCATTTAATGCAATTAGTTGGAGATTTTGAATTAAAAAAAAAGGTTTATTGCCTTAACAGCTTGCAGCCGCAAGCTGTTAGGCTTTTCTATATTTTTCTTTTGTTGTTTTAATGTTATAATTGATGTATTTGATCTTTTAAACATTGTACATTATATGTGTGACATGTATAGGTCTTATAAGGGTCTTAGGTCGTGTGTAAGGTCGTTTTAAAACCCTAAAAAAAGACTTCTTACAAGCATGATTTAAACACAAGTTGTGACAAGATTAATGTGATGACGGAAGCTTGAATAATTTGCATTAAGCCACTAATTGTCCTGCTTGTCTTTGGTATTAAGATTTATAAACGTTCAACAAGCATTTACAAGTCGTTTCAAGTTGATTGATTAAGCAATAAAGTAACGTATGATCATACGTTTAAACATGAATAAAGTTTGCGGATTTCACATAATTGATCAATCTTGATTACAATCAAAGCCTTAGATTACAATGAATCAGAAATAGAAATACGATGACAAGGTTCGGACTATCCAAAAATAGAAACATGAAGCGATCTTACTAAAAATGGAAAGTTACAAATGCGAAGCGTTACATTTACATTGTTGGGTTCTTATTGTTGTGTGACGCCTTTACATTGTTGTTAGGTGTCCTTCCAATGCTGTTATGAGTTAATTTGTTTAATGTGTTGAATGAGTTAGGGTCTGATATGGTGTTGTGTATGACAGGGTCTCTTATGGTGATTGTAATGTGTTTAAGGTGTTGAATGGTGTTACATAATGAGGTATGTGTTATGTTGAGTACGATGTTTTGTTTGGGGAACTAGAAAATAGAAAAGTGTATAATTAGATATCTGTTATGAGACATGTGTTCAAGATGTTGAATGAGTTAGGGTGTTGAATGGTGTCTTTACATTGTTGGATTCTGACTGTTGTGTGATGTTATAGAATGAGAATACATGCTATGTCTGATGTGATGAAATGTTTTTTTGGGTGTTGTACTGTTTTGATGTTATAACTTAGTTTAAATACACTATTTGAATGTTTTCTATAGTTAGGTCAAGCCAACGGCTTAAATAAAAAATGTACAAATCAAAGTATAAAAACACCAAGGCAACACCACTCATATGTACCATTCAGATACAACAAATAGTGAGGACGAAGGTACTTGCATCGTATTAAAAAGTAGGATTCGACTATAAATTTACCTGATAAGACTTGACTTTATTTCCACCAGATGTGCCTGCTCGGATGAATGAGGGTGTGAATGAGAGTACAAACATCAAAGAGGAAGTGCCAACTAATAAAGCTCCTCCAAAACACCCTGCACCCGTAACAAAAAAATTGTAATGCTCCCGCCCGGGAAACAGTTTAAATCAACGGCACGGTGGTTGGTGACCCGGACAAGCACACATGGTATACATTTATGTTAAAAATTATAGTGAACTAAATGTCTATAGTGTACCGGTTTACTAATACTATATTTGTTTAATGTAGATCCGAAGTTAAAATCAACCGAGCCTACAAAAGCAGACCATGACCAGACAACTTCTTTGTCGCCCGACCCAGACGATGATTTTGTTGACACCCCACCTGGTAAGCAAAGTAAGTCACTAGCAAAAAGGTTGCCAATACATACAAGACAACAAATATGGTCGCAACCTTACAAACCATTTACGGGTGCAAGAATTAGGCCAA
Source organism: Scalesia atractyloides (assembly GCA_947069175.1). NCBI lineage: Eukaryota > Viridiplantae > Streptophyta > Magnoliopsida > Asterales > Asteraceae > Scalesia > Scalesia atractyloides. The sequence continues at coordinate 23,501,994 of CAMTDV010000029.1, read as the reverse complement.
AGATGTTGATAGATAATTTGATAAATCTAGCACATGGTCTGTGTAAGAAGCAGCGAGAAAAGGTGTACGAAATTGCGGTTGGCTCGATTTTTAGCCTTCAAGTAACAGGTGTGCCCACCGCATCACATTGGTTGGTCTCGAATTATCACCCAAATGCATGTGTGTTGAATCTCGGTAACGGCTGGCTGTAAGCATTACATCCGACCTTGTGTACCGTGCGTTTGGGCTGCCTTGTAGAGAAAATACGTTGGTTTAACAAAAAAGGCAAGCAAAAGGAAAGATATAGTTGTGCAAGAGTTCAGGAATCAGTTTAAGGATATAAAAAACAGGAGTTGTCACCATTGCAGCTGATGCTATACATCTTGGGTATAGACGATTATGGGCGGTTGTTCGTCCTGAGTTTCTTGGTTGTGTACTTCTCATTCTTGGGTGAAAATACGAGTAACAATTCAGTTAATGTTCGATATGTTCCATGTATAAAACCAGGTGTTGATATAAAAAGTTTTGACTGGTGTCGATACATGGTAACATGCCTCAACCGCATGAAAAACTCATGGCACAGTGATGATGATCATTTTAGAGGACCAGTGGTGTTACTCATGGTAAGTTGATACTCATTAACACATAATCTATAAGTTCATACTATAACATGTACATAATGTAATAAACATCTTGCCGTGCATTATGTCAGATGGCATACGCAATTGAGAAGAAAAAAAATACCTTTGTCGCATAGTTCACCTCTCATTACATTAGTCAATGATGACGTGTTTGAAGAGCTTGCTTCTAAGATGGACAAGAAACACACGATCAATAGAAGAAACTAAAGGGAAAGGTGTGGGTAAAAAGCAAATTGGCTGATGAGGTTGAGTCGGTAGATGAAGGAGAAAAAAGGAAGCGAGAGTCGGAAAAGAAAAGCAACGGGCAAATTTCACCAAGGATAAAAGGAAAAAAAACATGTGTATGAAGCAACTAAAGAAGTGGAAGATGATGACGCGTACCTGGGTATATAAAAACATTGTGCAGACTACTTACTGTCACAAACTGACACCCAAACGTGTGCCATGCTTGTAGGTCCCAATGGAGCGTTCCGTGTGCCAATGATATCACAATATGGAGACATACCATCGCCATCATCGGCGTCTGAAGGGGAATCCGATGTGGTAAATAAATAATGGTTTGAAATTGAATTGTACCATATGTTAGTTTATCTGACATGTTATTAAACCGGATTTTGATATAGGATAAGTCCAATATTTTGGATAATTTGTTCAAAGAGTTTGAAGAATGCGTATGTAGGATCAACGACACAACTGCAGAATCGTGTGTTATGTACCTGGAGAGTGAGGTGTTGAAGAAAAAAGTATTAGAATGGAATGGAATAAAGTTGAAACATCTTAATGCTGTGAGTGAATGTGAAACTATACATGTCGATGGAGACCAGGTTCATTCAAGCATTAGAGCTGAAGGAGAAAAAAAGGATGCAGCCAATACGCATGATGGATTAACTCATGAAGGCGTTAATTGTGGACAAAGTAGTGTAACACTTACCAGTGATAACACTACTCCAGACATGAAAAATGATGAAAGTCTGGCCCAAGAAAAATCTCCCTTTTCACCAATGACATCGTCATTTGTGGTAGAGGTAGACACAGCGATGGATGCGGGGCATACTGAAAAGACACCTGAAACACGGTTCAATGTTTTAGGACTTCAAACCTTGAACTTGTCAAAGAGACTATTTGGTCTGATTAAGAACGTAGTGAAGGAACACAAACTGTGGTGCCAGCTAAAACACCACGACCGAAAGGACCATCATTTTTCCGCCTACACTACGGTCACCGTATGTTAAGCGGGTAGTTTCATTGAGAGCCGGTCGAGACAAGGCTGAAGACACAGTTACACGGTGTATATTCTGTGGAGTATGTAACACGTGGTACGTATCCGTCTAACATATAGTATTATTTGTTAACATTATTTTGTTACAATCCATGAATCCACCTGTTATCAAGTTCACATTCGTTAGAAATATATCTTTCGGGTTATAGGGATGTCTTATTTAGCAACGATGGGCAAGTCATGATAATGAGGAGGCCATTCGAGTCCATGATACCGGGTGTCACAGTACCTGTGGATGTCATAAGTGAATGGGTTGTAGTCTTGAACTACGAGGAAAAGATGAGGAAAACAGGGACAACACCAAAATTGTTCTGCAACACTGGAATGTTGGTATGGTATTCATTGATTATTATATATTTAATAACACCATGTTGTTTACCAATGTTTTACCATCCTTAAATACGCAGCTAGAGAAAGAGTTCGACTTGTCTGAGAAAGACCGGATAATAAAATTTGCTGAGAACATGAACTATGCGTTGGTTGGGATGGAACAAAAACCTTTAAAGGTTTCTATATGGTATACATACCTATCTTGAATGGGGATCACTATTATCTGCTCCTTTTCAACTTGGCAACGAGCCAAATATTGATCATCGACAACATAGAGGGGATGCGGGTATAAAAGAAAGATAAGGCGGGACTATCGAGAAGATGGTACGGTCAAATTAGATAGATACATAACTATATGTATAGAGTGTAAAAAACTAATATTTAACATTACCACATGTATTATTGCAGTTAAGTGCATTTTGTGGTTTCCTTATCCAGATACAGCCAGTAGTTCCTGCAAAACTACGGGTTACTAAACCCGTTAGACTGGAATTCCCATGGCAGACACTATATAACGGCATCGACTATGGTATTTTCCTGATGCGCCATATGGAGACTTACAATGTAAGCTACAAGTTACCCCATATATTGAAAAAACACCTGTAAGTACATATGAATGTATCTAGTTTGAAAAATCATGTCTTTTGGCTTGTATAGGAACCAGTGTGAAAGAGTGGAAGTGTGGTTTATCCGCTGAGAGAAACATAAAGGGGGAAGTCTTGGATAATCAAGCAAAGGAAATCGACGATTTGCGTAAGAAGTACATATCTAAAATGCTTCTTAGTGAGGTGAACACCGCACGAGTAACGGTAGAGAAAGAAGTGAAGGATTTTGCATGTTTAGACAAGGATGACAGGGTGAAGCTTGAAGAAAATGCAGTCTAGAGGATTTATCAAAGGTTGGATGGTAACCTGTAGGTTTGCAATAGCATCTTCATCCAGTTAGAACAAAACAAATTATGTAATTTTAACATTTACCATGACTTCAGATTTGGTTGCTCTTATCTTAGGGTGTAAACAATGGTCAAACATTTGAACATTTTTTGCTTTTAGTTTCCAAATATGTTGCGGTAGTTAACTGAGTGGGCAGTGTTTATTGGAAAGATCCTATGTAAATATTTATAATTACTGTCAATTTAAAAAAAACTGCATCATAAAACCGATTAGGAAACTGATTGTATAACGTGTCACAACTCGTTACATAAAACACCAATAAACATATCATGGAAACAAGCTACTCAAAAGATGGGATTACCCATCACGATGGATCATTAAGTGTTTCGATTATTATGATTTGTATACTCTCGAAAATAAAAAATATTCATTGTTACAACACCATGAAGGGTATAAAGTTTGAAAAATAAACCGGCTACTCAAATATGGGATTACCCATCAAGATGGAGAATTAAGTGTTTCGATTATTATGCTTTGTACACTCTCGAAAATAAACAATATACATTGTTACAACACCATGAAGTGTATAAAGTTTGAAAATTAGAGATATCAAACGCATTGATACGTAAATCAAACACAAAAAAAAAAACCCCATCAAGTGTATAAAGTTGACAAAAAAATTCGAAGTATGAGCGTTAAAAAAAAAAACTATAGACAAAAACATAAGTATATAGGACTTCAATAACTCCCTAATCCTCCTCTCATTCCTCCTCGTCTGCTCCCTCATCGGATTCTCCACTTCTTCCACCCCGCTTTCTTAAAATAGCGTCTTCTTCTTTCCTTGTAGGGTGTTTGCAAGTACGTCTGTTATGACTGTACCTAAAACAGTTTTGACACTGATGTCTCTTTTTCCCCAATTGGCTTCTCGCAATTTCACGTTTAGACTTCATCCGTTTCGGCTTACCCATACCTTTGTATCTAGTTCCAACGGGGACACGGAGAGTTAAAGTAGATGGTTGTGTGTTACCAGTTATTTCAGCAAACCTTTCCCTACGACTCTTACGAGGTGCATTAACCATGGCCTCATCAGCGGTTTGGAAAAACTTAACTACATGATCCCTAAATGAGCACAACGCATCGAAATTGGTAACAAGCTTGTTAATAACCGACTCAGTATAGTATGTGATCTCACGTATAACGCGGTTAACTTCATTATAACGATCGTCGCTCTCGTCCATACCTAAAATAGCACCAGGAGCGCTATGGGAACAGCCTCCCTAGTCCAACGTCTAAATATATAACTTTGTGGAAATTCCATGACGTCAAGCATCCTAAGCACACAAAAGATGTGTGAGCACAACAACCCAAACTGTTCGAATCTTTTGCGTGTACAGTATACAATCATGTCGTCCTCTCTCACCATTACCTATGAGACACAATTAAAAAAATCACATAAAAAGCAGAGAACTATATTTTTTGATAGATAACACCACATAACACCATAATAATTCATATATCGGAAACTACTTTATTTTTTTTATATATAAAACCACATAACAATGTAAAATGAACTTAAATATTTAAGTCTTTATATATACCTCGAAGAAAGTGGTGCATGGTTGTTCCCAATCCTTCACAAAACATTTGGGGAAATCAGTGATCGTTTCACACTTTCCGATAACACACCTATGTAGACCATTCTATATCTCCAGTTGGACATCAAAAAATATAGTGCTTGTGTATATACTCGCTGCTTGATCCTCCAATACAAAGTCTACTGCCCATATGTCAACGTTCGTGTTTCTAGTGTCATGATCATTCTTCCTATGCTCGTGTCTTTAAGCTTCAATTGAAGAATAAAAATGCCCCAAAAATTCCACAAGGATCCAAAAAAATGGTTCTCACTCTTTGAGCCAGATGATGTACGCATAAGCCCAGACATGTACTCCTCGCGATAATACGCCGGTATCCAACTATCCCTAATCTGATAAATTGACTGTAGCCAATCATGCTCAGCCAAGTTAAATTCGTTCAGTATGGTAGCCCAATCGCTTTCAAACTGCTCAGGTAGGATTGAATCGGTCCACACAATGGCACACAACCTCTTTTTGAAATCTGTACTATTACAAATTGTAGAACCAACCTAAAACACCATTGAACAACATATAAAACAATAAAGACCATAACATATGGAAAAAAGTAAAAAATCTTAATACATCAAATAAGTAAACACCTTAACAGTAAGCTTGTCCATTATATGCCACATGCGTAACCTATGCCTACTCTGAGGCCATGTATCTTCAATAGCCTTCTTCATGGCTGGGTCTTGGTCGGTGACTACCACCGGAGGGGCACGACAAATGATTCACAAAACACCTTAAGCAACCAGCTATATGTTTCAGCCGTTTTGTTACTTATTATAGCGGCACCAAGAGTATCGTTACGATTGTGGTTGTCGATACCAGTAAATGGTACAAACATCATTTTGTACCTCTCAGCAAAAAAAAATTTAAAAACACCATATAAATGTCATTGATATATAATTAAAAAAAATTGTAAAAAATCCAAACACATATAACTAGTAAACAAACTTGTTACGCCGATATGACGCATCAAATGAAACAACGTCACCAAACACTGAAAAATTCCTCTTGGCATCCTCGTCTGCCCAAAACAAAGCCCTTAAAATAGCATCTTCAGTGGTTGTATACTCCATTGAAAAATTTGGCATGTACTCTTTCTTTCTCAAAAGCAGTGATGTCACACCCCGGATTTCCAACCCAAATCCATACACCAGTGGGCCCGGGTAGGGAGTATATTGACGTCAGTTGATAATCATCATAGTTAATTAAGCACGGCACAGTGGAAGTCTTAGAGTAAAATTACTATTACAAACCGAATGTTCGAAAAATACAGAATAATATATAGGCTCGTAATAGAAGATCCATAGGCGGATCATAAATTGTACATGGAAAGAATATAAAACAGATTTGGGCAGATTTAAGAATTGCAAGATCCTCTATCACTACCGAGCACTTCCGGCCCATTTTCGTATTGTACCTGCAGTTTAGTCTTTTGAAAATACGTCAGCTTTCGCTGGTAAATACACCCAACTGACTCATTTTAAAAATATTTCAAAAAAGTTTTAAGTGTGTCCAACCTTGTTAACAGATTTACATGTTTGTCCATACATGCAGGGCCCGGTACGGAGACCGAGACATGATTAACATACACACCACTTTGTACTCATGAAGGAGTCAATTCCTCCCAACCTTGTGGGAATGCATAATTGAGCGTCTATCGGGTGTATGCCTACACCCGCGCTAAGGTCATGACCATTTCTATTGTAATGAGCCGAGGATATCCAGGACACTGTAGTTAACCCCCGATGTTTAAGTTATTAAACAAAACTGACTAAAACAGAATATGATTGATCCCATTTCCGACCAAGCGGTAATAATTTATCATAACCCAAGCCCGTATAGGGGAAATAAGTCGAGAGTATTTACCTAAGCTAGTCTTCTTTTAATTTTTAATAACTCAGCCGTACACAAAAGAACTAAGTGCGGATAGCATTTACTGGCAAGTCTCAAGTCTGGATTATGGCATAAACTAACCAATTAAATACTAACGGTCTTATTTAAGTCATTGACTTAGACCGACTAGCGTACTTGATCAAAAAGTATGACGCTAGATTAAACGATGATTGGATAGAATGGAGTTTGATCTCAACAAGTACCTTGACTTGTATAATATGGATAAACTATAAACATTCTGGATTTTGAGACTTAAATGACGAGGTTAAACCCGTTTTGGTTAATTTCCGTAAAATAATTACATATACGTAACTGTGCGCATATTAGCGATATCGGGTAATCGGATAAGTTATGGACAAGTTCTATATGCCATTATACTTTAAATAAGTTAAAATATCAGTAGGATATTAACTTATATGCCCGTTAAGGTTTTAAAACGAAACTATGCCTCATAAGGGCATTTTGGTAATTTCATACCATATAAAAGGAACTTAAATATAATTAAAGTTTATAATCATAAGTATTCTGGAAAAATAATTTATTTATGATATTATATCAGCAGGATATCAATTATATGTGTAATTTACCTTTTATGACCAAACTATGCACCGAAGGGGCATTTTGGTCATTTTACACATAGGTTTATAAATTATTTGAGATTCTGAGTTTATAACATGTACCTACTGTAAATAAGTTTAAAATAAGTTTTAAAATCAGTAGGCATCAAGTCTTGATCAATAATATGGTTTAAAACCATGCTATGTGCCGAAACGGCGCTTATGTCGTAAAATGACGTCTTTATGCGATGTTTATGAAAACTGATGTTAAGGTCATATTAAAATGTTTTTAAATATGTTATTTAATATAACATATCAGTAGGTAAATGATTTACCTTGGAAAGATTTGTAACATTTGTATAAATCGGGTCTCCAAAACCCGCTCCGTTTTGTAATCAAATACCAAGTTATGAAATTACATTAAGTATTTATGAGTATTTTGAGTTTAAACGTTACATAATTAATATATAAACTAAACTATAAAAATTAAATTGGATAAAAAGTTAAAATAAAATTAAAAAAAAAATTTTGCAGCTGACCGGACTCGAACCCGGGTCAGCTGAATCACTCCAACAACTTAACATCCACTTCCCAAACCACTCCGCCACGACGTGTTTTCTGTAACGATTGGCAACTAAATGGATCTTATACGCGAACTCAAATTAATCATTGGTGCCATCTGAATAACGGAAACCGGCAAACTGAACGCTAAATCTTTTCGACTTCGTTTGGCTAGCTCATAACCGATGAATATCGGTTTCTAATTAAGTCCTAATTAAATGAACTTAAAGACTTCATCACTTCCGGTATTTGAAACCGAAATTATACCAAACTCTGATTAAATCCAAGTCCTGATCATTTGCGCGATTCATAACTATCACAACAACACTCAATTTCATTTTCGTCAAGATTCTGAACTGTAAGACCCTCTGAATTCGATCGCCGGAAATTTTCTGCAACTCACCGGAAAACCGGGACTTGCATTCTCACGGTAATTTCTTCGACTCTTTTTGTTTAAAACATGTGATTAGTCAATCTCTAACACAATTCCATCATCAGAATCAATCTTAGCCAACAATTATCGGAAATCTCACCTTCGCCGGAAAGTTACTGAAATTGCCGGAATTTCACTGTGAAAGGGTAAGATATCCTACACTTCATTTAAACCTTGTTTAGATGATTTAATTCTATAAATAATCGAACCACACTGTTAATTGTTTCAACAGTCGGAGCTCAATTCCTGTTCCGACAGAACTTTCGCCGGATTTCTGTGTTTATCTCCAATTGGTAAATCCTGTTCTTTAAACTCTTTCCATTCCTTACTATTGAATTACTATTAGTGTTTAAGATCTTTGAAAGTCGCAAAATCAATCTTAACCGGTTGAAATACGCTGACAGTTTAATCCGATGAAGAAGATGAACCTATTTCAGAATATAAGAGTAATTATAATTCGGATAATTAACGGGTTAGACACACAGTCCAGCGGTGGACTGTGTGCAAAGTTTATATACGAGTCCCGAGTTCGATCCTTACTACACACACTCTGCGTAATAAACATTCCTTTTTATTCATGTACTAACCGGGTTAGATCGAGTAGTTGTTAAGTATAATATAAATCAAGAATATAACCGGGTTAGACACACAGTCCAGCGGTGGACTGTGTGCAAAACAAACTACACGTCGCGCGATCGAGTCCCGTCACAAACACCGGTTCAATGAGATTAAAACGTTTTGCAAAATAAAGGAATTTTCGGTAAATTCGAATAAGTGTATAAATATAATTAAAACTGGATTTCTAACGGGTTAGTCACGTAGCTCAGTTGGTAGAGCTACGTGCGCGTGAACGGAAGGTCACCGGTTCGAATCCCGCTTGGCGCAAGTATTTACCGCTGACCGAACCGGTCAACGGTCAACGGTCAAACAGTAAAAAAAAATAATATTTTTTTAAATATTTATTTGTTTAATTTAAATTAAAAATCAATTAAAAATACTTAAAAATAACATTTTTAAAGATAAGAAATAGCCATAAACTCACAAAAATATATTTAAAAATCCCGTTAAAATCCCTAATAAAATCCATCAATTTAATATATTTTATATCCGTTATTTTTTTTAGGTTAGTGTTTCCTCGTTGACTCGCTTCGTCCAAATCGTGCGCATCTCACCATCTTAAATCCAACGCACCCAATGTGAGTGAACCCTTCAAATTCCCCGTTTTAATCACGTTTTTGGGGTGTATCATGTGTCTTGTTCATTTACATATTATAACCAAGTTATTGTGCATATATCATATCATGACATGTGTATTAATTGTTGCTGTTAAGTAGTGATTATTGTTTGCAAATTATCATTTCAATACATGCAATTGCCGAGGCCGTAGCTCCCCATCCATCGAGGTTGAGTTTGATCCCCATTTTATTATGCGGTTGATCAGGGCGTGCCCGCACGATCGGCTCCGTTTGATTGAGCCTTGATCGGTCATTTCATTTTACATTTCAATACATGCAATTACGCTCGGCTCCGTTTGATTGAGCCTTGAGTGCACAGTTCAATTTACATTTCCAGTTCATGCAATACGTTCGGCTCCGTTTGATTGAGCCTTGAGCGCACAGTTCAATTTACATTTCCAGTTCATGCAATACGATCGGCTCCGTTTGATTGAGCCTTGATCGCACAGTTCATTTATGTTAATTATTATGTGATGTTGGTATGTTCATATATGCTATCGATTGTTAATGTATGTTATAATTGTACTGATGTTTGCCAATGTTTGATTTCATACATGTGCTCTTTTATGATTATGCACAATATTTTATTGATAAACTAACCAGAAAATCATTATCAAATGTTTATCTATAAGGTTCACTCGCCAACTTATGTTGACCCAAAAACCTCTCATTTTTACACATGATACAGGTGAACCAGCAGCAGCTAGGAACACATAGGACCTGGATTAGAAGAAATGAAACGACTTAGTATTTGGATTATCATGTTTGGTTATTTTCCTTTGTAATGAATGAACATGTTTGGATGTTTGAGAAATGTAACTTTGACTTCATTTAATTATGAAACATAATAGTAAATGTCATGTGCTTTGGTGATAACCCAATTATGCCCCGACTTTTATTTTCGCTGAGGGTCGGGGTGTGACAGATTGGTATCAGAGCCATGACTATAGGGATATAGGATAGGTTATTAGACCCTTAGAGCCTATACTATAGTCGATTAGAAACTTATGAGAATTTTGTGTGTTATATGCCAAATTTCATGATGTTTATATGTTTATGTTAAATGTTACATTTGATATTGTTCAAGCATGTTCATAAATATGTATTATCAAATAATGCCTATCATGAAATCGTATGATCATAACATATCACATCCATGCAAGCACACACCACATCATGATTGATTTTACAATGATTTTCGTGTTTTCAAATCTCATCAAAGTGAGTTCTCATGACGGGCATGTAGTAACTGGAAGGGTACTAGTACCGGTAGTCGGAACGTCCTGTCTAGGCTGGCATTCGTATAAATCCAAAATAAAGGACCAGTTTGCCTACCTGGGGACTAACGATGAGAGTACGAAATACCTATTAGGCCAAAGCATGCTATACCAAACGTCGTGAGAGCTAATCCCACTTTGAGTTGTCATTGTGTCTACACCTGGACACGTTCCGACCAAACATCTCATGAACATATTTTGTGGTTAGCATTCGGGGGATGCGAGTGTTAAATTGCCAATACTAATGTGAATCCTACCAAGCCAATAGCCATGGGGGCCCACATGACTATATAAGTGAAGGTATGGGGGACATTTGAGGCCCAACATGAGCGAACACAAGACATCCTTCGGATGTAGTTGCATTATTGATATTTATGTTATTTTCATTTTCTTAAAGACACATGACACCTAAAAAGATACCATAAACTCACAATCTTCTCATTTTATGATCCTGTAGATGTCGTCTAGATCGCATCGAAGGGGTAGGAAATCGGAAAATTCTCGGGAACGTTTGGCCACTCATATCGCGAATCAAATGGCCACGATATTACCTGACATCGTAGTACAAGTACAACAAGCCCTTGCTGCAAATCCTACTAACCCTCCTCAACAACAGGACCAGATCATCAACAACCCTCCTACCATCAAATGCTCCTACAAACATTTTAAGTCCTGCGATCCCCCAAAATTCGAAGGGACTGAGGGAGTCACTTCTCTCCTACATTGGTTCGAGGAGATGGAAAAAGTTTTCTTAAAGTGCGATTGTCCTCAGGATCGCAAAGTTCGTTATGCCACCGGGAGACTACTTGGTATAGCTCTCACTTGGTGGAATACCGAGAAAGGAAAGAGGGGAACGGAAGATACGATGGCCTTAACTTGGGAGGAGTTAAGGGAAATCATGACTAGGCGATTCTGTCCTAGGAGTGAAATTAAGAAATTGGAAGATGAATTTCATGCCCTGAAGCAAAAAGATGGTGATCACTCTACTTACAACAAAAGGTTTTTGGAGTTGAACCAAATGGTTCCAAACTTATTCACTCCAAACTACCGTCTGATAGAACATTACATTCGAGGACTTCCCTCGAAAATCCAAGATTCGGTCCTCAGCGTTTCACCAGTAACACTAGAAGCTGCCATGGAGTTGGCGACAGAACTGACCGAAAACCGAATTCGCAATGGGAAGTTCAAGGAGGAAAAGAAGAAAACCCCTGCTGAGGGACAAGCCTCAAACCACCACACTCCTTCCTCTAAATTTGCTAACAAGAGGAAGCGTAACACCAGGAACTTTGCAGTCACCCAAACCAACACCCCTGTTCCTGCTGCACCCATCACTCAAGCCACTCCTTCACCCGCGCCATACAAAAGACCATACTCAGGGCCACTACCAAAATGTAACCGTTGTCAGTATCACCACTCCCCTGCCTATCCTTGCCAGTACTGTACCGGCTGCGGTCGCGCTGGACACACTGTTCAAAACTGCCGCACGCCTCAACGAACAAACCACCACCAACCTATAACACAAACCCACCAACAATTAATGGGTCAAGCCCAACAACAACAACCATTTCCACCCACTCAACATTTAGCCCAAACATACTATCAACCCAACTACCCTATGGGCCAACCTATGCGGGCTTGTTTCAATTGCGGTGATCCAAGTCATTTCAGGAACACATGTCCAAGGCTGGTCAATATTATTCATGCTCAGGCCCAAGCCAACCCTGTGAACCAAGCAAACCAAGCTCCTCCACCTGCCAGAGGAAGGGCTTTCAATATTAACGCAAACCAGGCCAGAGCTGACGGCAATGTGGTCAACGGTACGTTTCTTATAAATGGTAGTTATGCCTCTATGTTATTTGATACTGGTGCGGATAGAAGTTTCGTGTCATTAGAGTTTGAACCTATCTTAAGTAAAAATCGAGATAAGCTCGCGGAATCCATAACAGTGGAAGTTGCAGATGGAAAACCAGTTTCGTTAGACTCTATTTTACGCAACTGTACGCTCACCCTAAACGACCACGATTTCTCAGTCGATCTTATTCCTATGAAGCTGGGAAGTTTTGACATCATAGTCGGAATGGATTGGCTCAGTCAGCATAATGCGGAAGTTGTATGTCGTGAGAAATTTATTCGTATTCCTCTTTCAAACGGTCAGACTCTTCGAATTATTGGAGAAACCTCGGCGAAAGGGCTCAACTTAATGTCTTGTCTTCAAGCTCAAAAATACCTTCGCAAGAATTATGACGCGTTTTTAGCCCATATCATCAAGAAGGGGACCTCAGAAAAGAAACTTGAAGATATCCCTGTTGTAAAAGATTTCCCACAAGTTTTTCCTGACGACATTTCAGGACTTCCTCCAATCAGAGATGTCGAATTCCGTATCGACCTCATACCTGGTGCTACACCAGTGGCAAAATCTCCATATAGGTTAGCCCCCTCTGAAATGCAAGAGCTAGCCAGTCAATTGCAAGAGTTGACTGACAAGGGATTTATACGCCCCAGCTCATCGCCTTGGGGTGCACCTGTACTTTTTGTAAAAAAGAAGGATGGATCTTTTCGCATGTGCATCGATTACAGAGAGCTCAACAAGTTAACTATCAAAAATCGATATCCTTTACCTCGCATAGATGACCTTCTTGACCAACTACAAGGTACCAGTTGCTTTTCGAAAATCGACCTTCGATCCGGCTATCATCAGCTTAGAGTGCATGAAGAAGACGTCCCTAAAACTGCTTTTCGAACTCGATATGGTCACTATGAATTCATGGTTATGCCATTTGGATTAACCAACGCACCAGCTGTTTTCATGGACCTAATGAATAGAGTCTGCAAACCTTACCTTGATCGATTTGTTATTGTATTCATCGACGATATTCTTATCTATTCAAAATCTAAAGCGGATCATGAGCGTCATCTGCGACTTGTTCTTGCACTTCTAGAAAAGGAAAAGCTTTATGCCAAGTTCTCTAAATGTGAATTTTGGTTAAAAGAGGTGCAATTTCTCGGGCATGTAGTCAATGACAAAGGAATACATGTGGACCCATCAAAGATCAAAGCAGTTCAAGAATGGCAAACTCCACGTACGCCAACTGAAGTAAGGTCTTTTCTTGGACTTGCTGGTTACTATCGTCGATTCATTTCAAACTTCTCTCGCATTGCGGTGCCACTCACGGCTTTAACCCATAAAGGGAAACCATTTGTATGGGGCCCAAGCAAGAAGAAGCTTTTCAAACTCTCAAGAGAAAACTTTGTGATGCACCAATCCTCACTCTTCCTGAAGGTTGTGATGATTTTGTAGTCTATTGCGACGCGTCAGGACAAGGATTAGGTTGCGTTCTCATGCAAAGAGGAAAAGTCATAGCTTATGCCTCAAGGCAACTCAAGACACACGAAAAGAACTACACCACTCATGACCTTGAACTTGGAGCCGTTGTATTCGCTCTTAAGATATGGAGACATTATCTTTATGGTACGAAGTGTGAAATATACACTGACCACAAGAGTCTTCAACATATCTTCAATCAGAAAGAGTTAAATATGAGGCAACGAAGATGGGTCGAACTCCTAAATGATTACGACTGTGAAATCAGATACCACCCTGGTAAAGCAAATGTGGTGGCTGATGCACTTAGTCGAAAGGGTTATGCAAACTCCATTCATCTTCTATGTTCGCAAATTATAACCAATATTAAGGATCAAATTCGAGAAGCTCAACACGTTTCAATAACAGAGGAAGATGTACAAAAAGAGATGTCCTGTGGAGCCGAGCTAAAGCTTGAAACTAAATCTGATGGTATTTTGTATTACCTAGAACGTATATGGATTCCTAACCACATCAATCTTCGTGAAACACTCATGCATGAAGCCCATAAGTCGCGATATTCTATACACCCAGGAGCCGATAAAATGTATCAAGACCTACGGTACACCTATTGGTGGCCTGGAATGAAGAAAGATATTGCCGTTTTTGTTTCCAAGTGTCTCACTTGTTCTAAAGTAAAGGCTGAACACCAAAGACCCTCAGGACTTCTAGTCCAACCAGAAATACCTGTTTGGAAGTGGGAAAATATAACCATGGATTTCATTACCGGGTTACCTCGCACTTCTAGTGGGTATGACACTATATGGGTGATTATAGACCGACTTACAAAATCAGCTCACTTTATTCCTATTCGAGAAGATTTCAAGAACGAAAAGCTTGCTCGTATTTATATCAACAAAATCGTCAGCCGTCATGGAGTTCCATTAAGTATTATTTCTGATCGTGATGGCCGTTTCACCTCACGAACATGGCAAGCAGTGCAATCCGCTATGGGCACTCGACTAGATCTCAGTACCGCCTATCATCCTCAAACTGATGGACAGTCTGAGCGCACCATTCAAACCCTTGAGGACATGCTTAGAGCATGTGTCATAGACTTCAAGGGAAATTGGGACGCCCACCTGCCGTTAGTCGAATTTTCGTACAACAACAGTTATCATTCTAGCATCGGCATGGCACCTTTTGAAGCTTTATATGGTCGAAAGTGTCGATCTCCTGTTTGTTGGCACGAAATCGGGGAAGCACAAATTACTGGTCCAGAATTAATCCAAGAAACCACAGATAAGATTCATCAAATCCGAAACAATCTTCTAGCGGCTCAAAGTCGTCAAAAGAGTTACGCAGATAAACGACGGAAGCCCTTGGAGTTTAGCGTTGGTGATCATGTGCTTTTAAAAGTGTCACCGTGGAAGGGAGTAGTTCGTTTTGGTCAAAAGGGAAAGCTAGCACCACGTTACGTAGGACCTTTCAAGATACTCGAAAGAGTAGGTCCTGTAGCATACAAGCTTGACCTACCGGAAGAACTCGACAGGATTCATCCCACATTCCACGTGTCGAACTTGAAGAAATGCCTCGCTGATGAGAATCTTCATATTCCACTGGAGGATATTCAGATTGATGAATCCATGCATTTTATTGAAAGGCCAGTAGAGATTATGGACTATGGAGAAAAGCGTCTACGTCGAAGTCGCATTCCTATTGTTAGAGTACGTTGGGAGTCGAAACGGGGACCTGAGTTTACTTAGGAACGTGAAGACTCAATGCGTGAAAAATACCCTCATCTTTTCCCTACTACTTCAACTGTTTAAATTTCGGGAGGAAATTCCTAAAAGTAGGGGATACTGTAACATTTGTATAAATCGGGTCTCCAAAACCCGCTCCGTTTTGTAATCAAATACCAAGTTATGAAATTACATTAAGTATTTATGAGTATTTTGAGTTTAAACGTTACATAATTAATATATAAACTAAACTATAAAAATTAAATTGGATAAAAAGTTAAAATAAAATAAAAAAAAAATTTGCAGCTGACCGGACTCGAACCCGGGTCAGCTGAATCACTCCAACAACTTAACATCCACTTCCCAAACCACTCCGCCACGACGTGTTTTCTGTAACGATTGGCAACTAAATGGATCTTATACGCGAACTCAAATTAATCATTGGTGCCATCTGAATAACGGAAACCGGCAAACTGAACGCTAAATCTTTTCGACTTCGTTTGGCTAGCTCATAACCGATGAATATCGGTTTCTAATTAAGTCCTAATTAAATGAACTTAAAGACTTCATCACTTCCGGTATTTGAAACCGAAATTATACCAAACTCTGATTAAATCCAAGTCCTGATCATTTGCGCGATTCATAACTATCACAACAACACTCAATTTCATTTTCGTCAAGATTCTGAACTGTAAGACCCTCTGAATTCGATCGCCGGAAATTTTCTGCAACTCACCGGAAAACCGGGACTTGCATTCTCACGGTAATTTCTTCGACTCTTTTTGTTTAAAACATGTGATTAGTCAATCTCTAACACAATTCCATCATCAGAATCAATCTTAGCCAACAATTATCGGAAATCTCACCTTCGCCGGAAAGTTACTGAAATTGCCGGAATTTCACTGTGAAAGGGTAAGATATCCTACACTTCATTTAAACCTTGTTTAGATGATTTAATTCTATAAATAATCGAACCACACTGTTAATTGTTTCAACAGTCGGAGCTCAATTCCTGTTCCGACAGAACTTTCGCCGGATTTCTGTGTTTATCTCCAATCGGTAAATCCTGTTCTTTAAACTCTTTCCATTCCTTACTATTGAATTACTATTAGTGTTTAAGATCTTTGAAAGTCGCAAAATCAATCTTAACCGGTTGAAATACGCTGACAGTTTAATCCGATGAAGAAGATGAACCTATTTCAGAATATAAGAGTAATTATAATTCGGATAATTAACGGGTTAGACACACAGTCCAGCGGTGGACTGTGTGCAAAGTTTATATACGAGTCCCGAGTTCGATCCTTACTACACACACTCTGCGTAATAAACATTCCTTTTTATTCATGTACTAACCGGGTTAGATCGAGTAGTTGTTAAGTATAATATAAATCAAGAATATAACCGGGTTAGACACACAGTCCAGCGGTGGACTGTGTGCAAAACAAACTACACGTCGCGCGATCGAGTCCCGTCACAAACACCGGTTCAATGAGATTAAAACGTTTTGCAAAATAAAGGAATTTTCGGTAAATTCGAATAAGTGTATAAATATAATTAAAACTGGATTTCTAACGGGTTAGTCACGTAGCTCAGTTGGTAGAGCTACGTGCGCATGAACGGAAGGTCACCGGTTCGAATCCCGCTTGGCGCAAGTATTTACCGCTGACCGAACCGGTCAACGGTCAACGGTCAACGGTCAAACAGTAAAAAAAATAATATTTTTTTAAATATTTATTTGTTTAATTTAAATTAAAAATCAATTAAAAATACTTAAAAATAACATTTTTAAAGATAAGAAATAGCCATAAACTCACAAAAATATATTTAAAAATCCCGTTAAAATCCCTAATAAAATCCATCCATTTAATATATTTTTATCCGTTATTTTTTTAGGTTAGTGTTTCCTCGTTGACTCGCTTCGTCCAAATCGTGCGCATCTCACCATCTTAAATCCAACGCACCCATTGTGAGTGAACCCTTCAAATTCCCCGTTTTAATCATGTTTTTGGGGTGTATCATGTGTCTTGTTCATTTACATATTATAACCAAGTTATTGTGCATATATCATATCATGACATGTGTATTAATTGTTGCTGTTAAGTAGTGATTATTGTTTGCAAATTATCATTTCAATACATGCAATTGCCGAGGCCGTAGCTCCCCATCCATCGAGGTTGAGTTTGATCCCCATTTTATTATGCGGTTGATCAGGGCGTGCCCACACGATCGGCTCCGTTTGATTGAGCCTTGATCGGTCATTTCATTTTACATTTCAATACATGCAATTACGCTCGGCTCCGTTTGATTGAGCCTTGAGTGCACAGTTCAATTTACATTTCCAGTTCATGCAATACGTTCGGCTCCGTTTGATTGAGCCTTGAGCGCACAGTTCAATTTACATTTCCAGTTCATGCAATACGATCGGCTCCATTTGATTGAGCCTTGATCGCACAGTTCATTTATGTTAATTATTATGTGATGTTGGTATGTTCATATATGCTATCGATTGTTAATGTATGTTATAATTGTACTGATGTTTGCCAATGTTTGATTTCATACATGTGCTCTTTTATGATTATGCATAATATTTTATTGATAAACTAACCAGAAAATCATTATCAAATGTTTATCTATAAGGTTCACTCGCCAACTTATGTTGACCCAAAAACCTCTCATTTTTACACATGATACAGGTGAACCAGCAGCAGCTAGGAACACATAGGACCTGGATTAGAAGAAATGAAACGACTTAGTATTTGGATTATCATGTTTGGTTATTTTCCTTTGTAATGAATGAACATGTTTGGATGTTTGAGAAATGTAACTTTGACTTCATTTAATTATGAAACATAATAGTAAATGTCATGTGCTTTGGTGATAACCCAATTATGCCCCGACTTTTATTTCCGCTGAGGGTCGGGGTGTGACAAGATTTGAGTAAAACTATTTTATGAGCCACAAGGGCTAAAATCGTCATTTATCGACATAGTTTAAGGACCTGTTTAAAAACTCGGTTTATAACTTGGTTTAACATCCCAAATAATCCTACTTATAATATTATATCGGTAGAAAACTCATTTTCAAGTTCATTACCATTTAAAACCTTGTTTTATACAAAAAGGACAAATTGGTCAAAGATGGTATAATTACGGAACTTGCGCATAAAATTAGATTCTGATTATGATCATGTAATATAACCTCAGAGGGTTATGCTACATTATATTACGATCGTAATGAAACTTTAGATCAGTAGGTAACTAATCTAAATCGGGTCAGAATCGAAAGTCAAAGCAGAAGTCAAACTTTGTGACTTTCGGTTGCGAACCGACCCTAGAACTAAAATTGACGAGCCGAACATGTTCTTACATGTTTTTATAATTATTACCAACTTGTTTATGTGTCAAAACAGGTTTCATAACATATAAGATCAATTTATGATTTTTCTGAAAAATGGCCTGTTTGACTTTTTAATATCATAACTTTGACCCGTCAATTGATCTAGCAAATGTGATCTTCAGGAGGTGCCCTTTATAGGGATTAACACCTACCTTATTATTATCACTTAGCCATGTTCATTTCAAACAATGGCTGGACCATAATGGTCTTAACCGAAAGTCAAAGCGTTTTCTGAAAAATGCTTGACTTTTGGCTATAAAAGCCTATAAACGAAAATGGACAATGAAGGAACACTTACCAATGATTCCTAGGGTGCAAAAGAACTATGTTGGATGCTCCTTTTAGCTAGGAACTTCCAGAGGAGGGAGAAGAGTATGAATAAGAAAGGTGCAAGTTCAAATGGTGAACTTGATCACCTATTTATAGTTGGAGAACTCAAAGGAGGTGAAGCCATGTGTTTAGGGGTGTAAGAAGAAGCTTACAAGTGTCCTAAAATGTGGCATAGCTGATTACAAGTCCTTAGTTTCGATTTAATGGTTTTTGTTGTTTTGTTTGGGAGCCAAGCAAAACTTTCTGCCGCAGAGGCCTTCTCGCGCCCCGCGAGAGATCCAGGCCTGGTCTCTCGCGGCCCGCGACCGCCCCTTGGCCAGTTTCAAAGTTTGACACTTTAGCCCCTTAACTTTAAAAAGCTTCTAAAAACCTTTTTAAACACCTTTTTGGCACTTTTAGCCCTCCGTAGCCAAACTTGGCATACCCGTGGTTATGTCCGGACATTGTCGAGCTCTTGATTCGTTAAAAGGTCACTCATAGGTATAAATTAACATGTTGACACTTTTAATTCCTCCATTATCCAACTTTCATATATTTTACAAAATTGAACCCTCTCGTCCAACAGATGGCACGTATGAGAGTTAGGACTTTGCAAAGGATCACTCAGAGGCTTATTATAAGCATGTTGATTCGATGTCACTCAGAGGTTGTGCATGTTGACATATCAGTCACTCAGAGGCCAAATTTTAAGCATGTTGACATATCAGTCACTCAGAGGCTAATGATTTAAGCATGTTGACATATCAGTCACTCAGAGGCTTGTTATTTATGCATGTTGACATCGGACCATCACTCAGAGGCTTAGTTTGAGCATGTTGACGCCTTTAGTCCTTATTGGTCTTTAATAGACTGTATTTAAAATACAACACGTGTCACTATACTATTGGACACGATTTTACAGGGTGTTACATCCTCACCCCCTTAAAAGAAATCTCGACCTCGAGATTCTATTAAAAAAGATGGGGTATTTTTGTCGCATAGTGGACTCAACCTCCCATGTATACTCGGGACCTCTAAAAGCGTCCCACTTAACCTTTACTATAGGTATCATTTTTCTTCGGAGCTTCTTGACCTGTCGATCCTTGATCGAAATTGGTTTCTCAACGAACCTCAGGTTTTCATCAATTTGCACATCCTTGTGCGACATTCCTAGCGACTCATCGGCTAGACATTTCTTAAGGTTAGATATGTGGAATACATCATGGATTCCACTAAGCTCCTCGGGCAACCTGAGCTTATAAGCTACAGTGCCGACACATTCGATTATCTCAATGGTCCAATATATCTTGGGCTCAACTTTCCCTTCTTTCCAAAACGAATCACACCTTTCCACGGTGATACTTTCAGCATGACCTTGTCCCCTACTTGGAACTTAAGAGGTTTACGCCTCTTGTCAGCATAGCTCTTCTGCCTAACCCTGGCAGCTTTGAGACGATCACGGATTTGCACAATCTTTTCCGTGGTCTCCACGACAATCTCTGGTCCTGATAGTTGGGCTCCCCAACTTCTGCCCAGCATAAGGGCGTTCTGCATTTTCTCCCATACAAGGCCTCAAAAGGAGCAGCCTTGATGCTAGTATGATAGCTGTTATTGTAGGAGAATCCTATTAGGGGTAAGTGGTCATCCCAACTTCCACCTAAATCAATCGCACATGCCCGGAGCATGTCTTCCAGAGTTTGAATAGTATGCTCACTTTGACCATCAGTCTGAGGATGGTAAGTTGTACTAAAGTTTAATCGTGTGCCTAAAGATTATTGGAAACTTTTCCAAAAGTGAGATGTGTATCTAGTATCTCTGTCAGATACAATAGATACCGGCACACCGTGTAGGGACACAATCTTGTCCACATACAATTTAGCTAATTTATCTGAATTATACGTTTCTTTTATTGGCACGAAATGTGCTGACTTGGTCAGCCTATCCACAATGACCCAAATAGTGTCATTACCACTTTTGGTCTTTGGTAACTTGGTAATCAAATCCATAGTTACCATTTCCCATTTCCATGTGGGAATTTCCAATAGTTGTAGAACTCCTGACGGCTTCTGATGTTCGGCTTTAACCTGAGAACACGTCAGACACTTAGCTACATAAGTGGCTATGGATTTCTTCAATTTCATCCACCAATAATTCTTCTTTAGATCTTGATACATCTTGTCACCTCCCGGGTGAACTGAGTATCTCGAACTATGCGCTTCTTGGAGGATTAGATATATGAGTCCTCCAAAGATTGGAACCCAGATCCTAACATTATATCGAAGGATTCTATCTTTTCCAGGTGCTAACTGATCAATAGTTCCGCCTAATCCCTCGTTAGGGATATTAGCCTCTAATAGAGCTTGCTTCTGCGCATCTTGTAGCTTCTCACTTAAGCTATTTTTGAGCTCAGTGCTCTTAGCGTTAATTCTTAAAAGTTTGACTCGTTCTTTGCGACTTAAGGCATCAGCAACTACATTTGCTTTGCCTGGATGGTAGCGAATCTCGCAATCATAGTCATTAAGTGTTTCCAACCATCGGAGTTGTCGCATGTTCAATTCTTTCTGATTGAACAGATGCTGGAGACTTTTATGGTCAGTGTATATAATACACTTTGTGACATACAAGTAATGTCTCCACAGTTTTAGTGCAAATACAACGTCACCCAATTCCAAATCAGGTGGTGTAATTTCTTTCGTGCACCTTTAACTGCCGTGATGCATAGGCAATCATTTTGCCTTTTGCATTAGCACACAACACATGCCAGTGTGCGATGCATCACAGTAGACTACAAAATCTTCAACACCCTCCGGTAGGGATAACACAGGAGCATTGCTCAACTTATGTTTAAGAATCTCAAAAGATTCTTGTTGCTTTGGACCCCAATTATACTTAACATTCTTACGGGTCAAGGTAGTCAAAGGAGTGGCTATTCTTGAAAAGTTCTCAATGAACCTCCTATAGTAACCAGCCAATCCTAGAAAACTACGAATCTTCGATGGGGTTTTAGGTGCTTCCCA
This sequence comes from Scalesia atractyloides, assembly GCA_947069175.1. Classification (NCBI taxonomy): domain Eukaryota; kingdom Viridiplantae; phylum Streptophyta; class Magnoliopsida; order Asterales; family Asteraceae; genus Scalesia; species Scalesia atractyloides. The sequence continues at coordinate 23,479,508 of CAMTDV010000029.1, read as the reverse complement.
GTTCATAATGGCCTCAATTTTGGCGGGAACCACTTGGATACCACGCTCACTTACCATATGTCCAAGAAATTGGACCTCTCTAAGCCAAAATTCACACTTGGAGAATTTAGCGTAAAGCTTCTCTTGTCTTAGCAATTCTAAGATGCACCGAAGATGTTTCTCGTGATTGGCTTGATTGCGAGAGTAGATAAGTATGTCGTCTATAAACACAATGACAAACTTATCCATATATGGCTTGCAGACTCTATTCATGAGATCCATGAATGCTGCAGGTGCATTTGTAAGCCCAAAAGGCATCACTAAGAATTCAAAGTGACCATATCGGGTCCTGAAGGCAGTTTTAGGAACATCTTCACTTCTAACCTTTAGCTGGTGATATCCAGATCTCAGATCAATCTTAGAGAAGTAACTAGTCCCTTGAAGATGGTCAAATAAATCGTCGATCCTGGGCAGAGGATATTTATTCTTGATTGTTAACTTGTTTAGCTCTCGGTAATCGATACACATTCGCATCGAACCGTCTTTCTTTTTTACAAAGAGAATAGGAGCTCCCCAAGGTGAGGAACTAGGTTGTATAAAGCCTTTTTCCAAGAGTTCGTCTAGCTGCGTCCTCAATTCCTTCATCTCCGTTGGTGCTAGCCTATATGGATGTTGATACAGTTTTGTGTATGTCGCTTGTTCTTAGTTACAGTTGTAATTGTACGGTCTTTGCTCAAGTGTCTGTATAGTTTTGGTCGTGTCGAATAGATCGAGATATCCTTCTATCTTGATCTAGTATGACATCTTAGCTTGTCTGTGTTAATCAGTTGCATGTGTGCATACTGATAAGTATTGTGTACGTCATGTCTACACACGTTTTCCAAGATTAAGGATTCTGTGCGAGTCAGAGAATTCGTACGAATCATGTGATTCGTACGAAATACTTGAGTAACAAGTGTGTTACTTGTTTCGTACGAAATAAGTATATCGTACGAAACAGTTGAATCGTACAAAACTTCTGGAATGTGTCTCGTGTGAAATAGTGTGTTCCATATGTCTGGTTTCGTGTTCCGTACGAATCATAGACGGACACTATATAAGCAGACATGCACCTCTCAGTCAAGGTTACTGGTTGACTCGCGTGTGAGAGTTGGTTAGCTAGTTGGTCTAAGTGAGCCTCACAATATTCTCTCTGAAGACGAAGACACAAGAACATAGCAAGTTTTTTTGAGTCATACGAGCATTGTGTGTATATGTTTGTACTTGTTCTCAATCATTAATCAAGATAGTGAATCTTTGGTTACCCCGTGTTCTTTACTTTGCTTTGGTTGCATGCACACTTGGATTCCGCACTTGTGTGTATGTCATTTGAACAAGCAACAGGTTAAACACGATCCTCAGGTGGACCTACAAGTGGTATCAGAGCTTTGGCTCTTTCCTTGTTCAAAACCGGGCTTAGTTGTGTCTGAGCTAGTTTGAAGATTTCTGAAGTGTTCTTGAGCCTCCAGCAGAAAACTTAAGTTTGGATAGTAAACTAACTTAAAACTTGGTTAAAATCTGTTGCATGTAGAAAATTTTGTGGTAAAATTTTTCTGAAGAACACCCTTGAAGAAGAAATCTGCAAAAATTTGAATCTGATTAGTTTTGGTACGGTTGACATTTTCTGACTTGGATCTGGACTTGGATTGTGGACTGTTAAAATCTATGTTTTAACTAAAAGTGGGTAAGATAACAGGTATTTTCGAAAAAAAGCAGGTCTACACAAGAAAGGATATTTCTCACCAAACCATTTCTGAAAAGATTCCTCTGAAAAACGCTGACAAAACAGTCTGTGTGACTGAAAAGTTTCATATGATTCATCTGAACAGCACGAAACACTTGATCCGCACGAAATAACTATTTCGCACGAAATATCCTGTTTCGCACGAAAAAGTTGTTCTATCCGCACGAAATCAGTTTCATACGAAGTACCTTTGTTACTGTTTGTTTTTCGTGTTTTTCAAAGCATTGTGATTTTAAGAATTTGCCATATTTTCAGAACCTGTGATTTATTTTTAAAAGGTAAATATAATTTTGAAACTTTAAACCTTTAAATTTTCATAAAACAAGAAAATATAATAAGTTCTAACCCGTGGGATTGGAGTTGTTCAAGCTCAAATCAGGAGTCTTCGCAAAGCTCGCAACATCATTGGTAAAATATTTGATGCCTCAACATACAGCAATGATCTCTGCATATCAATGGAAGTTTGTTGCGAATCAGAATCAAAGCATCCAAACTCTGGTAATGAGCAAAAGTGAAACAGGGAGTAATAACGGACCACCGAAGTTAAATCACATGAACGATTATCCTTCATGGAAAAGTCGTTTTCATACGTATGTTCTCGGTCAAAACACGGAATTGTGGACGTGTTTCACTACCCCCTACAATGAAGCACTTGAAGAAGCTGGATCAAATCCAACCACATTGGCCAATCTAGTCGAAAGTGACAAGAAAGCCTACGATCTAGAGAAAAAGGCATTTGCTATCCTCACACAAGCTCTACATAAAGACATTTATCATCAGTTTGTGTATTGTACTACAACGAAAAATTTGTGGGACACTTTGGAAGCAAGAGGTGAAGGTAACGCTGCTACCAGGAAGATTCGGCATGATCTGCTCAAGAAAGAGTTTGAAGGTTTCATGTTCATGGAGAACGAAACCTTGAATGATATGACCACTCAGTTTTATCATCTTCTCAACAAAATGTACTCGTATAAAGTGTTAGCAGCACCACAAGAAATTGTGATGCGATTTGCTGATGCTTTACCACCAAAAAGGGGTCAATTTATTGATCTTTTAAAACATACAGATATTTTGGACTCAATTAGTATTTATGAATTTGTGCAGAAACTGGAGAACAAGAATGAAGAAGAACTCCGGAAGGCACAACGAGTCTCTGCTCCACAAAACCCTGAAATGTATTTTGGAGGTATAAATGCAGGTACAAGCTCAAGTCAGCAACCGAAACTGCAGACCACGTTTGTGTCAAACGTGAACCCGTTTCTACCCCAACCAGTTCAATCAAGTCAGTCTACAGGTTCGAGTAATCAAGCCTATGGACAGACTTTTGATTCGAAAGCCTTCCTTCCACATCCAAGGGACTTAGCGCATAAAGCTCCACAGCAAGCTCCTCAACAAGCTTTCTATGGAAGCAAAGTCAATCTGCAAATCCAAACACTGTCAAACTTGACACGTCAAATCTCTCCAAAATCAACGTAGAAGTTGCACAGGAACATGCAGAACTTCTAAATACCATGGTCAGTGCGTATTGTGGTTTAGTTGCAGGTTAAATAGGGAACATCAATTTGACGAACGAAGACTACGAGCAAATTGACCGAGATGAAATGGAGCTGATGGACATCAAGTGGGCATTTGTAAGTGCTATGAGAAGAGCGAAGGATTATATGAGAAGAACGGGTAGAACTAGTTTGGAAAGCAAGAAGGATACAAAATACAGCTTTGACAAAAACCGCCGTCACTTGTTTCAACTGCGGAGAAAGAGGTCACTTTAAGCGGGAATGCACAAGACCCAGCAAGGAAGGAAATCACAACCCCTTTTGAAATCAGTCTCAACCATCCAACATAGCACAGTACAACAATGAAAGAAGAATAGTAGCTGTTGGAAACTCTAACAACACTAATCAATCAGGACTTTCAAACACGCATAGAGCTTTTGTAGTTCAATCTGATGAAGGATGCGATTGGTCAGTACAGCTGGGAACTTAGAACAACGGAAGAACTGCATGCTATGGAAGATCGTGGATCAAATCAAGCATGATCACAACATCAATACTCCAAATAACGATGATACATCTGGGGATGCTGGTAGTTCTGATGAAGAATGTTCAAGCTCAGATGGTTATGGATCTGATTCCGGTGTGAAGAAAGGAAGTGATGCTGAGGTTGAAGAGTTGCTGAGTGAAGCTGAGATGTTGAAATCTGAAAAGGTAGGCGTGACGAGGAGTGCAGAAGCTGCGGAAACAGAGACAGAGACACTCTCTACAGTTGGTGCAGCTTTTCCTCATCATACTGCCTTTATGGCAAATGTTGAAGGTTCCTCAAAACAGGTAAATTCTGACCCTCCTACTGTTTGCAATGACTATGTTGAGTTGAAAATAAGATATGAAACCGTCAACAATCATAATCAGAATTTAGTTGTTGAACTATCAAAATGCAAAGAGGCGATTTTGGCACTAACTAGAAATGAAAAAGAATTCAAATATGTAATAGAAACCCTTAAGAAAAGTGTTTCTGAATTGACAAAAACAGTTTTGAATAAACAGACAGGAATTAATAACTACATTAATCTCCTAGAAGAAACAAAGAAAGAGTTAGCCATCGCCAAATGCGAATATCATTCGATAAAGCGCAAATTGGAAAGTTATTCTAACTCCCATATGTGCTTGATCATATCATTGAAGTTCAAAAACTAAAGGGAGATGCTCAGTGCATAGGGTATAATTCGTGTCCACCCCCAATGAAACACAACTATACCAAAATGTCTGATGAAGAGGAGATGCCTCGTTTTGAACCCTCTGTACCTTTGAATCCTGAGGAATTCGCAGCAGGGTTAGGGTTCAAACTAGGCAATTCCTCTCAAGAACCAAGCAAGCCAGAAAGTTCATCATCTGATAAAGAAGAGGATGATACATCAGATGATGAATCAAGAAATGATGATCAGGATCAGCCTCTTGATGAAAGGAAAAGAGTAGAATCTTCTGCTACTCCTAGTACTCAATCTGTTGAGAATAAAGAGGCTGTTCCTAAGAAATCTGTGAAGATAACTGTGTCTACACAAGAAGTAGATAATGTGTTGTATACTTTGGTTGGAGATAAGAAAACCCTATTCAAACAAAGATTTTCCAGTTAAAAACGTAAATCCAATCTCTATAGATCAGGTTTTTGAAAAGTCAATAACCAAACCTGTAGAAAAGAAAAAGCCGACCAAATCACAACCATTATCCGCTTCAAAAAAAAAACAATGGAAGCGAGTTGAAAAGTCTACAGTTTCTCAACCGAAGGTTGAATCAAAAGGCACTCGCCACCAGAGAAAGGCCAAAACTGTTAAATTTTTGAGTTCTAAAGGTACCGATAAAGTCGAAACTTTTCAAGGAAAATCTAATGTTGATTTTGTAAAGAAAGTTAAGATTTAGAAAAGAAATAGTCAAAACAATTACATCCAACACACTCATGGATGTAATGAAAATGAACCCAGTACCTCAGGATCCACAAGTTCAACTTCAGGCCGAGAAACACGATCTCCTAGTTTTGTTGAAAGGAGAACATGTTTCAAATGTGGAGATTTTGGCCACATTATAAAGGATTGTCAAAATCCAGCCAAATCAAGATGTATAGAAAAAACCCCTCATGAATCCAACTTGCAAACGTAAATCTGTTTCTCCGACACAAGATAAACGAGTTATTAAAGATCAAAAAGAGAAACAAAAACGTAAACAAGTAAAAGCAATTGAGAAAGCTTTAAAATCGGACTCTTCAAATAAGGATCAAAGATCTTCAAAGTCAACAAAACCAGAAACTGTTAAAACTGTAAATAATAGTAAATTTGGTAATAAACAAGGATCTTGGAAACAGAAGACCGGTAATGGTTCAAAAGGAGTCTCTCAGTTTGTTAATCATCAAGAAATTAAGATTACATTTCTTGATGATAAGGGACGACCCAAGACCACTAAGGCTTGGGTCCCCATCTCAAACTAATCTTGTTTGTGTAATGTGCATGGTGTTCCAAGAGGAACTGTAAACAGTCATTGGATTGTTGACAGTGGAGCATCAAGGCACATGACGGGTGACTTGCGGCTCCTATATGATGTGAAAAGCATAAAGGGTGGTTATGTTGCTTTTGCTGGTGACAAAGGTGGATACATCACTGGAGAAGGAATGGTCTCCAATGGTTTTGTGAGCTTCGACAAGATCAATTATGTGCGGAAAATTGATCACAATCTTCTTAGCGTTTCTCAAATCTGCGACAAGAAGTTCACGGTACATTTTGATGATGCCGAATGTTATGTGCTGAAGCCTAGATTCAAGATCCCCAAGGAATGGATTCTCCTGTCGGCTCCAAGATTAATGATTTGTACATTCTTGATATGAGCCAAGCTATTACAACATCTGCACAAGTCACATGTTTTGTCTCCAAAGCCACCGAGAAGGAATCAATCTCTTGGTATAGACGTATGGGACACATTCACCTGAGAAAAATGAACTATTTGGTGAAGAACAATCTAGTGAATGGTGTACAGTGAAGATCTTTCATCTTCAAGACGTTTGTGTATCATGCCAGAAAGGGAAGCAAGCAAGAAAGTCCCATCCCGTGAAGAAGATCAACACTGTGAATATGCCGCTGGAACGTCTTCATATGGACCTCTTTGGACCTATGAAACACAAGACAACCTTTGGTGATTCTTATTGTCTGGTAGTTACTGATGACTATTCCATATTCTCATGGGTAAACATGTTGGCACACAAGAGTGAAGTTCCTACTATCCTCAAGAATCTCCTGACTCTGCTAGAAAATTTGTACAATCTGAAGGTAAGGAGAATCAGAAGCGACAATGGCACGGAATTCAAGAATCAAGTTATGGATGAGTACTGTTCCTCAAAGGGTATTCTGCATGAGTACAGTTCTCGATATACTCCACAACAGAATGGTGTCGCTGAGAGGAAAAATCGAACTCTTTTTGAAACTGCAAGAACCATGTTAGTAGAATCAGAACTTCCCGTTCAATTTTGGGAGAAGCTGTTGCTATGCGTGCTACATGATGAATAGAGTTCTGACGGTGAAGGGACATGGGAAGACATGCTTTGAGTTGTTACATAAAAGGAAACCGATGTTTCTTTCTTAGAACCTTTTGGAGCTCCATGCACTATGATCGATCCACATGGAAAGTTTGGTCCCAAGGCTATCGAAGGTTTCTTTCTTGGATGTGCTACTCTGAATTTCCGGGTGTGGAATTTTTCTTTGAAGAAGATTGAAGAATGGGGTGAAGTCAAGGTTCAGAGATATACAGAAGCAGTTAGAGCTCCGGGTGCTCCTTGGATGTTTGACTACGATGGGCTGTTTGACTCCTTTAATCTGCCAACTTTTGATGATGCAAAGCTGCTGCTCAGATGTTATTGGAAAGTGATACTGCAGTAGACTCGTCATCAGTTCGACCAATTATTGTTAACCCTCAAGTGTCGACTTCGGTTAACAATCTTGTTCAAAATGAGGAATTCGAAGACACTGCGGATTATAATGTTTCATCAGAAGATGATGAGTTTCATGATGCAAGTGAAGCTGCCTCTGGTGCGGTTCCTGGATTTTCAAATGATACGTCAAATATTCAACCTCAAGGAACGACTGAAGGTCAGGCATCTACAACGTCATCATATCCAGCTATCGATTTAACTGTTGATCTGAATATCAACAATTTGGGTATCAACTCTCGGGTTCCTGATGTGCCAGAAACTCGAATTCATAATATCCATCCTCAGCAGAATATTATTGGAGATGTCCAGAGTGGTGTGCAGACTCGTAATCAGCTTCGAAACAACCAGGATGCTGGATTGTATTCGGAAATCAGGGAATCTGGTGGTCTGAATGATTGGTCTTTTGCCTGCTATGTGTGCCAAGTAGAACCAAAATCTTGGAAGGAGGCAATGAAAGAAGACTCGTGGGTTGAAGCCATGCAGGAAGAACTTCAGCAGTTTCAGAAGTTAGGTATCTGGAAATTGGTTGACAGGCCTGACGGCTACAAGAAGATTGGTACACGATGGGTGTACAAGTGCAAGAAGGATGACCAAGGTGTTGTTGTGAGAAACAAAGCGCGATTGGTTGTTCAAGGTTCTAATCAGGTCGAAGGGATTGATTACTATGTTTATGCACCGGTTGCACGACTTGAGGCCATAAGAATCTTTTTGGCTTATGCGTCTTTCAAGAAGTTCACCGTTTATCAGATGGATGTGAAGAGTGCATTTCTTCATGGTGTGGTAGAAGAGGAAGTATATGTTGAGCAACCGCCAGGTTTTGAAGATCCTCTTCATCCTGACAAGGTTTGGCTTCTTCAACAAGGCGTTATATGGTCTTCATCAAGCTCCGAGGGCTTGGTATGAAACGTTTCTACCTATCTGTTGAAGAATGGTTTTCGACGAGGCCTGATCGACTGTACTTTCTTCATCAAGGAACGGGACAAGGATTTACTGTTAGTACAGGTTTATGTTGATGATATTATATTTGGGTCTACTAACACTCGAATGTGGAAAGAATTCGAACAGTTATGCAGGAGAAGTTCGAGATAAGCGCTATGGGAGAAATGACTTTCTTTTTAGGTTTGCAGGTTCAGCAATCAAAGGAAGGGATTTTTATCCATCAAACCAAGTACGTCGGAGATATTCTCAAACGATTTTAGATGGATGACTCAAAACCTTTGGGAACTCCATTAGCTCAAAATCATTGGATTACTCCAGACGGAATGGGTGAACATGTAGAACCATATCTCTATCGTGCAATGATCGGATCTCTCATGTATCTTACTACCTCAAGACCCGACATAATGTACCCAACATGCCTTCTGGCGCGCTATCAGTCTAGTCTGAAGGTTTCTCACTTGATGGCTGTGAAAAGGATCTTTCGTTATCTAAAGGGTCGTCCTGACACTGGTCTATGGTACCCTAAGGATGATAACTTTGATCTGACATCATTCAGTGATTCTGATCATGGCGGCTGTAAAATCGATGCAAAATCAATAACAGCAGGATGTCAGTTCTTGGGAAATCGCCTAGTCACGTGGCAATGCAAAAAGCAGACTTGTGTCGCTACATCAACATGTGAGGCTGAGTATATTTCAGCTTCTAGTTGCTGCTCTCAAGTTCTATGGATTCAACAGCAAATGCGCGACTACGGTTTTGAATTTCTTACTACTCCTATTTTTGTTGATAATGAAGCTGCTTTACAGATCACTCGGAATCATGTACAGCATTCAAAAACAAAACACATTGAGATTAAGTATCATTTCATACGCGATTGTTATGAAAAGAGACTTATCGATGTTGTTAAAATCCACACTGATCACCAACGTGCCGACCTTTTTACCAAAGTCTTTGATAAATCAAGTTTTGATTATCTACTTTTGGTCAATGGAATCAAGGTGAAACCCGAGTAACTCAACCGTGGTTAACTATTTTTGTATATACTTTTCTAAAAATCTAAAACTACAAAAAGATTTTCAGTTTTATATTTTAGAGGGAGTAAATTTCAAGAAAATATAAAAATATGTCTTTTATTTACCTTCTTTGTTTAAGGGGGAGAAAATTCAGAAAAATACAAAAACATTAGAAAAATCAAAAATGAGTTTCTTGGATAAGTTGAAGATGATGAAATTCACCGGTAAATCTGTCAGAAATGGTTAAAAGCATTGAAAGAAGATTGATAAGTAGCTTTTACTAATGATGTATCGGTAGGCTCAAAGTCAAACTAAAATTTGCAGGTCGATATAAATCTAACATACAGAACGCCAGGTGGGAACCATTCATTGGCATATGGTCTTGGTACCGAAATTTCGTTTGATAGAGTGCCGAGGTTCTGAGATATACGGTCTTTATGCTGGCTTATCATCTGGGTATCATGGTTGAATCTTTTGTCGAAAAATAACGGTGGCGCAAGTCTAGAACTTCCATGATATCATACATACGTGTATATACTGCATTCGACCATCAAATAAGTGATAAAAATATCACATCCCCAAAATAAAGGATAAATATCACAGCTTTATGCGGGAGCTAAGTTCGTCTCTTTGTCGGTACGATGGTACTAACCTGTTCACGGACTTACTCATGTGCCCTGCATACATATGAAAATCAAGTTCCTCATCAATAAGTGATTAAATCACAAAGGGCTTGTTTTCAATCAAAAATAAGTGAGTATCTCACATCATTCATATACGTCAAAACAGATGATAAAGCAGTATACTCACCAGTAAGATTTCTCTCGTGCATATCTTGATACGGGAATGTGTCATGATGTGGTTGAACACCGGCTAGTAAGTATAAATCCATACCTTAATCATATCTCTAATCATGATTACATCTAATAAGTCTGAGCTTACATGGACAACAATACCGATAATCATAGTTAAAAAATTATCTGTTTAATTTTGAGAACCAAATACCGTTTTTGACAAAGATCAAAATGTTGGTATGATTCCTTTATTTTGAAACTCGAAAAAGATTGTAGTTTATCTGTATATTTTGTTTTTAAGTCTAATTTACTTAGTTGCTTATGTAATTACTTTTTGAAAGATTAGCCAAAGTTGATATTTGAAAGTTTTCTACCAAGATACACCAAAGAACCATTGGTTTGATATTGCAACTTCATAAAAGTAATATGTTGCAACAATCCATTAAAGAAATCCAAAATCTGAAGTTCGTTTGAGTGTGTGTATCCCATACGAATGAACCTAGTCATTTAATTTGACTTGGTCACTTGTTTTTCTCAAATCTGCTGCTGGAATTCATACGAGTGTGTGTATCTCATTCAGGGAATACAATCATACGAAGAATTTATGATAAGTTTCTCGTGTAAACTCCCTGAGAAAGTTGTGTTCTAATTATATTTGTCTATTGAGTACAGATTGATACAAAAGAACATAAACAAAGACCAGCAACGTAAAACTCTGACAAGTTAGAAGAGAAAACAAGAAAGATATGAAGTTTCTTAGAAATTCGAAGACCTGATGCTCTAATCATTGGATAGCAGATCTATCAATGAATAGCAGATCTTCAGGGGGGGTTTGTTGATACTCCAAACCATTCTATGTGAAGACCAAAGTCTGAAGACCAAAGACCGAAGACCAAGCAACATCCAAGGGGAGTTTGTTGATACAGTTTTGTGTCTGTCGCTTGTTCTTAGTTACAGTTGTAATTGTACGGTCTTTGCTCAAGTGTCTGTATAGTTTTGGTCGTGTCGAATAGATCGAGATATCCTTCTATCTTGATCTAGTATGACATCTTAGCTTGTCTGTGTTAATCGGTTGCATGTGTGCATACTGATAAGTCTTGTGTAGTCATGTCTACATACGTTTTCCAAGATTAAGGATTCTGTGCGAGTCAGAGAATTCGTACGAATCATGTGATTCGTATGAAATGCTTGAGTAACAAGTGTGTTACTTGTTTCGTACGAAACAATTGACTCGTACAAAACTTCTGGAATGTGTCTCATGTGAAATAGTGTGTTCCATACGTCTGGATTCGTGTTTCGTACGAGTCACAGACGGACACTATATAAGCAGACATGCACCTCTCAGTCAAGGTTACTGGTTGACTCACGTGTGAGAGTTGGTTAGCTAGTTAGTCTAAGTGAGCCTCACAGTATTCTCTCTGAAGACGAAGACACAAGAACACAGCAAGTTTGTTTGAGTTATACGAGCATTGTGTGTATATGTTTGTACTTGTTCTCAATCATTAATCAAGATAGTGAATCTTTGGTTACCCCATGTTCTTTACTTTTCTTTGGTTGCATGCACACTTGGATTCCGCACTTGTGTGTATGTCATTTGAACAAGCAACAGGTTAAACACCATCCTCAGGTGGACCTACAATAGAGCCCTAGCCATTGGTGCTGATCCTGGTAGGATATCTATTTTAACTCCACTTGCCTGTCTGGAGGTAGGCCTGGTAATTCTTCTAGGAATACATCGGGATATTCTGAGATGACTGGTAGGTCCTCCATGTTTGGCTTAGGCTCATTTATGGTAACTTGTGCCATGTAAATGACACATCCTCTTCTCAAACACTTGGATGCCTTAAATAATGACACCTTGTTCGGAAATCCATAGTGTGAGTCTCCAGGGATGGTGATCATTTCACCAGATGGGGTCTTAATCTCGATGAGCTTCTTATCGCAGGCAATGCGGGCTTGGTTATGAGATAACCAATCCATGCCTAAGACAACATCGAACCCCGCCAATTTCATTGGCAGCAAAGAGATAGGGATGGAATGATTCTTAATGGATATAGAACATCCATCAAGAATGGAAGATGCTATCTCTAATGTTCCGTCAGCGAGTTCTATCTCATAAGTTTTATCTAGAGTTCTTATGGGTATGTTTAATAGTTTACTAAACTTATGGTCAACAAATGATTTGTCCGCACCTGAATCGAAAAGAACTCTAGCCTAAAATATTGTTAATGAGGAATGTACCTGTTATGACGTTGTTGTCATTAACGGCCTCCCTTGTATTCATTTGAAAGGCATGGACATTCCCCTTCTTGGCCTCTCCAGGCTTTGCGTCATTACTTTTGGGTTTCTTGGGGCAATTGTATGTTATATGCCCTTTTTCATTGCAGTTGAAGCAAACTGCATCCTTAAGATCCTTGCAATCTAAGGTCTTATGCCCTTTTCTCTTGCAGATACCACAAGGTTTGGTTTGTGGATTTATGCAACACTGTCCCCAATGCCTATATTTATAGTTCTTGCACAAAGGTTTGTCATTAGATGCGTGCTGGTTCTTCTTGAACCCGAAATTTCCTTTCTTTTTAAATCTTTGGGAGTTATTATCCTCCTGTTTCCTCTTCCCGTTAATTTTAGTCCTAACTGACCTTTGTCTTACCAAATCAAGGGTGAGGGAAAGAGATAGGTCTACAGCGGACCTATAGGTACTAGGCTGAGCAGCCTTTACCATGCCCTTTATTTCAGGCGCCAACCCGTTTATAAAACGCGCAATACATTTGGATTCGGGGGTGATCAAATAGGAAACTAACCTAGATAGGGAGTTAAAGTCAGAAACGTACTTCCGACAATATAGGTTTTTCATTGAAAGAGACAAGAAGTCTGTCTCTAATTTCTCCACCTCATGGGTTGGGCAATAAGTTTCCTTAATAAGGTCAACAAACTTGGACCATCCTAAATTATACAGGTGTACCTTACCTATAGACTGGATCATGGCTTTCCACCATATTAGGGCATCGCCCTTGAAGGATTGTGATATGTACTTTACCACATCCTTATCAGCACAGTTGCTGATGTCTACAATCGTTTCCATCTCGTCTAGCCACTTTAGGGCTTCTACAGCTCATTTCTCCCCGTTAAAGTCTCGGGGCTTACAGGAGACAAAGTACTTATAGGTACATCCGTCTTTAACAGAACGGGACTTTTCAGTAAGATCTATTTTCTTTGGTTCACTCTTCGCATTTGAAGAGTGAACGGAGCTCTCCTTATGAGCTGAAGATGGTGGTAGATAAGGGTTTAGAGCGAGTGGCACTCGACTCTCTTAGCTTTTCTATGGCCTTTCCCATGGCCTTTTCAACCGCCGCATTAATGCGAGATTGAAAATTTATCATCATCAATATTTTTATTTTCAGCTTTGTTAGATTCAACATTCCTGTGGCTACTTTGTGCTTCATTTGAGTTAGTCATCTTTAAGTATTGGGTTCTATATATACCAATAAAACTTTATTTAGCCATGGTATATCAACCATATCGGCTTTCAACATTGGATATAACAATCCATTGCCTATACTAGTGTGAATAACATCACAACTCTTAGTCTTAACATATCTATATTTGGCCTAGGTCTTAATAGGACCATCATAGGCAAATTACAATTTAGACGTAGTCCATATATTATTGGACAGTGGATCACAATGTCACAACTGTCATTGTTATCATTGACAATTATATAGCTCATAGGCTTGTCCCTAATGGACATAATAATTGGGTACATTGGCCGATCATATTGGACATAATATATATATATATATGGCACATCTGCCTGTCACTTAGGACATAATACCTATGACATATCAGCCTGTCCCATTGGACATAAATTAGGCACATTGGCCTACATCATAACAGATGTAATTCATGGCATATCAGCCTGTCCCATTGGACATAAGTTGGGCACATTGGCCTACATCATAACAGATGTAATTCATGGCATATCAGCCTGTCCCATTGGACATAAATTGTGCAATAAGTTGGGCACATTGGCCAACATCATAACAGATGTAATTCATGGCATATCATCCTGTCCCATTGACATAAGTTGGGCACCTTGGCCTACATCATAACAGATGTAATTCATGGCATATCAGCCTATCCCATTGGACATAAATTGGGCACCTTGGCCTACATCATAACAGATGTAATTCATGGCATATCAGCCTGTCCCATTGGACATAAATTGTGCACCTTGGCCTACATCATAACAGATGAATTCATGGCATATCAGCCTATCCCATTAGACATAAATTGGGCACCTTGGCCTACAACATAACATATGTAATTCATGGCATATCAGCCTGTCCCATTGGACATAAGTCGGGCACATTGGCCTACATCATAACAGATGTAATTCATGGCATATCAGCCTGTCCCATTGGACATAAATTAGGCACCTTGGCCTACATCATAACAGATGTAATTCATGGCATATCAGCCTGTCCCATTGGACGGTTAGTGTGGTTCCTCAAGCCACACTACCAAGAGTATGAACATTTCTTAATGTTAACATAAGAGTACCCTAATGATTGATTAATGGTCCACGTCACCTTCGACCTTAACGACCTTGGAGGTTTGGACCTAGTCCCTTACCTCTGGATAGAAGGATAACTTCCCTTAACTATCCTGATAGAAGACCCCTTCGTACTTAACTATCATTTCTTGGCCAATATGTGGTCTACGCCATTTAGCATAATCAAATCTATTAAGGTCTTTTGGAATTATATAGCAGAGCATAAATTTCGAGTAAAATCGAGACGCTCGTTTTTAAAAAGGATGAATACATATATATAATTCCAAAATACTTCATTAAATTTCAAATTTAGAAATTACAATACTAGAAAATGAAAGAAACTGTCCATGCATGGACTTTAAAGAAATAAAAAAAATGTCCACGCAGGGACTAAAGAAACAACAATGTCCTCGCAGGGACTACATATTAATTAGAAGAGACTTCACTTGTCCTTCTTTCCCTTGACCAACTTGGAGAGTTTCTTGAAGAATTTGTTCGTTTTCTTCTCCGTTTTCTCCGCTTGCTGCTGCATCTCTTTCATTCTTTCTAAGGCCTCATTAATGGCCTCTAGTGGCGGCGGAGGTTGTGGTTTGTGGTTGTGGGATAACCGGATACGGGTAAAGTGCGTTGTGCATAACCGCCTGCATGTAGGGGCCTTGCGACCATGCTTGATAGTCTACTGGTGTAGACGGGTTAAAAGGATCATATCCAGACATATCTGGATATGTGGGGATCGGGTTACTATAACCCGATGGTGGTGGTTGAACTGTAGGTGTGGGTGTTGGTTCCACCACAGGTGAGGTGTTAGAGGGTCCACCCATTTGTGGGTCCTCTTGAATTGTGGGGTAGGAGTTAAGCAAAGGTGGTAGCGATCCCAACCTTTGTCCGGCACGTACCGACATACGTGCTCCACGCTTTCTTCTTGGTGGTTCAGGTGGTGGTTGAGATTGGTCCACCGGTTCCATGTGGACATCTTCTTGAACAGGGAGTGGTTGAGAGTGATGAGAAGGAGTGTGGGCGAATGTGAATTGGTTCCAGTACCGGTCCCACTCATTAGGACCTTAGTAGGGCGATCCGGCATAAGAGTTCAAATCGCTTGAAATTTCAATGGGATGCGCATTTGATCCCGACGGCGGCATCTCCGGGTCGGAGTCCTCGTCCATAGGGTTTGGTTGGTCCAACTGATTTTGATCGGCTGGAGGCGTGTTAAAGTAATGGTTACGGTTAAATTCTTCATGGTATGAGTGTGAATTGGAATGGTGAGAATGGTGAGAATGGTAGGAGTGGTGAGAGTGGTAAGAATTTTAAGAATGTGGGGGCGAATGTCTATGAGAGACAGAGCGTCTCGCTGGTTGCCAAGGAGATAAATCTCCTGATTCTTGGTAAGCCTCTGAGTTGTGAGGTTGAGGGGGAATGCGCCTCGATGGTCCTCCCCTCATTGGACCTTTTCCTCTCCCACTTTGTCCTCGTACACGTGGCAACTTTTTCCTGTTAAAAATCAATTTAAAAAACAATACTAATAACTTAATAATGAAATGAGTAATCCTAAGTCAATGCATAGACTCGAAAGTCTAAGGAATGTGCTCGTGTAAGTTTGAGATTAAACACAAAAGGCTAGTGTTTAATTCTCTCAAACATTGGCTCTGATACCAACCTGTCACACCCCGGATTTCCAACCCAAATCCATACACCGGTGGGCCGGGTGGGGAGTATCGTGACGTCAGTTGATAATCATCATAGTTAATTAAACACGGCACAACGGAATTCTTGGAGTTAAATTACTATTACAAACCGAATGTTCGAAAAATACAAAATAATATACAGGCTCGTAATAGAAGATCCACAGGCGGATCATAAATTGTACATGGAAAGAATATAAAACAGACTTTGGGCAGATTTAGGATTTGCAAGATCCCCTATCACTACCGAGCACTTCCGGCCCTATTTTCGTATGTAACTGCAGTTTAGTCTTTTGAAAATACGTCAGCTTTCGCTGGTAAATACACCCAACTGACTCATTTTGATAATATTTCAAAAATGTTTTAAGTGCGTATCAGCACAAAATCTTTTTATAACTTGGGTTAATTGACCGTCCAACCTT
Organism: Scalesia atractyloides; assembly: GCA_947069175.1. NCBI lineage: Eukaryota > Viridiplantae > Streptophyta > Magnoliopsida > Asterales > Asteraceae > Scalesia > Scalesia atractyloides. The sequence continues at coordinate 23,462,884 of CAMTDV010000029.1, read as the reverse complement.
GTTAACAGATTTACATGTTTGTCCATACATACAGGGCTCGGAACGGAGACCGAGACATGATTAACGTACACACCACTTTGGACTCACGAAGGAGTCAATTCCTCCCAACCTTGTGGGAATGCATAATTGAGCGTCTATCGGGTGTATGCCTACACCCGCGCTAAGGTCGTGGCCATTTCTATTGTAATGAGCCGAGGATATCCAGGGAAAGCGGTAGTTAATCCCCGATGTTTAAATTATTAAACGAAACTGATTAAAACAGAATATGCGGATTTACTAGCCGACCCAGCATTCGATTGATCCCATTTCCGACCAAGCGGTAATAATTTACCGTAACCCAAGCTCGTATAGGGGAAATAAGTCGAGAGTATTTACCTGAGCTAGTCTTCTTTTAATTTTTAATAACTCAGCCGTACACAAAAGAACTAAGTGCGGATAGCATTTACCGGTAAGTCTCTAGTTTGGATTATGGCATAAACTATCCAATTAAATACTAACGGTCTTATTTAGGTCATTAACTTAGACCAACTAGCGTACTTGATCAAAAAGTATGACGCTAGATTAAACGATGATTGGATAGAATGGAGTTTGATCTCAACAAGTACCTTGACTTGTATAATATGGATAAACTATAAACATTCTTGGGTTTTGAGACTTAAATGACGAGGTTAAACCCGTTTCGGTTAATTTTCGTAAAATAGTTACATATACGTAAATGTGCGCATATTAGCGATATCGGGTAATTGGATAAGTTATGGACAAGTTCTATATGCCATTATAATTTATGTAAGTTAAAATATCAGTAGGATATTAACTTATATGCCCGTTAAGGTTTTAAAACGAAACTATGCCTCATAAGGGCATTTTGGTAATTTCATACCATATAAAAGGAACTTAAATATAATTAAAGTTTATAATCATAAGTATTCTGGAAAAATAATTTATTTATAATATTATATCAGTAGGATACCAATTATATGTGTAATTTACCTTTTATGACCACACTATGCACCGAAGGGGCATTTTGGTCATTTTACACATAGTTTATAAATTATTTGAGATTCTGATTTTATAACATGTACCTACTGTAAATATTTAAGATAAGTTTTAAAATCAGTAGGCATCAAGTCTTGATCAATAATATGGTTTAAAACCATGCTATGCGCCGAAACGACGCTTATGTCGTAAAATGACGTCTTTATGCGATGTTTATGAAAATTGATGTTAAAGTCAGATTAAAATATTTTTAAATGTGTTATTTAATATAACATATCAGTAGGTAAATGATTTACCTTGGAATGATTTGATTAAAACTATTTTATGAGCCACAAGGGCTAAAATCGTCATTTATCGACATAGTAAGGACCTGTTTGAAAACCCGATTTATAACTTGGTTTAACATCCCAAATAATCCTACTTATGGTAGAAAACTCATTTTCAAGTTCATTACCATTTAAAACCTTGTTTTATACAAAAAGGACATTTTGGTCAAAGATGACATAATTACGGAACTTGCGCATAAACTTAGATTCTGATGATGATCATGTAATATAACCTCAGAGGGTTATGCTACATTATATTACGATCATAATGCAACTTTAGATCAGTAGGTAATTAATCTAAATCGGGTCAGAATCGAAAGTCAAAGTAGAAGTCAAACTTTGGGACTTTCGGTTGCGAACCGACCCTAGAACTGAAATTGACGAGCCGAACATGTTCTTACATGTTCTAATAATTATTACCAACTTGTTTAAGTGTCAAAATAGGTTTCATAACATATATAAGAACAATTTATGATTTTTCCGAAAAATGGCCTGTTTGACTTTTTAATATCATAACTTTGACCCGTCAATTGATCTAGCAAATGTGATCTTCAGGAGGTGCCCTTTATAGGGATTAACACCTACCTTATTATTATCACTTAGCCATGTTCATTTCGAACAATGGCTGGACCATAATGGTCTTAACCGAAAGTCAAAGCGTTTTCTGAAAAATGCTTGACTTTTGGCTATAAAAGCCTATAAACGAAAATGCACAATGAAGGAACACTTATCAGTGATTCCTAGGGTGCAAAAGAACTATGTTGGATGCTCCTTTTAGCTAGGAACTTCCAGAGGAGGGAGAAGAGTATGAATAAGAAAGGTGCAAGTTCAAATGGTGAACTTGATCACCTATTTATAGTTGGAGAACTCAAAGGAGGTGAAGCCATATGTTTAGGGGTGTAAGAAGAAGCTTACAAGTGTCCCAAAATGTGGCATAGCTGATTACAAGTCCTTAGTTTCGATTTAATGGTTTTTGCTGTTTTGTTTGGGAACCAAGCAAAACTTTCAGTAGCAGAGGCCTTCTCGCGCCCCGCAAGAGATCCAGGCCAGGTCTCTCGTGGCCCGCGACAGCCCCTTGGCCAGTTTCAAAGTTTGACACTTTAGCCCCTTAACTTTAAAAAGCTTCTAAAAACCTTTTTAAACACCTTTTGGCACTTTTAGCCCTCTGTAGCCAATACTTGGCATACCCGGGGTTATGTCCGGACACTGTCAAGCTCTCGGTTCATTAAAAGGTCATTCAGAGGTATAAATTAACATGTTGACACTTTTGATCCCTCCATTATCCAACTTTCATATATTTTACAAAATTGAACCCTCTCGTCCAACAGATGGCACGTATGAGAGTTAGGACTTTGCAAAGGATCACTCAGAGGCTTATTATAAGCATGTTGAATCCGATGTCACTCAGAGGCTGGGCATGTTGACATATCAGTCACTCAGAGGCCAAATTTTAAGAATGTTGACATATCAGTCACTCAGAGGCTAATGATTTAAGCATGTTGACATATCTGTCACTCAAAGACTTGTAATTTATGCATGTTGACATCGGACCGTCACTCAGAGGCTCAGTTTGAGCATGTTGACGTCTTTAGTCCTTATTGGTCTTTAATAGACTATATTTAAAATACAGCACGTGTCACTATACTATTGGACACGATTTTATAGGGTGTTACAGTTTAATCATCATATCAGCATCAAATTTTGATATGTACATGTTTTGATCTCGTTTAAAATTTTTAAAATCGGTTTTAGTACTCAAAGCATTAACCACTTGCTCTTGCATATAGTTCATACCTCAGTTAGCGGGAATTAAATACCTATCGTCGTCAGCAACAAAAGAGTGGTTATGCTCCTCCTTGAAATAATATACCTCGTATAGTTTCGAAGCGTTTAACTTTAAACACAGGCGTGCTTCACAGCTCGTCCTTATAGAAAGAACCCGTCGAATAGTTTTCCTTTTTGACCCACTATTTGAGGTGCCAACTTCTTTGGATGAGTCGATCACCTTAAAAGGTTTAGTTCCTTCCTTTGAACAAATGAAATATTTGGATTTAATGACATCATGAGGCTTGTATTGAGAAGACGTCCTGGCAGTAAAGCCTGCAGCCATTGCATACTTTTGATAAAGAAGGAATGCATTATTTAGTGTGTCAAATGTCATCTTCTCCTTCGGCCTAAGCGACTCATCCACATCAGGTAAAAAAGTCCTCTTACCGGATTTGGGAGACAGACGTAGTTGCCCAACCGGCTGATAATTTTGAAAACCTACAAAAAAATAGATTAGATAAAAACTTGATTAAATTCAGTTTACAGATGTTCAAAAATTATGACAATACAGAACTACAAAAAGAAAACAATATACAAATCATAAACTATGAAAAACACCATATATATAAAAAAAACACCATACTCCTTTAAAATAAAACATCATATATAAATACAACAGCACAATGATAATATGAACAAAACCCAACACTATATATGAAACAATAATATGAACACAACGTGTGGAAACAACACCCTTTGGAAATAAACACCTTGTGCACAAAACCTCTCCCTACTACCAATGCACAAATTAAACACCATATATATATAAAAAATCATACTCCTTTAAATAAAACACCGTTTATAAATAAAACACCATAATGATAATATGAACAAAACCCAACACTATATATGAAACAATAATATGAACACAACATGTGAAAGAACACCCTTTGGAAATATACACCCTGTTCCAAAAACTACTCCCTACTACCAAAGTACAAATTAAACACCATAGAAGTATGATACTAGCATTATCGACCATAACAGAAATAATACCATACTTTTTTTAAACATCAAATACCGCAAACCCCACACGATTGTATGACACAATATACAACAAAAAGGAAATAAGACACCACAAAATGGTTTGTACAATAAAAACACCCTTTGAAAAATAAACACCTTGTGCAAATAACCTCTCCCAACAACCAATGTACAAATAAAACATCATATACGTATGATACTAGCATTATCAACCATAACATAAAAACACCATACTTTTTTTAAACATCAAAATCCACATACCCAACACGATTGTATGAAAAAAATATGAACAAAACAGATAATTAAAAAAAATTCATTGCCGAACAACAAAATACTGTAACATCGACTGAATAAACAACAAAAGACATCATAAAAATCCATACCTGGTTCATCGTTATCCATCGATCAAGATGTTAATGATTACCCAGATACAATAAACTAAATCTCATAGCCGTGAACGAAAATATGATCAAGATGTTATAAGTCATTGTTCGTAAGGATATGTGGGTGACGACTATGATCAGTAAATTCAAAAACAATCAGAACTCGAATTCCCTAAAATAACTGACTAAAATCGGTTGCAAATATTCAGTCTTTAATTAGATTTATTAGTTAAATTACAATGATACCCTTAAACTACTAAAATAAGGGACATGTGTCACCACCATAATCTTTCTTATCCTTCTCACACTTTTAGTTTTTTTTTACAGGATCCTCTACAAGTTCATATATACAAAAAGTAACTGGGTTAACTTTTAGGTAGTATGAGATCGCTAAAAGAAAATATATTCAAAGTTAAGAGTGCCAGTAAACATTTAACTAATTGTGATTAATCCCGCCCAAAAGGTCAAAATAAGAATTATTAGAATCTAATAATATACAACCAAAAGGTCAAAGTTGAAATTATTAGAATCTAATAAGAGCACACAGATTTTTTGCACTTGCATTCATCGTTATTAAAAGCTAATTATATTATGATTTAGCCTATAAGTTTTTATTCATGTCAAATATAAACATTGGTAATTAAGAAATTACAATAACAACTATATTTCTACAAGCCAAATATGAGTTAGGACTCATTGATGACCACATATGTGTGACTAAACAAAAGTTGAGATATCACACCATATTTCTTCAAGCTAGATATGAATTACAAATATGAATTTGAATCTAGCATAACTTTCTAACTAAAAGGCATTTGGTCTAATAACATTAGTGAATTCTCCTTAATCAAATGGTAAAGGTACAAGCTACAAACCAACTGAAAGTATTTAGATGAATTTTACATGTGTAGTATTAAGGAGTCTATGTTTAGACGTTAAAAAAAAGTTAATACCATTTTTCGTATAAATGGTAATAAGAAAAAACAAGAAACCATTTAAAGGATCTAGACTCAAACATCCAAATAGAAGGGGCCATATCATATGACTCTTTAATTAGTTAAAGGACCTACACAGTAAAACCTAGAAGTAGAAGAGCCTAAAATAAAAGTATCATTTTCTATGAGTCAGCAGATAAACATGGAAAAACAGGGTCACAACTCATAAAACTAGAGGCAAGACAAACCTTGGCGCACTTTAGCAACCGTATTCCTACTAAAAGACGCCATTCTTCCTCTACACTGTTTCCCTCCACCATCCCTTCCCTCTCCTTCAAGTCTCTTATCGTTTTCAAACACACAGTGATTACACTCTCAAAACACGCACATAAATACCATTCGATCGAGGTTTACGGAGTTTTACCGAAGAAAAGTAGCGAGCGAATGTGCAGTGAAGTTAAACAATGGCGGTGTTGTCACCTTCTCTGCAAGGCAGTTTCTCTGCCACTTCTTCTAAGGTAAACCCTAACATTTTATGTGCGTGTTTGATGCGTATATTCATCGTGTTTTGAAGTTTGTTGCAAGTTTCTTGTTGAGCGATGAATAAATAAACGATAGCCTTTGTTCTGTCTCTAATTGATTGAGTTTCATTCGATTATTTGTTTTTTGAATATGTGAATTGAGAGTGTGAATCGTGTAGAAATTAATTTGGAATTGATTTTGTATTGTCTGGCTTAGGGTTTTTTTCATTGATGTGGAGTAGATGATAGATAGGTACAGTTTTAGGGCTATATGAAATCATATTATTAAACTGGAATGTTTTGACACCTTGATAATATGAATATCTGCTTGTAAGAACATATCTATTATGCCTATGTCTAAACAAGAAAAAGTAATGGTAAACTGGTTTCAGGTCCCTATGGTCATTTGCCTTTTGGAAAGCATTTTTAATTATTTAATTATCTCTTCTGTAATTCATCTGTAAAGAGCATGTGGCCTCTTGTCAAATGCCTGTATGCTTCGTTGCTTTGAGTACAAGCAATAACAAACAGGCCAAGTTACTTGAAAATGTGGTTCTTCCAAAGAGTCTGACAATAAGTTAGTGGAGTAAATTATGCAGATGTTCCCTATCATGTCCATATTTTTATTTGGTTCCAACCATTTATAACAAGTTTGGTCCCTAACAGTTAACAAACGTCAGATATGGCTGTTAAGTTGACGTGAAAAGACCAGTTTACCCTTTTCATTCCACAGGGACCGTTTGTGTAATTTAGTCTAAGTTAGTGTTATACTTGAACTTAAGCTTGTAGGCGTGTGTTGAGGCCTGAGTGTGGTTTGTGTACTAAACTATAATCAAACATTTCAATAACTTAAGTTACATGTCTTTCGGATGCCGAGTCCTGAATAGTGAACCAGTTGATAGTTGGCTAGAAATTTAAAACTCCAAATGTGGCTGTACAGTTGTTATCAGTGTCAGCATTTAATAATTATGAGTATGAAGTACGGTTCTGTTTTAGGTATTTGTAAGTTGTAACTTTGTGCAAAGCCTTTAACCCTCACATAACTTAGTGCTGAAATGCTGATAGCTAGACATGGCATTTAGGTTGTTCTACAGGCATAGTGAAGGTTAACATTTGATATTCCCTGGTTGTGCAAACTTACTTTGCAAGCTAATTATTACAATGCTAGGTGTTCAGTCAATTGAAAATGGTTGTCTTCCTCATGTGAGCTATTATCTGTTGAATCATTGACCTACGTGTTTTGTAAGGGTATTACTATTGTGCTCAATTGGCACTAAATGTTGTGAATTGTGTAGTTAGTCATTTCAAACATATTTATAAGCTTTTCATGCTCTTATTCTCGACATACGTCTTTTATGGAATTCCTGAATGTGACTAAGCTTACTGCAAAGAGAGTGAAATTGGTTATCAAGAACTCTGTAAGTTAAACTGTCCTTATTGTTGGCTCTTGTTCTTCAGAAAAACTCTGTAAATTAAACCTGTTGGATCTTTTGTATTAATGGCATAGTTATTAAAGGCGTTAGGTGCACTCAAGGCACATAGGCCTCACTGGGGCCTAGGCACATAGGCCTCACCTGGGGCCTCGGCACAAGCGAGGGCCCGAGAAAAATAATGCGCACAATGAAATAAATTAAATATTTTATGTATTAGAAATTTAATACTTTTCTTCAAATAAAATAAACAAAATCTATTATATAACATTTAATATCATCTATTTAGCACCAAAAGTTCTAAAATATTAGTGTAGAAAAGTAGTTTTTCTTAGATAAAAGTAGAAATCTGACTGGAATCTTGCCGGAAGTTAGAGAATTTGGCCGGAAACTCTCCGGAATCTAGAAATCTTGCCGAAATCTACGCCTTAACCATCACCTAGAGAATTAAAGCGCAATTGCCTTGACTTAAAGCGCAATTGCCTTGCCTAGCTTGGAAAATGGGCCTAGGCGCAAGAGGCGATAGCTTGTAACAACTATAATTAATGCATATGTGATGCTAAAAGTATCTCTGATAGTAGAATGTTGTGGAGATTTAACAACGAAAGTTTTTTTAGACCACATTTAAAGACAGAAGAATGTAATATTTATTTAATAAAAGATGAAAATTTCATGTGATTCCTATGCAAACCATTGATGGGGCTTTCAATACATTGCTTGTTAAGTTTTTATGGATCAGGGTAGCCACAATTTATAAATAGTTATCAAGGTGCTTCATAATTTCGAGTTTGTTAATAGCTTCTAAAGTATTTGTGATACACGTTGTTGCAGTTTCCCGTTGTGAGGTCCGGTTGGTTTAAGCGAAGGTCATTCAGATGCCAAAAGAGGGGTCATTCTGCTTGGATCATCAGAGCGGTAATGAACAACAAAGAGTCGAGCATCAATGATGACGAGGCAATAGAACCCACAAGGATTCTTCTAGAAAGACTCTTTGTCCAAACACAGAAGCTCGAAGAGAAAATCGGTAAAGATTTGAATCTACCTCAAGATATTCAGTTGGAACTGAATCTTGGAACGCTGGAATCAGATCTTCAGGAAGCCCTAACCGTTTTAAGGAAAAAGGTAGAAAATTTAGAAGATGCTGAAAACAAATTACTGTCAGAATATCGTGAACTAAGAGAAGCAAAAGAGGACTTGCGTAAACGTGAAGCAGTTATAGAATCCACATTATTGAGGCAGGAGATGCTTGAGAACGAGCTAAAACAAGCTAATCTTGATTTGGCATTTCAAGCAACCGAAATCGAGCATCTAAAACTTCAACTTGGAAAGCAAGATAAGGAGATAACTGCAGCCCAATCGGCACTTGTATTGAAACAAAACGAGATCGATGTCATGGTCACGAGTTAAGATTAAAGACAGAAGAAGACGCAAATATCCAATCTGAGCTTAGGTTAAAAAACCAGCTTTTGGTCGAGACTAAAGAAATAGTGAATAAACAAACACTCGAGATTGAAGAACTGAAGAAAGCCGTTGAGGAGAAAGATGAAGAAGTACGAATTGCTATGACGCTTTTTGAACTTGAAGAAGAGAAGCTAAAAGTTGTCGAGGGAAATTTGGAAAAACAAACGTTGGATTGGCTTTTAGCTCATGAAGAATTGAAGAATTTAGCAGATGAAGAATCTAAACGTGCAGTTGACCGTAACAAAAATTTACAAGAATTTACGAGAGTGAAAAAGCTACTTGCTGACGTGAGGTTAGAGTTGGTATCGTCGCAGGAATCTCTAACTTTATCTAGAAAAAAAATGGAAGATCAACAAGAGGTTCTCGAAAAGAAGCTTTTAGAACTTGAAGAATATCGAGAATGCTTGAATTCTTACGTTCAAAGTCTTGGAGATGCTGAGGTGGAAGTTGAAAGTGAAAGAGCTAAGCTTAGACTAGCAGAGGCTCGGAATCAAGAACTTAAACGGGATTTATCGATTGAGAAAGACGTAATCAAGGAGTTACAGAATCAACTGAATGAGGAAAAACGGTCTTTGTTACAAGCAACTGAAGAATTGTCGGTTCTTAGAGATGAACTGGACCGGAAAACATCAGAATACGAGTCAATGCGAAATGCTCTCGAGTCTAAAGAGTCTCAATTTGTGGAAGCAAAGTTAGAGATTCAACAGTTAAAATCCAAGCAGGCTTTTCTCGAGGTAATGTTGAAGGAGAAAGAATCCGAACTATCTCAAGCACAAGAAATGTTGAGTGAAGTGAATCAAGAAATCTTGAATCTAAAAGCGCTTCTAAGCGATAGAGAAACCGAACTTACTGAAACAACAGCAATGCTAAAAGAAAAAGACAAACTGGTTGAAAAGATCCAGCATGACCGAAACGAATCAAATTTGAAGTATGTTGAAGCTACAACTGTTGTAGAACGGATTTTCGAGCTTACAAACAAAGTCGTGAGTAGTATTGAACATGAAGGCCCGGATTTTATCCAAAGAGAAACAGCTTGAAACCGAACTTGATTTGATCATGGAAACATTAAGGTCACGGGAAATGGAAGTTTTACAGACCCGAAGAGCACTTACAGTCAAAGAAAATGAGCTTAAAATGGCTCTGGATAAACTAAACGAACGTGAGAATGAGATGAAGGAAATGAAGCAAGAACTGACAAAAGATGCTGACGACTTGAGGAAGCTTTATGAAATGGCGCAAGAGAGAATCGGTGACAAAAGCATCAGTGAATTGGCAATTGAAAAGCTGGAACTAGAAGCTGCTCAACTTGAAGTTGAAGCTGCAACAAGTGCTCTTGAGAAACTTACCGAGATGAGTCGGGAGCTTGTACGTACAACTAGTTTCCTTATCGATGCTGATTATGATCTTGATGTTTCAACAAAAAACCTTTCCGAAAGGGAGGTTCCTGTTTGTTGAAAACGGGTGTTTCGCAGAATTGAAAATGGAAGTTGCCCGGCTCTCGGATTTCACTCAAAAGCTTATACAAGAGGCCGGAATCGCTGGGAACTCCGGTGCTGTTTGCGGGTAAGGTTTTCATTCATGGTGTTGTAGATGTATAACCAAGTGTTCGGTGTTTGTATTGCTAGAAACTGCATTTAGTAAGCATGTTAACTGTACATCAAACCTCTTACGTATCTTTTAGATGTGACAGAAATGGCAGTTACGTAATGAATTAAAATGGCGTTTGTCAAGACAATGTAATATGTTTGGGTCCAAAATTCCCACATTTTTTTCAGTTTGTGTTTATAAGTATTAAATGTGATTATAAAATCTATATAACTTTCAATAACACGATCTACGAAATTGTGACCATTTGAATGTAAGATGTGTTTCTTTTAGACAATTTTGTACATTCACACATGAGATGGATTATGTAATATAAAGTGAGGGGGGGGGGGGGGGGGGGGGTTGTTTCTAATTGGTAAAACTATTGAAGTTAACGTGTTGTTCTTAAGAGGGTTTGTCAATTTAAGCCGTTAAAAATGTAATATAAAGTAACCACTAACCAGAGGCAATTTGAAATATGAATAATGGTAAAACAAACAAAGGAAGGTTGGTAAAAGCGATCTCCTAAATATGAAAGTAATTATAACAAATTAACAATCCCCTTAAAGTATAATATTTGAAGTCGGATAAAAGGTTTCGATCCCACCCTACTTTTTACTCAATCGACACCCATCATATCCAGTCATTCAATATTTTTTAATGCACTTACACTCCTATGTTATTTTTATACATTTATATACCATCGCACCCCTTCACCGTTTTCAAAAGCATTTATATGTCCATGTACCGCTTGTGTATATGACCGTATACCAACTTTATACGTACATAAAACCCATATAAAAGTGTCGTAAGCCCGAATACATGTTCACAGCACACAAGGGCATATTTAGCCAAATCATTGATAAAACACAAATACGAGTTTTAAAATGTTATGTGAACATTATTTACATAGTTTTTTCTGCTAAAAGGTAGTATTAGACAATAAAGAAACCTTGAAAATAAAGGTCAGCTACACGTATTTTGACTGTGTTAGATGTAAAGAGTGTTATATAATTACATGAATATTTAGATGTAATATAAATATGTTTTAGTCTACATGCTTACTAAGTATTAGGGAAGGGAGCTGTCCCATTTTCTTCAAATTTCTTTTGTGTCACATCTGCTTCTTCATTTCCCTAGAATTAAACTATATTCAGTTAATTTAAACTTTAAAATCTAATAAATTTAAAACTTTTTATATAACTAAAAAAATTACATAATTAAAAAACTACATAAACAAATAATTACAATATAAAGTACATAAATAAAATAAAATTACATAAGTAAAATTAAGATTCTAAACATTGGTTCCCTTTTCGGGATGGTTACTTAGATTTTGCCATAGACTAAACCCGTGTGTGTAGCGCATTTGTACTCGCAATGGGCTGCGTCACTCGTTTTCGGTTGCGTTAGGTCGCCACCGCAAATCGTTTTTTGTTAAAGAGTCAGTACAAACTTGCGATTGGTATCACCTAAGTGTTGATGGAATTGGTCAAAGATTCCATTCCAAAATGATACGATTCCATGCGTCAGTATGTCCTCGATAACATTCACCAAGCCGTAGCCAATGCTATTTCTTCTTCTTCTTTGGTTCAACATCTCCTTTCCATTTAAGAAAGGTTAAAAACTTGTTGAGAAGAGAATGACAATGGGTTGGGAAACTTTTTTTAGATGTAGAGATTGTATTTGATTTGTACTTCAAAGGTTTAGATTTTAAATATTAAAAAAAACTAAACAAAAAAAAACTAACGCCTATATGATCGTTGTGTGCTCCCCCCAATCTCCCGATCATCACTGTTTAGTTCATCAATTTTCGGTGAAAAGAAGTTCCCCACACCCGGTTTTGGGGAAGGGAGATTCACTTATCCTTTCCCGAACTCCATTTTGTGGGGCCTTGTAAAAGTTATTATTATTATTATTAGTATCATTATTTCCCTTCAAAATAAATAATTAAATACGATGGTAAAGAAGCATAGTTCAAGTTAATCTGGTACACAAGGAAAGTAAATAGAATAAGGGCTGTTTAGCAACTTTTGAATGAGTAAGTGTTGAACTAGTAATAAGTTTGAACCATTAAGTGTTGAACCAGTAAGAGGTTTGAACAATTAAGAACCAATATAATGATTAATCGTTCAGAGGCAAATGTCTGGCCAATACAGATAAGAGGTCATAACTGTTTAGAGCTCAGTATAATGCTTAACCATTCAGAGACAAATGTCTGAACCATTCAGTGCTGAGTCAGTAAGAGGTCTGAACCATTAAGTATTGATAATCCTGGTCTCATCATCTTCTGATATTTCATAAATATTTTAGTTTTTATGCAATATTATTATTATTACCCAAAAATTTAGCAAGTGTAAAAGCTAAAAATGAATGGATTAGTAGATTAGCATATTAACCAAACTATGGTTGGAGTAAAAGAACATGTATGGTTCGAATAATTAGGCCAAAATACTAAAAAAATGTTTAAAATTAATCTGCCCGGTCAGTTTTCTTTTCGCAATCATTCGCAAAACGATTCTCGCCCTCCGACAAAGTGGTTTCCAAATGATAAAGCAAAACCCCCAATTCTCAAGCAAAGAATTATTCATCCTTTCACGATGCGTCTTCTGATCGAGTAATAAATATTGATCAACACCAGCACCGGTAACTCGCGCAATATGCGAGTTTTGACGGAAGATAAGGCTGATTCCGACGAATTATCGTACAATCACAACGATTTGGATGCTAATTATAAGTGTTCGTTTGAAATAAACGGTGCACGACCATCGACTTCTTCATCATCACCTCTAAGTCCTTTTTCGCCGTTGTTGCTCATCGAAACCCTATCTCGTAAGAGCTTTTCCTACGGAAAACTACCCTTGGACCTATCAGACTTACTGTTCTTAAATTAGATGGATCTTCATTTGGTAACTCTTTATCCCTTTGTAAATCTGTTAGCACAAATGTGTATGTTGATCGAATGATTTATATTTTCAGCAATCGCAATAGGGTGATCCTAAAATAAATTTGTTTAGTAAACAAGCCTCTGCTTCACTTCTACCTGTCGCCGTGTGCCTAAATGAACCTATATTTTACATATTTTTATTTAACATATTCAATATATATCTTTAAAAATTATTATATTATATATAGTATTACTACTAAAGGTGAGGTTATTGTAAGAAAATATAAAAGTGTGAGAGAAGTACAAGAACATAGAATAATCTAATGGTTTAGATATTGATGACAATCTTGTAAATGGTGTTGACTATTAAACTAATTAATTTTCTAGATGAATGGTATAAAGTTAAATTTACCATTTTTAAATTAAGAAACTAACATTAATGCATATGCAAGTTCCCTCTTCTTTTTTACACTCAATAACTTTTTATACGTAACTATTTTTTAAAAAAATTACACCATAATAACGAGTGTTTTTTATCTTTAATATGAGTACCATATTGATATACTTGTGTAGAGAAAAAAATTATGCCTCGCTTGGATTTTTAGTCCATGGTGTTTTTTCTATGTTCATACAATGGTGATTTAATTGTAGGGTGTTAATTCTGTTATATTTCTGTTCTTCGTAAGATGTATGCCTTCAATATACATGTTGTGCTGTTTTATGAGTTAGGGTGCTATTCCTGTTATATTTAATGTGAGGACAAAGGTCCTTGCATTGCTGTGGTTTCTGGTGTCTTCAGTAGGTTTCTGCTTGCCTTTAAAGAGTTAGGGTGTTATTTCTGTTTTTATTTATTTAGGGTGTTATTTCTGTTTTGTTTCTGATTAAAGTGTTGACTGGTGTTATATTTAGGGTGTTATTCATGTTTTGATTCTGATTAAAGTAGTGTGTTTTGAAATTGATTATTAGGGTGTTATTTCTGTTATATTCAATGTTAGGGTGTTCTTTATAAGATGTGTGCCTTCAATATCCATGTTGTGGTGTTTTTATGAGTTAGGGTGTTTTTTGTGTTATATTTTCTGTTCTTTATAAGATGTATGCCTTCAATATACATGCTGTGGTGTTTTTATGAGTTAGGGTGTTATTTCTTTATAAGATGTATGCCTTCAAATTCGAAAATCCCTACAATAACTGCCAAAAATCAGTTACATATATTCATTCCATAATTAGATTTTATTAGTTAAATTACACTTATACCCTTAAACTACCAAAATAAAAAGGGACACGTGTCACCTCCAAAATCTTTCTTATCCTTCTCACACTTTTATATTTTCTTACATGAACCTCTACCTTATTAATATGATAAATAACTGAAAAATATTTTATCGTATATAGAATCATAGGTGGGGTTCGGCTATAAAGTCTATTTTCCCTACAAGGTGTACAAAGTTATAAAACATCACAATTTCAGCCCTAAAACACACTCAAAAGCCACATTAAACATAGTAAACATTACTAAAACACAATATCAAAAGCCTAACATTCCTTAAAAACTTCAAACACACAATCATAAAACATAACATGATAATCAACATAAAACACACAAATGTTAGTTATTCGATAATCAAAGCCTTATCATCCAAAACACAACACAAAACCCCAAATATGGTGTTTTAGTAATCTTCACTATGTTATTTGTAGGTTTTGAGTGTGTTTTATGGTTGATATTATGGTGCTTTATAACTTTTTACACTCTGTAGAAAAAATAGATTTTGTAACTCGCACCCATAAAATCATAATCATTATTAAAAATATATGAAATGAATTATAAAGATATATAAATAAATTAATTCATAATAAATAAGCCGAACTTTTCAAAGTACTCACAAGCTTGAGCTCTCTGTAAGTTAGACCTCGAGCTTGTCTTTGGCTCTACGCCCCTAGCTTTGTTTATTTAAAATTGATTGAGTATTGGGTGATTTGCAGATATAACTGTTGCAAAGAGCCCTACGGTGGCACAGCTCAGACAGGGGGTGGAGGATGCTTTCAATCATTTGCCCAAAAATGGAATTGGCAAGGTTTCTTGGTAAATTTATTCTTCATTCTATAGGTGATAAATTTAGGATGTGAATGTATTTTACATGTACACAGAATTTGCAGGTTTCCGATTAGATGAAATAGGTTCGTGTCACTTTCGGTTGAACCTGATAGACACATTTAGCTAAACATGTAGGGTTTGGGTCGACACACATATTTTTTACTTCTTTCAGAAAAATGTTTTTTAAGGTCGTAACTTAAAATGCATATGTATTTAAGAAATCAAAGAGATATGAGTGATAAGGTTTATAGTTAAATGCAACTGTTTATACGAATTAGAGTTGGTTTATGATGATGAAAGTTTGATGATATATGAAGGTCACATGTATGGGCGCAGTTCTGTTTATCTTTCAATGGTCAAAAGCTTCTAAATGACCAAGATACTGTTGCTGTTAATGGGATCAAGGATGGTGATCAGGTACCATTTCGTCCCTGTAAGCATTATAAATATTTGTTTTTGTACATATATTCGGTAAAAAGGACATGCCATTCAGAACATATCAACATGGTATATTTTCCGCTTATCTTTAGAAGGCCCTTTAAAAAGACGGATAACAGATATACCATGATTGATATGTTCTTTCTGTTTTGTTATGGAAACTGTGAGAACCGTTACCACAAAACTCACGGGATCCCACAAATGCCTTGCTAATTAGTGAGATCGGGTAAGCACCTTTTATGCTGGGTAGGGGGCCCTTAAGAGAGTTAAAATATGATATTGTTTTAGATAGCAAATTTTTCCTTTCCTCCACTATGCGTCAAGTTAAATTGTGTTCTGTTCACATGCCAGCTTCAGTTTGTTCGACATACATCCATTAGTTACAATCTCGTAAAGGAAAGACCTGAAAAGCGTGACCACGACTTGCAAGAATCAAAGATGTAAGTTCTCTATGTTTTTGTTTGGCTTCGTATTAACTTCAAAGTCGACATGATATGTTATTATTGTGAAAATTTAGATTGATTAATGCAACCGAATAACATAAGCCAGGTGAATAAGAAAAAATAGCAATTCCCTTGTGTAACATAAGTTCTCTTTGTTTTTGTTTGGCTTCCATATTAGCTTAAAAGTTTTCTTATTGACAGGTCACCAAGCAAAAAAGAAGTGCAGACAAAGGAAGCGGACAATAATAATCCAAACCAACTAAAGGCAAATGATAGAAGCGGAGCAATTACTGTAAATATCACATGTCAATGCAGCTGGGGTCTCCTATGGAAACGGTTGTTCTCAATCCGCACTCAAAAACGTCATCGTACAAGTTATGTTGAGCTTTGCTAGCTCACTCAAGATTGTCCTGAAATTTGGAAAGGTATTACAGTAGCTTGTTTTTAATAAAAGCCCATGTTAAAGTCGTGGTCTAAGAAAGTAGTATGCGGCGTGTGTGTTGTGTTTGGATAGATGATTGAAGATACTGGATTGGATATTGGTATGGTTGATAGTTAATTGAGAACCTGATAGCACATGCATCGTTTGTTACTGGCTGAATCGGTTTGGTTGCGAGTATAAAAAATTGGTTTTGTTCGGTCTACTTATGAAGAAGCCAAGCCCAAAATCATGTTTTTTAGTATCATCATCTTGTATCATAGACAATTACACGTGTCGTCCTTTTATATTTAAAACTGCAGATTTCGTCATATATCTTTAATCATATATACACCAACCATTCTTCTTGTTTAATGTTTGTTATAAGTTGGTCCTACTTACCACAAAGAATTCTGACGAGGTTAGCATCAAGCCAACAAAATAAAACTCGCAACATTTGTCTATTTTATTATTTTCTAAATAGAAGTAGCTGTTAACGCCTAACTCACTTCGCCGTCTGGGACTAAATCCCCTCATCTTGCACCGCACCACATCACCATTAGCCTATGTTCACTAGTGCAGCGCACAACCAAACTACAAAGATGCTTTTTTAGTTTTAGTTTCTTGGATGTATTATTAATAACATAACACCTATCATTTTCTAATAACCGGTTTCGGTTTCTTGTTTTAAGGGTTGAAACCGGTTATTGCTATAACCAGTTCGGTTCCGGTTATTTGACCAAAAACCATACCCTATGTGCCCGGTTCTAGGTAGGGTTTCGGTTCCAGTTCTTAAGAAACCGGGCATTAAAATACGGGTTTTTATACCCTATTTTCGAGTATTTTAGTTCATATTTCCATATTTTTTAATACTCTATTTCCGGTTCCACGTATTGAGATCAATATGCATACTCTATCTATACCCTATGGGTGGGGTCGGTTCCAGTTTCGGGTATAGAATACCCGGGTATTAAAAAAACCGGTTCAGGGTTTTTTTACCGGGTCCGGTTCCGAATACGGTTTTTTATGCACCTCTAAATTAACACACTTGATAATATTTCCTTAACAAACAAAAACTATTATAGTATACATACCCAAAGGACAAAATTAAACTCCACCTTAACCGGCCAACCCAATTAAAAACCTCAAGTTTAATTAAGGGCTCAATCTAGCCTGCCTTCTAAAATCAAATCATCAATTTACACTTGATATCAAGTTTAAAATTTTCTGACAATGTACTGTCATTTTTACCTACTCAGAGGTCAGGTCTCTGTGTACCCTTTTTAAGGCAGCAGCTGAGTAATGTCTCCGGATAATGAAGGCATTTATGTTCACTTCCCAAAGAGTTTAAAGTACGCGTATAAACCCGATCCAACAAATCCGAGAATTTGCCCAACAACGTTTAACTGCAAATACAGGTCGGTTTTAGAAATAATGAAATGAAATGCACAAAAACAGGGAAGCCAAACCTTGAATTTGTAAAACTCACAAGATCAAATGGGAGCCCGCCGAAAAACATCCACCCTAACGCAATGGTAAATATATCCTGCATCAACAATGTGATAGTAAAAAACGTCACGGATATGTTAAGCTTAAATTTCTTTCAGTCAAACATGTCAAATGTGCATCTTTCTGCTTTAAAGCGGGAATGAAGATTCTTTAAATATTATATATCAATTCAAACAAAACAGGGAACAAACCTTTAAATTACCACAGATGGTCTGCGTGACTGCTGAATTCAGAGTTGTGTTCAGGAAGATAGAGTAGTTCAAGAGAAAAGCAAGCATGCAGGACAGAAGCAATACAATCTGCCCATCAAACAAACATTGAATTCATATCTTGCTGTGTTACTACATTCTAGAACAAGTAAAAGATAGAAAAACCCGGCATGTTACCAGAAATCCTGGAGCAAAAAGATACGGGAAGTTCATAGTCATCCGCAGATCACCGCGTATGAATGTCCAAAAGAGCAGGACTGGTCCACACAGGATACCTACATGCGATACAATCACAGGGTTAATAAAACCGCATCATCATGATCTTTGAATTCTGTTAACTCACCATTGCACCACATGAGGCCAAAGCTGTTGAGTCCACTTGATTTTCCTACGAAACAAACAATATGTTTACTATTTAGTGTTGGAGAATATGAGGATGTTCAATGAATTTTCATTGAAAGTGAAGTTACCAATACGAGATATGGTTGCAAGATATATTGCGGTAGTGATATTTGATAAAAAGACAATAGAATAGCCATATGCATCAAATGACAAGTCCCGTGATCCAGCAACAAAAGCACCAAACACGATCAAGGCTACACTGATAAAACCTTAAGTTTTTTGAGTTAATGTACAAGTTACAATTATGCTATATATCATACAATAATGAAAACGAACAAATCGCACACAAGAAAATCCCATCATTATAAAGTAACATAAAAATTCTTACATGCATAGGAGTACTTATGGTAGACAAATGAAATATAAATGGATTACCTTCCTATTACAGAACGGCTATATCTCTGACCGACCAAGATAAACTCCACAAACATTGTAAATACCACCGTGGTCCGCCTAAGGGTGGTGTACATGGGTACGTTTACTCCTCGTACAGACTCCATAGTGGCTAACTTTCGATAAGAAACAAGAAAAGTAATTACATGACATGCATAAATACAAAGAAAATATACGTACAAAAGACAAGCTCTGGCACACAACATACCATGTAAAGCAAATAGGTGAGAGCAAGAGGTGAGGTGTGAATCAATGTCTGCAATGACACAAATCTTGTTGAATTATCAGCATCACCCGAACTAAAAGATACGAGTTTCCAACGGCGTAGAACGTAAAGAAAACAACATGAGCATATCATCTGCACAAAATGAAAGACATCAATTGTTGACTAGTTTCATCTAGGGGGATGGATTGTTTAATCTAATCCAATTAGATAGTGGTCCCTAAAATATGGATCCGAAGTGTTAACTAGCTCAAATCCAAAACCCAACTAGCCAAATTACAATTCCGTTGGATCCATCTTTCGTTGCTAGCTAATAAAGGGTACATGAAGTGCAACTTTAGGGTGTTTTAAAGAAAGCGGAAAATGTGGTACACATATGCTAACAGGAATTAATGAAGGTTCAGGATGTTAATAAAATCCTAAGTTTAGTATTCTTAATAAGATAAGGTTTGAATATCCCATGTCAATAAAAGTCAGATTTCCAAAATGTGTCAACGTTCAGATAATATGGTATCAGAAGATTAAATCTAATGTATGTTTTGACGGCCATTCCTAACTACACGTTCTTGATCATGTTTGTTGCCAACTAAACTGACAAATATTTCTTCCAACTAGAAACAAAATACACACGTTTTTGCCTTTTTTATGTTAACCTTTTTCATTTTCTTTAACTATCATTTAGGTGGATTTCATTGCTACATTACTACCAACACCATATGCAATCTCATAACAAGTTCTAGAAATTGAAGAATCCATTTCACTGGTAACAAAGTCCCAATGAATTAAGCATTTTGGAAAGTACAGGGTATGATCTAAATCCAGTAAGCAAGTCAAAAGTGATGGTCCTCATGAAACCAGATGGAAAATCAACATTGAAATGTTAACACAAATGAAAAGAAGCTCGGAGTTGAAACAGTTATGAACCAAGTAGATACTTTTTTGTACCTGAAATAGTGTTATGACGTTCGCAGATGGAAAACTATAGGATGAAAGAGCTGCTTTGTTGAACAACACCAGCATCACTGAAAATTCAAATTTATTCTAGTTTATAACGAATAAAATTATTCATGACTAACATGTCATGTTGAATAACATGGAGAGGGGCATTCATTTCAAAGCCAATAATATGTTGAGAACTGAAAGAAACATACTTGAACATACTGCACTATGTGATACATAAGACAGTAACATAACAGCCACACTTTCTCTCTCCCACTACTTTGATTATCTGTTACGCACTATGTACAAGTACTATTCTCGCAGCTCTCAACATATTATTGGGTTCAAATGAACGCACCCCTATACGGATTGTGAACAGTCTCATTTGCTAACGAACTAAAACAGCCATGACTCATATGTCAGCTGCCTATAACTATATATAAAAATAAAAAAAATTGGCTTTCATAACATTAAATTAAAAAAAAGAAAAAACCAAACAATAATTAAAAGTTCTTAAGCAGACATCTTCATAAACCATAATTCTATGCATAATCATGTCAACAAGACATACCAAATGTCAATTAAAGGTCTTGTTCTTAAATCACAATAAAATCCTAACATCAATTAAACCTGCATACTCTAACTACCCTTAAATTAATTTTGTCAAAATTTCATCAATCAACAATCACCAAATTCCGATTTTACAATCAAAACCGATTCTATCTTTTTAACAACATACAAAATAGAGACAAATTTATGAACGTATACCAGCGCAAGACATGTAAGAGACGGCGGCGTAAGCACCGCGAGGCGTCATGGTGGATCCTTTAAACACCCTCTGTTCGGTGCCGCCTCCAGGCGGTGGCGGAGGAGGATTGGAAACCGGTAAGCTCATACGGTCGGTTGATGGCGTCATAACCGCAAATGAATTATCGGATTATATGAATCTCATCTGAGGAATCGATGGTGTTTTCGTAGACCGTTGAGATGTGTCGCGTGTTTTGGTCTTGTTTACATTTTTATCTTCAATGGACCACCTTAGTGGTATTAGGTTAAACTAGAGATCTAGTTGAAAGGTCAACTATAGGTTTTTAATTGTCAAATTTATTGTTCATATAAATAACATATAAAATATCATATTATACTTATTGTTCATAGAATATCATACAAAATATCTTATTATACAAAACAAACTAATGAAACAAAAAACTAAAAAAATTACGTGACATTTTCGTAATTATTTATTCGTAAGCCAACTATCAAAATTACTTTACAAATGATCTGGTAATTTTGTAAAATGATCTTAAAGGTAATTTTGATCTTGTAGGATGATTTTGTGGAGTATCATGATTCCTCTACAAATAATCTTGTAGGGTAACATAACTACCCAACAAATAATTTTGATAATTACCCTACGAGTAAAATAATTACGAGAATGCTACCGTGTAATTTTACTTTTTTATCATATTCGTACGTTTTATACGATAAGCTTATTTGTACATGATCTTTACTTCTCTCTCTCTCTCTCTCTTATTTTTATATATATATATATATATATATATATATATATATTGTTGGTACATAATGTCTATTGCCTACGTCTAGGATTTATCTGTATTGTTTATAAAGTTTACACGTTAATGATTATATGAGAAATTGTAAATTTTATGTCGTAATACAACTGTGATTCGCACGAAACACAGAGTGTTTCGTACGAGTGAGTCACTCGTACGAAATACTATTTCGTACGAATCATAGTGTTTGTTGTTAGTGCACGCACTTCAGTACGAGTCATGTCGATTATGTGTGTTGTTTCGAGCTAGATACAGATTTGTCATTTCATACGGCGAAGCTCTGTCAGTTTGTTGACTTGCATCTGTAACTTGAACGTCTTTAATAGATCCGAAGCAGTTAAACAATAATCTCTATCTTGTTTGTCATATCTACCTCTCTAGCAATGAATTCCGCCTCTGCTAGTTGAGCGAGATCAGGTCGATTACTCATTTTGGGAGCTCGATCCCCGTCCACAAGTGGTATCAGAGCCATGAGATCTGATCTACAGATAGACAACAAGTAATTACTGTTCAGACTTGGACACATCTTCATTTTCATCATTTTTCTGACCTTTGCTGGATTTTGGACAAATTTCGGACGAATTCTTGGACACAATGGACTAGGATTTTAGTAATTCAAGTTAATCTTCAATCTAATCAATCCATACCATAATTCGGACATAAAATTGAACTAAATCATAATGAAATCGATAAAATCTGGTCAGATAGAAGTTTGAATCGGTTGAATTAGTTTTTTGAACAAGTTTCGCACGAAATTAAGGAGCTTTTGATGTTGGTAAATTTCATACGTATCAGTTAAATTTCATAAATCTTAAAATTTTTCATAATTTTAACTTGTTTCGTATAAAATGACTTGAATCGCACAAAAACTGAATCGTACCAAAATTCATTCAGTTAAAAAAAACTTGCTTCGTACAAAACTCATTGTTTCGTACGAAATTTTTTTATTTTTGTGAAAAATTTGAATCGCACAAAAATTTTGTTTCGCACGAAATTATGGTTTCGTACGAAATTTTTTTTGTACAAAAAGTTTTTTAATGTGATTTGTTTGTTTTCGAGTCGTCTATTCTAACTTTTTGCAGGAAAATGTATGAGGAATTTTACAATGCGTTTGCTACATCGGTTGTCACCACTGCAGCAGCTCAAAACATCAAGTTAGAGAATGAAATGGGAACAATGACTAAACCTCCAAAGCTTATGAATCTAGAAGACTTTGATAGCTGGAGCGAGAGGTTTATGAACTGGGTACAAGCTAACCATTTTACTTGCTGGTTTGCAATCGAGGCAAAATACATTGCACCAGTTGGCGAAAGTAGGCTTGAAAAGACCCTTGCCCAATTCTCTGATGTTGAACGAGAAAGATTTATCAACGAAAAAAAGATGATGAACATTCTTCAGCAATCGATCAAAGAAGACATCTTGGGTTTACTACAGCATGATGATGATGCGCAGGGAATGCTAAATTTCAAGGCAGTGCTCAACTCCGCAAAAGCAAAAGGGCATTATTAAGCAAAGAGTTTGATGTATTCACATTGATCAAAGGAGAAACGGTTAAGCAGCTAATTGAGCAATACTGTCATCTGGTGGTTCGTATGAAGAGAATGGGAATTGTGAAGACGAATGAAGAGCTTGTTGATAAACTAGCTGATTCTCTGCCACAAGGTGAATGGTCGACTTACTTAACTATTTTGAAGAATGGGGTTGAATACAGCAATTTCTCGTTGCCTCGCTTTATCGAAAGATTGGAAGGTCATGAATTAGAGATGCAAAAGATGGCCACAAACAAGACTATTCAAATGTAATAAGATGTTAATCTTTATTTTAAGAAAAGTTCTGCTGCTCAAATCCAAGTGCCAAATATTCAAACTGCGTTCAGTGCTTATAGCTCACCAAGCACACCTCAAACTCAGTCAAGTGGTTTCCAATCATACCAACAGTTGATCCGAATACACCATCAAGTCAACAATCTTCTTTAGGATCAAATCAATCTCAGAACAATCAAGCCACTCCATCATCTAATGCCAGTCAAAGAGTGTTGCAATGCAATATTGCAGTTGATTTTCAGAACGCGCAAAATTTTGACGAAAAGATGGCAAAACAACATATGTCTCTACTTGTTTCAGTTCTTGAATCATATGACAGTCTTGTTGCTGGAAAGATTGGCAATTCTGAGATGACACGTGAAGACTACGATCAAATTGATCCAGTTGAATAGGAATTGATTGATATAAAATGGTGCATGGCTTCGATCGTTCGACGAGCACAAAGATTTATGGAAATCACTGGTAAAGAAAATTTGGGAGGTTTGGATGGGAAACTTGGATTTGACAAATCTAAAGTTACTTGTTTCAAGTGTCGGGAGAAAGGTCACTTTAAAAGAGAATGTCCTAACCGAGAGGTTCAAGGGAATCAGAATCCTTTCCAAGATGACTATTACAAAAGAGCGATTTATCACCGACCACAGCCGAGAACCAGAATCGTGTCGATTGAAGACAAGCAACCTGAAACTAAAGAAAAAGCTTCGGTTGTTACACAAGAAGACGAAGGGTTTAATTGGAACAAGTATATTTCGAAAGGAGAAAGTTTGGCATTGGTAGCTGAAATTGTTGATGAACCAGAAGAAGAATCGAAGGCATCTTTTGATGAAGGACCGGAGGATGACGAGTACTATTATCATACTTCATCAGAGGAAGAGGAGCTTTTAAATGGTCCATTCAAACACTCTTGACTAACGATGTTTTAAAAACTTTTGCAGGCTATTTTGCACCTACTCAACATTCAACAGATGAAGTGCAAAAGAAACTGGTTGAAGATGTCAAAGCGGATAAGAAAAAGGAAGTGTTGAAAGAAGACATCATTAAAGCGTGCATGGCGAATGGAAATTAGGTAAACAAGCCATCTGAGAATGAAAAATCTTGTTCAAAGTGTGATGAACCATGTGGTGAGTGTCTTGTAAAAGACAAAAGATTTGTTGAATTGCAAAGGTTAACAGACAATTTGTCAAGTGATTACAAAGTCACAAAGGAAGCATATGACAAATTGAGTGCGTCTGTTAAACAATTTAATAAAGCACTCTGAGAAAATGATGCAACACTGATGATGCTCAAAGCAACAGTGATGGATAAACAAATGGTAATTAATACTCATCTAAACACTATTGCTCAGCTCAAAAGTGAGCTTGAAAAAATGAGAATTGAAACCGAACGAGTTAACAAACTGTTAATTAGTTACTCCACAAGCTCATTTGTCATAGATCATATTTTACCAAAAATCAAAAATACTAAAGAATCTAAAAATGGTGAAACAAAGAGTGGAAGTTGTGATCGAGTTCCTCCACCCATGTGGAACAGTTATGCTTGCAAAAATCCATCTAGGGTGGAAAAGGCACTAAATATTAAATTGAAAATCAAACAGTTGCTTGAGGATATCGATATAACTTACACTAAAAATGATGGTGAATGTGATTCTGAAGTGGTAGAAAATGTGATTGAATAAGTGTTAACAAATGAATCTGAAGAGGCTGAGTCTGAAACGTCTAAGAAGTCAAAATCTGATGACAAATCAGAAAATAGTTTAAATGATGATCTTAATGTTATAGTTTATAAAATGATAGGATCTGATAAACTATTTTCGGATGAGGATTTTCCTATCAAGAATGTGAAAAGAGGTTGTGTTGATAAAATGTTCAAGCTGATAGAGGTAAGTCATGATGATTTAGATAAACATGATTAATCTTTCTATTCTAAATCAAAAACTGACAACCAATCCTATTTTCGAAAAAATGGAGTTTATCAGGAAAACAAGCGTGCAGGGTTGGGCTTTCAGAAGCAACATAAAACTAACAGGTCCCAAAAATTGGATTTTACAAAGAAAATTAATTTTGTATTTGGGACAACAACCGAGAAGGAAAAGGAAATCATTGGTACTCAATCAAATGATGACTTTCTTAAAGAAAAAGTAAAAGAAAAACAGAAACAGGTTTTGAATACCTCTGTTCATAAGGATAGCAAGACATGCTATAACTGCAAGAAAGTTGGACATATCGCACGATATTGTTCACAAAAAAGTTCAAAACAATTTCTTCTCCAAAAAAGTTCACCAAGGATGAAAAGCAAAAAGCACCTATGGTTATGCCAAAACAAATTCTTAAAAGAAAAACTGAATCTAATCAAAATGTTAAACCAATTATTAAACCTCAATTTAAGTTTGAAATTGGTGAAACATCACATAAAGTTCAACAAAAAGATTCAAAATTTTATGTTAAACAGGCTAAACCACAAACACAGAAATGGGTTGCTAAAATTGTTAACACCAAATCATCCAAGGTTGAACGCAAACATCCTGTTTCAAACAACATTGAGCTTAAAAAGGTTGAAAAGAACAAAGTGGGTCCAAAGTTCGACATTCCAAACCACCCAAGACCAAACAGGCTTGGGTCTCTTTGTTTAAATAAATTTTGTTGATCATGTGTGCAGGGGCTCCAACGTTCGATATTGTCAAAATGGATCATGGATAGTGGAGCTTCTCGTCACATGACAGGAATGCTTGCGCTGCTCAATGATGTTAGAGCTATCCGAGGAGGATATGTTGGATTTGCTGGAACTCAAGGAGGTAGGATTGTTGGAGAAGGGATTCTCTCGAGCGGAGTTGTATCGTTTGATAAAGTGAACTATATCGCCGAACTTGAGAACAATTTGCTTAGTATCTCGCAAATTTGTGACAAGAAGTTCACGACACATTTCAATGATAAAGAATGTCTAATTCTAAAACCCGGTTTCAAGATTCCAGAAGATTGGATTCTGATGCGAGCTCCGCGAGAAAATGATTTATATGTTCTTGACATGAGCATCGCGTCTACCATGTCAAAGAAAGTTCAATGCTTTGTTTCCAAAGCTACCGAAAAAGAGTCAATTTTATGGCCCAGAAAAATGGGGCACATTCATCTTCGAAAGATGAATTTTCTTGTGCATAACGACTTAGTGGAGGGTGTAAATTTGAAAAGTTTTCATCTATCAGACGATTGTCTTAGCTGCAAAAAGGGGAAGCAGCATAAGAAATCACACCCGAGAAAGCTTTTGAATTCAATAAAGCTACCACTAGAAAGACTACACATGGATCTCTTTGGACCAGTCAATGTTAAAAGTATTTCTGGAGATCTATACTGTCTTGTCGTTACGGATGATTATTCTTGATTTTCATGGGTGTTCTTTCTGGAAAGCCAGGATGAAACGTTTGAAACTCTTATTTTTCTTTTCAGAAAGCTCGAGAATTTATATCATTTGCCCATTAAGAGAATTCGCAGTGATAATGGAACGGATTTAAGAACAAGAAGATGCAAGAGTTCTGCAATGAAAAGGGATTCTTCATGAATTCAGCACCCCTATACTCCACAACAAAACAGAGTAGCTGAACGAAAGAATCGCACGTTGATTGAAACTGCTAGAACAATGTTAGCTGATTCGAAATTACCGACCAGTTTCTGGAGTGAAGCAGTGGCATCAGCATGCTATACCCTAAATCGTGTGTTGACAGTTAAGCCTCACAAAAAGACATGTTCTGAGTTACTAAATCAACGAAAGCCTAACTTAGCTTTTTTGGAACCTTTTGGATCACCGTGTACCATATTGGACCTGGCTGGTAAATTTGGAGCCAAATATTTGGAGGGTTTCTTTGTTGGTTATGTTACACCTCAAAAATGTGTTTTCTTGCCGAGTCTGAACCAGGTAGTTCTAGCACAGCACGTAGATTGTCAAAGCTACGCAGAAACCTAGGGATTCGTGGCTGTTTAACTATGATGGATTGTGGGATTCGTTTGATCTTCCAGATGTGCCAACTGAAGAAGAACTTGTTATGTTATTTCAACAACATCAGTTATCTAATCAAGAACAAGTTCCTCGACCGTTGGTGATTTCTACGTCTTTACCAGTTAACACGTCTGATGATGATCAATGCACTTCTGTTCTAAATCCGGTTCCTACTTCAAAAGTTAATGTTGCTGAACCTTCTGTCCAGCCAAATGACGATGATGATTCTAATCGGGAACCAACTTTCGACGATGGAGAATCCAGTTCTGATGAAGGATCTGAACAAATTGAAGACTTTCTGAACCAAAAGGCTGATCAGTCTAATGCTAGGAATAAAGCTTCTTCATCTATACCGGTTGTCGATGAAAATATCTCGAATTTGCAATCACAAGTAGATGTTCCAATTGAAGTGATACCAAGGACACTATCGTATCATCCGTCAGAGAACATTATAGGCATCCTACAATCAGGAGTGCAAACTCGCAATCAGATCAATAAAGATCTAAGCTGTTTTTATACTAGTATTGCTCCACTTCAGTTTGATTTTCTCACAGTTGTTTTGTTTCTCAGGTTGAACCAGGAAGCTGGAAAGACGCGTTAAAAGAAGAAAGTTGGGTGGATGCAATGCAAGAAGAGTTACTCCAATTCTAGAAACTTGGCGTCTGGACGCTTGTTGACCTGCCAGATCATCACAAAAAGATTAATACAAGATGGGTCTTCAAGTGTAAAAGAGATGATAGAGGAGTTGTGGTACGCAACAAAGCTCGACTTGTGGTTCAAGGTTTTCATCAGCAAGAAGGGATAGATTATACTAAAGTCTACGCCCCAGTTGCACGTCTTGAAGCAATTCGCATATTCTTGGCCTTTGCCTTGTGGAAAGGGTTCAAGGTGTACCAATTGGATGTTAAATCTGCTTTTCTTTACGGAAAAGTGAAAGAGGAGGTGTACGTCGGCCAAACACCAGGGTTCGTTGATCCAGTGCACAAAGATAAAGTCTACCTTTTGAATAAAGCCTTATATGGTCTTCATCAAGCCCCGAGAGCTTGGTATGAAACATTATCGAATCATCTTTTGGATAATGGCTTTATTAGGGGAACAGTAGACTCAACTCTCTTCACGAAGGAAGTAGATGGACATCTAATTATCGTACAGATATATGTGGATGATATTATCTTTGGATCGACAAATGACAAGCTGTGTAAAGACTTTGAAGAAGTCATGAAGCGCAAATTCGAAATGAGCGCAATGGGGGAGATGAAGTTCTTTCTAGGACTTCAGGTTGATCAGTTGCCTGATGGTATCTTCATTCATCAGACGAAATATGTTCATGACATATTGGAGAAATTCAATATGACAGGAACTAAACCAGCATCGACCCCGTTAGCTCCAAATCACGGCATTTGTCCAGATCTTACTAGCGAAAAAGTTGAAACTTTATATCGCTCCATGATCGGATCCTTGATGTATCTTACTGCTTCTCGACCAGATATCATGTATCCAATGTGCCTGTGCTCCCGTTATAAGTCTAATCCAAAATTGTCACATCTGCTTATCGTTAAACGCATAATGATATTCTGAAGGGTTTTCCAAGCACGGCTTGTGGTACCCTAGACATGATGATTTTAATCTTGCAGGATACTCGGATTCTGATTTCGGATGCTGCAAACTGAATACAAAATCTACAACGGCCGGCTGCCAGTTCTTCGGAACCCGTTTGGTAATGTGGCAATGCAAGAAACAAACCGCGGTCGCTCTCTCTACTTATGAGGCTGAATACGTTTTGGCGTCCAGTTGTTGTGCTCAGATTCTCTGGATACAGCAACAGATGAGAGATTT
Organism: Scalesia atractyloides; assembly: GCA_947069175.1. Taxonomy (NCBI): domain Eukaryota; kingdom Viridiplantae; phylum Streptophyta; class Magnoliopsida; order Asterales; family Asteraceae; genus Scalesia; species Scalesia atractyloides. The sequence continues at coordinate 23,433,267 of CAMTDV010000029.1, read as the reverse complement.
CGGTTTGCAATTTCTTGATACGCTATATATGTAGATAATCAGGCCGCGATTGATATCACTAAAAACTCATGTCAACACCACGTACTAAACATATCAAATTCGACACCACTTTATCCGTGATTGCTACGAGAAAAAGTTGGTACGAATTGAGAAAATCCACACTAATGACCAAAAAGCAGATTTTTATACCAAAGCTTTTGATAAAACAAAGTTCAAAAATTTGTTAAAGCTTAATGGTTTAAAAAATATGATCTCAGGGGATATTTTTGAGGTTGAGTTTGAGGATGATGACGACTTGATGTGAATTTGTCATCGGTTAAACGTTTTCTGTATATTATTTCTTACAATTTCTTAAAAATCCAAAAATATGTTTTTGATTTTAGAGGGAGAATATTTGAGGAAAATACAAAAACATTTAAAGAAATAAAAAGAATTTTGTGTAAAAAAGAGTGATCATAATAAATAAAAAATGATAAGTCACAGTATGCTAAAGAATTGTAGTGTTTTAAACTATTTTAAGCAAGTCTTACTATGGATATGCCAATAACTTCACTCGTTCAGTAGATTGGTATCGAGATATAAACCTAAAGACACAAAAACTGATTAACTTGTGGGTTAACATCTCTCGGATATATGGACTCAGTACTCTGAAATTTCGTTTGAGAGAATGCCAGATTCGGCGATACTAGGTCTTTATATTTGATTGATATCCGGGGTATTATTCGAGTTCTTCTGATTTGCAGAAGCAATGGCCTAGAACTCATATAATACTTTCGCATTATTTCCCCAAAAGCTGATTATGTCTTAAGCAATTATGACATTTGCAGTACAAAACATTCCTTAATGGAACACCACCTAAAGACGAGCCTTCATCTCTTTGTCTGTACGGTAGTACTAACCTGAGCTCTCAAGTCTCGCATTCACCCTATATACAGATATCAATTCGATATATTCACTGTAAAATGAAATTCTGGGAATCTCGATATGGGAGTATATTCTGAGATGGGAAACACAGTTATTTCATGTTTCTAATAATACCTTAACATATCTTGAAACAGTTGAGAAACGAGAAGAGGTTTAAATGGACAAATATATTGGCAATCTAGGTAAATTTGGTTAAAACCTTAAAAGTGTTTCTAGACTAACGGTACTGATGACTTATATGAATGTTGAAATGATCTTATGAAAGCACAAAATTCACAAAAAAAATTATTCTTTGAAAAATTCAAAAAAAAAAAATATTCTTTGAAAAATTCAAAAAAAAAAATATTCTTTGAAAAATTTCTTAAAACCCAAAAAGAATTTTAGTTTTCTTAGCTTGATAAGTTTTATTTTAGTTTACCGATAATAAAAACACTAATAGTTGGATTCATAGCAACATCTTGCTGACGAAACCTGAAAATCAACCATCTTGCTAAAAACAAAAGTTTTAGGATTGGATTATACTTGGACAAATTTTGGGACGAAGTAGATTTGGTGTGGGTGACTTGTTACGTACAAAAATGGATTTTCAAAGTTTAAATTGTTAAGTAAAGATTTTGTACGAAACACATGATCCGTATGAATTTTCTGAGTTTCAACTTTTGTTCAGATGAAAATTTTGTACAAAACACATATTTTAGCACGAATAAGAGAAAAATGCTTAAAAAGTTCAACATTTCTGATTAAACGAATATTTCATGCGAATCACAAAAATTTTGTACGAGACATGGATTTGAAACTCTGAAATGTTTAACATGTTTGTATAAATGATTTCGTACGAAATAAAAGAATTTTTTTTGTACGAATCAGGGTATAATTTTTGAAAAAGTTTGAAAAATTTCTAACGGTTGAATATTTTTTCTTAAACAGGCAAAGAGAACCGGATTTTCGCCAGTACATAACATATTCTGTATCACGGATGATAAGATTCTAGAAATAGCTGCGTACAGAAGTATCTTGGAGTTTCTTACCAGAATTAGAGTGACGAAGGCGATTACTGAAAGACATATTGTATATTTGTCACATGTTGAGTATTTCTGGAATGCTGCGGAATACAGTCTTGACGACGATGCTATTATATCAGCAGTGAAGATTAACGAGCTGGATATTCAAGTAAAGATTACTGAAGATTTGATTCGGGAAGTGTTAGAGTTTAAAGATAACAAGGATGATCCAACGGGCTTTACTGAATATATGGTGAAAGGATGTTTCTACAGGATGGGATATTCAGGTTTCGTGAATGTGCTCCTTTCAAAAAGGGAAATCTAAGCGTCACCGTTTCGATATCTAGCACATGTTATTATTCATTGTTTGGGTCACAGGAAGGGTGGATTTGATGACCTAGTTGATTATCAGATGTGCATGATTACTGCATTAGTGCTGAATCTTCCTTATAACTTCTCGAAAGTTATTTTTACTCAGATGGTCCAAAATATACAGAAGGAGAGATTTTTGCAGTACCGAGGTTTATACAGATGATATTAGATCATTTACATCCGGACTTGAAGAAATCTGCTGATGATGTGCTTAAGCTTGAGCATATGGATGTTCAGTCTCTGCGAAAGATGAATGTACACTTGAAGTCTGCTCCCGCCGCTAAACCAATGTTCGGTGCTATTCTGAACAAAGATTACATTCACCCGCACCTGGAAAATGGAGGAAAGACGATAGTGGTGACGGTGAGGAGGAAGTGAATTCGTTATCTTTGTTTGTGGCAAAGCTAAGTCCGTGGTTTGTGAAAGACGGTGATAAAGGAGGTAAAGCTACATACAAAGGAAGAAAGAGAAAAGATGCATCTACTGCTAAAAGATCAGGGTTGAGGGATGAACCTGAAATCGAGGAAACAGTTGAGAAAATGGCAGAGGATATAGAACGTCAGGCTTTTGGAGCTGACACGACAGTAGCTGAAGAAGTACTATCTTCTAGTACTGATTCAGAAGACAGGCATGCAGGAGAAAGGAGAAGAGCAGAAAATCTGGAAAAGAAACGTCAAGAGGAGCTGATGCGAAAAGTTGAAGAAGGAAAAGAAAGGCGACATGAGAAGACGATACTACTTACGTTCCGTCTGAATCCGAGCTTGAATCTGGTTATCGAACTCCAGTTAAGAAAAGAACGAGAAGGATGAAAAGATCTGCAGCTCGTATATCTCCCATAGTTATTCCAATAGAAGCTGATGCTGAGTAAACAACTGAAGCAAATGTGGAGGAACAAACGCAGAGTATTCCGTCCCCACTACATGATATGCATCCCGAGCTAGATCAACCACATTTTGAACCAGAGATTCCAGAAAAAGAACCTGAACAGCGACAACCAACACCACAACAATTTGAGCCAGAACCTGTTCAGCAATCTATGCCTGATCCAGAGCCTGTAGACAACCAGCACCACAACCGTCGAATCAACAACAGTCTCAACCATCTCACGTTCAGCAATCTCGTCCTACATCACAACCTTTCAGCTCACAAGCTTTTTTCGACAAGATTAATCTAGACAATCTACCTGGAAGAGATGAGTTTCGATTTGATGATCCGAGAATTGATGATTTGCAGAAACAAGTGAATATGAATGTTGTACGCATCGCTGAATTACAAGAACAGATAAACTTACTAACAGGAGAAAATTTTGAGATTCTTGAGAGAATTGGAGGTTTAATCGTCGATAAGCAACAACTTGAAGCGATGATGGCAAGTATTATTTCGAGAATGAATGGCTGCATTTGCGAATGACAGAGTACGAAGAAGAAAGATTGAGAAATAATCGAAGGATGGATATTTTTGAGAAGATTCTTGAGAAGAAGTTGGGTTGAGTATATCTGAAGTGATTGATGAGATTGAACGTACTGAAGCTAGAGAAAGAGTTGCAGAACGAGAATGATTGGCTAAGCAACAATCTGATGCATTAGGAAAAGGAAAGGGTAAGATTGATGAGGATTCTATGACTGAAGAAGCTATGCCAGAAGCTGAATCTGGGCTAGTACAGTGTTGGGATATTGTAGTGTACGAGGAACCGAAGAATTTTATTCTGATAGGAAAGCCTGTTGATGTTGATATAGATTCCTGGATATTTCCAACGACATCAGAATGGTTTGAAAAAGATGGGAAAAGATAGTAAAGAATCGGTCGAAGAAAAAGAAAAGGAGGAAGAGATGGAAGATACTGAAGAAGTTGATATTGATGATAAAGATTCTAGTGATTCGAATGATGGTAATGATGATGATAAAAGTGGGAGGATCAGGTGTTCGTGTAACAGACTCAAATATTAATGAATTAGTTGATCTTTCCGATTATTTTAATGATTCTAAAAATCAAGTGACTGAAGAGGAAGGGACAAACAAAGTTGATGAATCAATAGATTCTTAGCAAACAGGAATCTTCACAGAGAATGTTACATCATCTGTTCCTGTTGTGCAAAAACCGTTCGTTTTATACCTTGAGCATGATGTGGAAGAGGGAGAGTTTGTACATAGTTACTCGAAAGAAGAGATAGCTGAAATGCTTGGAATTAGTGGAGAAAAGTTCGTGTTTGACTTTGAAGATGAGCTAAAAAAGATATATGTGTTCGAACCGAATGATTACGTTTTTTAGGAAATTGAAGACGCAAATGTTTATGATAACGTTGTCGTTGAGAGTAACTCTGATGAAGATACTAATGATGCCATTCAGGGTACAGAGGATTTACCAACGTTTATCGATTTATTCATAGCGGAGAATTCTGAAGTATTACAAAGGAAAGTTTCGGAAGCTGTTAAAGAAGGAACGATTCCAGAAAAGATGTCTATAGCTGAGGTCGTCGAACAGAAAAAGAAATGGATTAGGGAGAGTCCAGCTGAACGAAAGTTTAAAAGACCCCTGGCGTTTTTTACTAGAGATGTTGATATTTCTTTGGGTGATATTTTGAGTTGGGGTTGGATTGAAGAGCTGGATGTTTATGTGATTAAGAGAGAATTTGGTATTCAATACTTTCGATGCTTAAGCAACATCAAAACTCTGCCATATTGGGACATTAAGGAACTTGTGCAAACGAAGATGATTAACCTAAAGATGAAGTTCCATGATAAAAAATTGTGGAGATTGATTAAATTTGAAACGAAGCATGGTTTTGTTCACTGGAAACCGCATTATCCGCGTCGTATTAGTAAGGAAGATTCAGTAACAAAAGGGAAAGATATTACGATGATATAAAGAAACCAGGGTGTTGAAAAAATGCCGATGATTAAAATGGAGCAAGATTTCTATACGATCTTCAAGTGGTGGCATTACGATTCTAATACAGGTGAGGCTGTTATTTGTGTACACCCTGATGAAGATGCGTGGAAGATAACTGAGGAATTATCCGAAGCCGTCATAGCACACAAAAGAATATTTGTGTTGTGGCGAGGCATTCGAGTACTAACCCTATGTGGCTAATAAATTGTTCGAAGAAGACATTGAATGTTTATTTTATAGCAAGATCAGTTTTGAAGAAAAGGATCAGGAGCAAGCACTTCAATTTCAAAAGGTCGTAAATGTGTGCTTTGCAAATGATATACATTCTGGATCGAATTGGAAGACAAACTGGGAAGATTGAAAAGAAAGAGTTGAAGAGAACTGAAGAAAAGGAAGCTCGGATTGCTGAACGTTCAAGAGTAGCATCATTAAGGAGTTTTCAGTTTTTGAACCGACGTCCTCTTACCGATCAAACACCTATTGCTTCTGAGGAACGTCGAAAACCGTTAAAGAGATTTTTTGGGCGTTAAAGTCAAATCAAATTGAAGTGTTGAAGATTATCCAGACTACGGCAACATCCAAGGGGGAGTTTGTTGGTACATAATGTCTATTGCCTATGTCTAGGATTTATCTGTACTGTTTATAAAGTTTACACGTTAATGATCATATGAGAAATTGTAAATTTTATGTCTAATACACTGTGATTCGCACGAAACACAGAGTGTTTTGTACGAGTGAGTCACTCGTACGAAATACTATTTCATACGAATTATAATGTTTGTTGTTAGTGCACGCACTTTAGTACGAGTCATGTCGACCTATAAATAGGGAAGTGTTGTGTTAGAGCTAGATACGATTTGTTAAATTTCATACGGCGAAGCTCTGTCAGTTTGTTGACTTGCATTTGTAACTTGAACGTCTTTAATAGATCAGAAGCAGTTAAACAATAATCTCTATCTTGTTTGTCATATCTACCTCTCTAGCAATGAATTCCGCCTCTGCTAGTTGAGCGAGATCAGGTCGATTGCTCATTTTGGGAGCTCGATCCCCGTCCACACACACACACACAACACACACACACACACATATATATATATATATATATATGATGTGGTTTTAAAGTGAACACTAGTGTACTTGTGAACTGAGTAAATAAATCTTGGCCATTGATTTACATTTGTGTATTGATAATCAAGAGCTATGATTAATTCACAAGTATTCACAATCAAGAGGGTTATTCACAAATGAACCTAACCCCCCTCTATATATATGTGTGTGTGTGTGTGTGTGTGTTTTATACAAGTAAACTCCTCTTTTTGTCCATTAGATGTACTTCAAATATCATGTTTCGTTCATTTTTAACATTTTTCTTTCCTGACAAAGTTAAGGAGGAGGTTCATAATACTTCATATAATATAACTAGAACATTACAGGGTTGTCCGCGTGATACGATAGAAAACATAAACATTGTCGGGATGTGTATTGTTCGGTTTTTATCTTTAACCGAAGTCGAAACCAAAGTCATCAGTTAGTCTATATTGTTAACCAATTGGTTTTCGGTTAATCTGTTCGGTTGTTCTTGTTAGATTGACGTTTTCAGTTCGGTTCTTCAAATTTTGGTTAATAGCCAAAATCATACTCGGACTAACACTTTTGCTTAGTAATACATGAAATTAAGATCTAAATACATGAAATGAAGGTATAAGTACATGAAACGTAGGTAAAATATAGTGTTAATTTCTATTTGGTCCTTGTGGTTTGCATATTTCACTCAGTTGGTCGTCAATTTTAATAAGTACACAGTTGGTTCTAGCGGTTTGAAAAAGATTCACGAGTGGGCCCGATGGTTCAAAAACATTTATTGTAAACGTGCACAGTCATTTTCAAAGTTCCAAAGTTTAGCGGAAGCATTAGAACAAAGTAACGGGCGCCAACATAAACGCCAAAACCAAAATCCCAAAAATAGTCGTTAATAAAGACTCGATAAAAATGTCTTGATCAAATGCAAAGTTGGCGCACCTAGCGCTCCTAGCGTCCTGAGAAACATGCAAAGATACAAGTGTCAACATTAAAGAAGAGTGAGTTTACAGGTTTTCTAAATTCACAAGTTTTATAAGTTCACAAGTTCGGTTTAAAAGATTGGTTTCCCCGTTATCCCTAACCCGAATAACGACATAGTTCCATTATTCCTAACCTGGAATAATAATGTGGATTCGTAAATAAGTTCAATGTTAACATGCAGGTAGTGAGCCTAGAGTTACGTCACGTAAGTGTTCGCGACCGAAGCTGACTGTTGTTGCCTCTGTGTTACCAGGTCTGTCACTGACCATGGCAAAAGTTAGGCCAAATTAATCACCCGTTGACCATTCCCGGTCGGCTAGCACGACTAGCTCGGGTAGGGCTTGTCGGGCCCAGTAGTACTACTATAATTTCCCCACTATCTAACCCAATACTAACGATCCGAGAGTTGGTTGAGGACTTCCGTGATAAAGCTACTTAGTGACCATAACATACATTAACATTAACTTAGTTACCGAATAGTTAACGACGTTAATTTCGCACAACGTACAAGATAGAGTTGTAGAGCGTATACATGTTTCTCCCCCTATTGTTCAAAAACCGGATAAAATAGGGGCCGTGAACTCACCTTAAATTGCTCAGTTAGATAAAGCAAAAGAAGTAAAGGATGGAACCCGCTAATCGCGTCCTAACATGTCAACCGGTTCAAAGTTAGTGTGTGAACACACTGACACAAAACCCTACGCATAACAAACACACAGTATGGCACACGTAATAATCAATTCGAAACCATAATCATGCATGCAAAGTATCATCATACAAAATAACGACCAAATCAACTTGTCACAAACACAGGATAACTCATAAAACACTTAGACACACACAAACGTAAGTCATCATGTTTCAGCTTGTACACTCATAACTGGGCTGTTTTCGAGAATTTTTATAAAATAGTTCCCATGTTCCACAAATTTCAATCTTTTACAGAGGGTGACAATTAGCCTGTAAAATGTATGTAAAATTTTCAATTCCTAAATCTTTACAAATTATTTATAAAAATTTATACACTAGGCTGCAGTCAGATTCGTCGCTTTCTGACTGCAGTCCACGAGAAAAATCATTTAGAAATCATCGTTCATCCGATTAACGAAATTCCAGTGGGAGATTTTCAGAAACTCCCGTCTCCTGTTACTGTACAGATTTCATGACCTAACCCCATACAGGCGATGAGATCCGACTCGATAAACAGCCTGCAAATTCTGCAGAAATTACGCAGCTTCAGCTGCTGCATTAAATGATCATTTAAAATAGCAAACGAGCTCAGAAAAATACGAATCTGACGCCATTTGATGTGTTTTTCAAAAATACACGTTTTAGGCTGCAGAAAAACAGTTTTGTATCGATCAGTTTACAGCCAACTGAAGTTGGCTGTAAATGTTAATCAGCTTTCTGTTTTCGATTTTGTAAACTAGAACAAGTTTAAACGACCATGACACTTAGTGTATCGATTAACAGCAGGTTAACTTATCAAATATCATCTAGCACATCAAGATTCACACAAACCCTAGGTGAATAACACCCAAACATCATCACGAACGCAGCCAACACTCATGTATACGTACATATCATTCTACTAATCAAGTTAAACATTAACATGAACAAGATCACCATGAAACACTACAAACAAGCCATTTATACACCGATTTCAATCGAAACAACCATAAAACGAGACTAACCTTGCGAAGATGAGTGTTACACTAGAGAGGGAGTAGCGAGAGAGAAAGAGGGTAGCGAGAGAGAGAGAGATGCGATTGGGGGGGGGGTCTCCACTGCCGTCGACTCACTAGGGGATTAGGGTTTTTGAATATTTTTCCCACAACATGCATGTATACGTATTCATGGGGGGGGATCGCATAAGGGGCGGTTTGGGTTTTAATTGGGCCGCATGCGGTTTTGGGCCGAAAGGGTTTGGGTGGCGGGTTGGGCTTGGTTTGCGCAAGGGATAGGGGGCTCGGTTTCAGGTTCGGGTTTTTAACAAACACATTATTTTTATATATAACAAGCACATATAACACGTTAAATATTCGCGACGCTATTAAAAGGTAGATAATATATATATATATATATATATATAATATATATATAAAAGATGGAGTCGAATAATTATAAGGAATCGAATCAGAATGATACCTGATTTTCCGAGACGTCACATTATCCCCAAGTTGAAAGAATTTTCGTCCCGATAATTGAGTAAACGGGTTTGGAATACAATGCACAAAAGTTCAGTTTGTTAGAGTGGTACAAGGAAATCCCAGGCTGTCATATCATCCCCATATTGAAAGAAATTCGTTCCGAAATTCAGTTGGCGGTAACATCAGATTGCTGCTCAGCTGCAAAAAAGTGTGATATTTGCTTTTCATTTGGTCCTCTCTTTCCCACGTGAACTCCGGTCAACGCTTTTAGTTCCAATGAACCTTGACGATCGATATCTTGCAGTGCCTTCGTGTCTTGATCTCACGGTCCATGATCTCGATAGGTTGTTCCACATAATGCAGTTGTTCATCCACTTGGATCTCATCCAATGGAATGACCAGGGTTTCATCTGATAGACACTTCTTCAGATTGGACACGTGAAAAACGTTGTGAACTCCACTGAGTTCGCAGGAAGGTCTAACTGATAAGCTACGGGCCCGATACGTTTCGAAATCACAAATGGGCCTACGTACCGTGGATTTAGTTTGCCTCGTTTTCCAAAACGAATTACACCCTTCCAAGGTGATACCTTCAGTAGGACACGGTCTCCTACTTGAATTGAGCGGTTTGCGTCGTTGATCAGCGTAACTTTTCTGTCGATCCCGTGCCGCTGCCATGCGGTTTCTGATTTGCACAATCTTTTCAGTAGCCTCAAGTATCAACTCAGGACCTGTGAGTTGACTATCACCGACTTCTGCCCAACAGACCGGTGATCTACATTTGCGACAGTACAATGCTTCAAACGGTGCTGCCTGAATACTCGTATGGTAACTGTTGTTATACGAGAATTCCACTAAAGGCAGATGGATTTCCCAACTGTTCCCGAAGTCTACCACGCATGCCCTAAGCATGTCCTCCAAGGTCTGAATAGTCCTTTCACTTTGACCATCCGTCTGAGGGTGGTAAGTTTGTGCTCATATCTAAGCGTGTACCCAACGCTTTCTAAAGTGACCGCCAAAAGTTGGACGTGAAACGAGCATCTCTGTCTGAAATGATGGACGTTGGCACCCCGTGCCGAGAAACTACTTCCTTAATGTAGATGCGAGTCAACTTATCCATCTTATCTGTTTCTTTGGTCGTGAGGATGTGTACAGACTTAGTTAGACGATCCACGATCACCCAGATGGTATCGCAACCACCAGGAGTTCACGGGAGTTTAGTGATAAGTCCATCGAGATCTGATCCCATTTCCACACTGGGATCTCAAGTTGTTGAAGTAGCCTTGATGGCTTCTGGTATTCCACCTTGACTTTCACACAAGTCAAACACTTGCTCACGTAGGTGGCTATATCCGCTTTCATGTTGGGCCACCAGTATGCGACTTTAAGGTCTTGATACATCTTATCCGAACCAGGATGGACAGAGTATCGGGGTTTGTGAGCTTCATTCATAACTAGCTTTCTGAGGTTTCCGTAGAGAGGTACCCATATACGGTTCATGAAATACCGGGTACCATTGGGTTTCACTTCCAATCGCGTTCCATCTTTCCCATAAATTCGGCTTGACGTTCTCTTCCTTAACTGCTTCTAGCTGCGCGTGCGTATCTGTTTGGGTAACCCAGAATGAATTGTGAACTGTAGTGCTTGTACCCGACGAGGTTTCAAGTGCTCCTTCCGACTGAGGGCATCACTACCATGTTAGCTTTACCCGGGTGATACTGAATGGCACATTCATAATCGTTCAGGAGTTCGACCCGGCGACGCTGTCGCATGTTCAACTCCTTCTGATAAAAAATATGCTGGAGGCTCTTGTGATCCATGTAGATTGTGCACTTGGTCCCATATAGGTAGTGTCTCCAAATCTTAAAGTGCAAACTACAACTGCTCCCAATCCCTGAATGGAAGCGTCACAATATACCACAAAATCATCTGTCCCCTCTGGCAAGGACAAAATGGGTGCACTACAAAGCTTCTACTTCAGTAATTGAAATGCTGCTTTCTATTTGTCACCCCAAGCATACTTGGTGCCCTTCTGAGTGAGAGTGGTAAGCGGTTGTGCAATCTTGGAAAATCCCTCGATGAAACGTCTGTAGTAACCAGCCAAACCCAAAAATTAGCGGATCTCTGTCGGTGTCCTGGTGCTTCCCAGTTCTTGATAGCATCAATCTTGGCAGGATCAACGTGTATACCTTTTTCATTCACGATATGCTCGAGGAACTGAACTTCCCGAATCCAGAAATCACACTTCGAAAATTTGGCATATAGTTCCTCCTGTTGAAGTAGTTCCAGCAATAACCGCAGATGCTCAGCATGTTCTTCTTCACCCTTAGAGTAGATGAGTATATCATCGATGAACACGATGACAAACTTGTCGGGATACGGCTTACACACGCAGTTCATGAGGTCCATGAACATCGCGGGTGCATTGGTGAGACCGAAGGGCATGACCAAGAACTCGTAATGGCCATACCGAGTGCAAAATGCCGTCTTGGAGATATCCTCCTCCCTGACGCGTAGCTGGTGATAACCAGACCGTAGATCAATCTTGGAGTAGTAGCTTGACCCTTGAAGATGGTCGAAAAGATCGTCGATGCGAGGTAAGGGGTACCGGTTCTTGACGGTAACCTTATTGAGTTCCCTGTAGTCGATGCACATGCGGAAGGTCCCGTCCTTCTTCTTGACAAAAAGGACCGGAGCTCCCCATGGCGAAGTATTGGGTCGGATAAATCCTTTTTCCAACAATTCCTGAAGTTGGGTAACAGCTCATTGCAGCTCTGCTGGAGCTAAGCGGTACGGGGCCTTGGCGATAGGAATTTGATTTCAAATTCTACTTGTCGATGTGGTGGAAGACCGGGTAACTCCTCTGGAAACACATCTGGAAAGTCACGGACGATGGGGATATCTTCAACCCGCTTCTCGTCCTTAGGCTGCTCGGTGACCAGTGCGAGCAAAGCAAAAGAGTTCTTTCTCTGAAGATACTTCTGAGCTTGCATGTAAGAGATGATGTTCGTGACGACGCCTGCCTTCTCGCCTTGTACCATCAAGACTTTGTCGCTAGAGAGCGGAATACGGATAGCTTTCTCGAAACAGAGGACTTCAGCTCCTACGTCGGATAGCCAGTCCATTCCGACTACCACGTCAAAACTACCCAGAGTAGTTGTCATCAGATCAATGGTAAAGGTGTGACCCACGAGTTTAAGTTGACAACCGGTCACTAGATGAGTCATATCTACAGATTTACCATCGGCTAGTTCTATGACGTAAGGGATCTTTAAGGACTTAGGTGTGAGATTTAGGTTCTTCCTAAAAGACTCAGATATAAAACTCTTATCCGCACCCATATCAAAAAATACAGTAGCAAAATGATCGTTAAGTGGAAACTTACCGGTGACCACATTCGAGTCGTTTCTGGCCTCCCCACGGCCTAGCGTGAATGCACGTCCTTTGGCACCTCCTGTGCCACCATTTCCATTGTTGCCATTGTTGATATTGTTGTTGTTGTTGTTATTATTCCCACCATTGTTGTTGTTGCGAAGTTGCGGGCAGTCTCGCTTGAAATGGGCAGTGCTACCGCACTGTAGCATCCCCGGTTATTACCCTGGTGCTGACCCTGGTGCTGGTTCTGATTCTGTCGTGACATAATCTCCCCGCAAAAATCCTTTGCCGCATGTCCTGCTTTGACACATTGTTGGCAGTGATTTCTGGCGCAAGGGCTGTGATGATGGAGGTTACAACGATTACATTGCGGCTTCCGACCCGCATAGCCGCTCGAGTTCTGGGTGTTGTTGGCAGACTGATTGTTGTGACCCCGGTTGTTGTTGAAGTTGTTGGACCGCTTGTGGTTTCCTTGTTGTGGCTGGGCTGATGAAGATTGCCGAGCAGGTGAGTGTTCAAATTTCCTTTTGTTGTCAGGGACAATTTCAGTTTCACCCCTAGGTGGCAACTTCCTTTGCTCCACCGCCTTATCGGTGAGTTTATGTGCCAGCCTAATCGCTTGTGGCTCCGTCGTAGGTTGCTAGACATTACCATGCCCTGGATCTCAGGGACCAGACCCCCAAGATAAAACTCAAGTCGTTTAGCGACGGTGTTAGCCAAATCGGGACAAAGGAACACCAGATCATGATGTCTTGTCGTGTACGCTTCAATTTCTGACCCGACCATCTTGTGGTTCCATAACGCCTGTTCCAATTGCTGAACTCTGTCCCGCGAATAGTATTCCTCCTTGATTAGAGCTTTAAACTCGGTCCAGGTCATTGCGTTCGCCGCAGCAAGCCCACGCGTTTGGACTTGTGCGTTCCACCAGGTTAATGCCCCATCTTCCAACGTCAAGGCAGCATACTTGACCTTATTAGCTTCGAGGCAATTGCACATTGCAAAAACCGATTCAGACTTTTCGACCCAAGGGACCAGTCTATGGCTCCTCAGCTCCCGTGAACTTGCTCGGTTTCGCATCCAAGAACATCTTGTAGGGGGTAAGACCCCCTCCTGAGGATAGAGGATAGGTAGTCAACGCGAAAGTCTACTAGCCAAACTATTAGATTTTCCCATGAAAATTTAATAATGGTTACCTGCTGGTGCGTTAGGAGCACCTGCCAGAGCAGCATTCACGTGTTGTTGGATTAAAGCAGCCAATTCTTCAGCTGACTTGTTGAGATTTCCGTGACGACCGGTTGCCATTTCAGATCTTCGCAAGACAACACAAACACATACCGATAAGTATATATCCAATATAGTTATCATATTCCACACTTCAATGATCACACAATTTATGTCAGCCCAACAAATTAAACAATCAAAAGGAACATTGATTAAATAAATTGTAATGTCTCACAAAATACAACCAAACATATCAGTTTAATTATAAAATTTCCAAGTTCAAACATAAGTGGAAACAAACAAACTAAAGGAAACAAAACGGAGATTGGCAAGGCGAGTTAGTCATCTGTCTCCATCCCCCAAGTCACTATCACTGCCGTTTCCCTCTTCAGCGTTTTCAGCTTCAACAGCCGGGTCTTGTTCCGGCTCTTCTTCCTCCGCTCCCCGGTCTTCCTCTATATCCTCCTCTTCGTCTTCTACCGGCGCTGGAGGGGTCGGTGCTAGTGCGGGTACTGGGATAGGTGGTGCTTGGTTCTGCTCCAGTTCATGAATCCTCCAAGTGGACTCAAGAACTCTATCTTCGAGCCAGTCAGCCCTCAGCTGCACGGAAGGTCCTTAGCTAAAATGCTTCGAACTCTCTTATTCTCATCTTGCTCTTCCTCGAGCACTTCAGTTTTACCAGTCAGCTGACGTATCAGCCAACCCTGTGCTTCGATAGTCTCTTGCATTCTCTCCAGCTGTTCCTGTTGTTTCCTTAGCATAACTCTAAGTAGATCGTCCCCCACTCCTGAATAGTTGACGACGGTACAGCAGTGGTTGGACGGGAGGACGACTCCCCTCCTAGAGCAAGTCTTTTCCTGGCAGCTGAGCGTGTCTCCACGCCACGAGGTGGTGAGGGTTCGACCATGGGTGCCTTCCCCGGTGCCCTTGATTGTCGAGAACTATCGGATGATGATGATGACATAGCCTGCCGGGTTGGTGAAGTTAGTTACAAGCTGCGTATATCACAATATATATATATATATATTACATAGAACAATTGTAGTATAACACATAACAAGATGTCACAGTTCGGTGCCAACTAAGTCTAGTGTCATGTAACAGCTATAGTTTAGGTCTACTTTAAATGCAAACCTGGTTCTCTATAGCTAGTGGCTCTGATACCAATCTGTCACACCCTCAATTTCCACTTGCGGAGTATTACCACGAGGCGTGTGATCAAACCAGAATCTCAGACACTAGCAATGTCGAACGACTCTATATGATTTATTTAAACGTTTTCAAAAAAGATTTATTGTAAACATGCATAGTCATTTTCAAAGTTCCAAAGTTTAGCGGAAGCATTAGAATAAAGTAACGGGCACCAACATAAACGCCAAAACCAAAATCCCAAAAATAATCGTTAATAAAGACTCGATAAAAATGTCATGATCAAATGCAAAGTGGGTGCACCTAGCGCTCCTAGCGTCCTGAGAAACATGCAAAGATACAAGTGTCAACATTAAAGAAAAGTGAGTTCACAGGTTTTATAAGTTCACAAGTTCGGTTTAAAAGATTGGTTCCCCCGTTATCCTTAACCCGGAATAACGACATAGTTCCATTATTCCTAACCTGGAATAATAATGTTGATTCGTAAATAAGTTCAATGTTAACATGCAAGTAGCGAGCCTAGAGTTACGTCACGTAAGAGTTTGCGATCGAAGCTGACTGTTGTTGCCTCTCTGTTGCCAGGTCTATCACTGACCATGGAGAAAGTTAGGCCAAATTAATCACCCGTTGACCATTCCCGGTCGGCTAGCGCGACTAGCTCGGGTGGGGCTTGTCGGGCCCAGTAGTACTACTATAATTTCCCCGCTATCTAACCCAATACTAACGATCCGAGAGTTGGTTGAGGACTTCCGTGATAAAGCTACTTAGTGACCATAACATACATTAACATTAACTTAGTTACCGAATAGTTAACGACGTTAATTTCGCGTAAGGTAAAAGATAGAGTTGTAGAGCGTATACATGTTTCTCCCCCTGTTGTTCATAAACCGGATAAAATAGGGGCCGTGAACTCACCTTAAATTGCTCCGTTAGATAAACGCAAAAGAAGTAAAGGATGGAACCGCTAATCGCGTCCTAACATGTCAACCGGTTCAAAGTTAGTGTGTGAACACACTGACACAAAACCCTACGCATAACTAACACACAGTACGGCACACGTAATAACCAATTTGAAACCATAATCATGCATGCAAAGTATCATCATACAAAATAACGACCAAATCAACTTGTCACAAACACATGATAACTCATACAACACTTAGACACATACAAACGTAAGTTATCATGTTTCAGCTTGTACACTCATAACTGGGCTGTTTTCGAGAATTTTTATAAAATAGTTCCCATGTTCCACAAATTCGAATCTTTTTACAGAGGGTGCCAATTAGCCTGTAAAATTTAGTGTAAAATTTTCAAATCCTAAATCTTTACCAATTATTTATAAAAATTTATATACTAGGCTGTAGTCAGATTCATTGCTTTCTGACTGCAGTCCACGGGAAAAATCATTTAAAAATCATCGTTCATCGGATTAACGAAATTCTAGTGGGAGATTTTCGTAAACTCCCTGTCTCCAGTTACTGTACAGATTTCGTGACCTAACCCCATATAGACTATGAGATCCGACTCAATAAACAGCCTGCAAATTCTGCAGAAATTACGCAGCTTCAGCTGCTGCCCTAAATGATCATTTAAAAATAGCAAACGAGCTTAGAAAAATACGAATCCAGTGCCATTTTATGCGTTTTTAAAAAAAACACGTTTTAGGATTCCGAAAAACAGTTTTTCAATAAATAACGATCAGTTTACAGCCAACTGAAGTTGGCTGTAAATGTTAATCAGCTTTCTGTTTTCGATTTTGTAATACTAGAACAAGTTTAAACGACCATGACACTTAGTTGTATCGATTAACAGCAGGTTAACTTATCAAATATCATCTAGCACATCAAGATTCACACAAACCCTAGGTGAATAATACCCTAAACATCATCACGAACGCAGCCAACACTCATGTATACGTACATATCATTCTACTAATCAAGTTAAACATTAACATGAACAAGATCACCATGAAACACTTCAAACACAGCCATGTATACACCGATTTCGATATGAAACAACCATAAAACGAGACTAACCTTGCGAAGATGAGTGTTACACTAGAGAGGGAGTAGCGAGAGAGAAAGAGGGTAGCGAGAGAGAGAGAGAGAGATCGCGATTGGGGGGGGGGTCTCCACTGCCGTCGACTCACTAGGGGATTAGGGTTTTTGAATATTTTCCCACAACATGCATATATACGTATTCATGGGGGGGGGGTCGCATAAGGGGCGGTTTGGGTTTTAATTGTGCCGCAGGCGGTTTTGGGCCGAAAGGGTTTGGGTGGCGGGTTGGGCTTGGTTTGCGCAAGGGATAGGGGGCTCGGTTTCAGGTTCGGGTTTTTAACAAACACATTATTTTTATATATAACAAGCACATATAACACGTTAAATATTCGCGACGCTATTAAAAGGTAATATATATATATATATATATATATATATAAAAGATGGAGTCGAATAATTACAAGGAATCGAATCAGAATGATATCTGATATTCCGAGACGTCACAATCCAGATAACTTAACCTCACAACCACTGTAAAAAATATTAAAAAAATAAATGCGGAGGAACTGTGTTACCCCAAATATACAAATGAACAGTGGTTTTTTCTCTCTACTTCGCTCGCAACCACTTCTTAAAATATGTAGAACTCAATCATAAATATATGGAAAACCTGTTATGAATGCTCTAACGCCAATTTATTTTTTAGTTAGTTCCATGTAAAATACCAAACTACCCTATAAGGCGGACATAGTGTGTTGGTAGGGTAGCACCCGCTACCCCTCCACTTTTATGTTGAGGTGGATTTCTTTTATGTTTTATATATTACATTACCCCCTGAAATATTTTTTACATTACCCCTAAAATAATTTTAGGATACCCTCAAATAATTTTATTGGGCTTTTATCTATTGAAAAATCCCCAAAGCCTTTTAATCTTGTGAGTTGTGGGCTTGTCACCTATGGGTTGTGGTCCTTTCAAACCTTTGGTTTTTTTGAGCAAAACCACAGTTAGGATTGTAAAGGAACCGAACAGAATTTTATGCTCTTGTTCGTTTGTTATGGAAATGAATGTGTTCACGAATGGTTCACGTACACAAATAAAAACGGCGAAAGCGACGAGGGCTAGAGGTGGATGGCGGAGAGGGCAACTGAAATTTTGTAGCCATAATTGTGGAAGAGAGGCCGAAAGTGTTTGTCAATGTGAATATTGAGGAAGGAAAAAGTGAACAATGCATAAACACAATAGGAAGGCTTTCTATGTTAATTTTTAGGAGAATAAAATAAATAAGAGTTAAAGAATATAAAAAAATAGATAAAATAAGTAAAAGTACCAAAATCTCATGGGTGCACTTGCCCTAATTTGAAATTTGCTCATCTTCAAAGACTATAATGGGATGAGGAGCCTCCTCCTACATTAAATGCTCCAACGATGGGTGCATTTGCCCTAGCTTGTTATTTGGCACAAAAGATTAGCTCACATAAATTTTAAAACCTTTAGCAATCTGGCTAACATAAATTTGGTTAAAGGTTTACCACTTATTTCTTCAAAAGGGGATAAACTTTGTGAAGCCTATGAACTAGGATTTCTATGGATCTATGAGTACTGGAAGCTTTTCTAGAAAGAAATATATCTTGGTCATTGTAGATGACTACTCAAGGTACACATGGGTTGAATTCTTAAAACTAAAAAGTGAAACCCTTGATATGATTATAAATTTTATAAAGAAAACTAAAACTCTTTTAAAAATTAATGTCAGAAGAATCAGATCAGACAATGGGACAAAATTAAAAAAATGTCAAACATGGGACATAAGCTGATTTTCAGCACCGCACTTCATCTCGTTGTACACGTTGTTTTCGTTAACAGATGAGTATTGTGCTTTACGAATTAGCTCTTGAAGGTTGTTCAGAATCTGAAAACAACGAACACTCTTCACATGAGTTTTACGGTTAAGGGTGTCGGCCACGACATTCGCCTTGCCAGGATGGTAGCGAATTTCGCAGTCGTAATCGCTGAGCAATTCCACCCATCAAAGTTGACACATGTTGAGTTCCTTTTGGTTAAGGATATGTTGAAGGCACTTATGGTTGGTGAAGACCACACACTTAGTACCATAAAGGTAGTGTCGCTAAATATTTAATGCAAAAACAATTGCTCCAAATTCAAGGTCGTGGGTAGTGTAGTTCTTCTCATGAATTTTGAGTTGTCTCGAAGCGTAAGCGATGATCTTGTCTCGTTTCATAAGGATACAACCAAGACCTTGGTTAGATGCATCGTAGTACACGACGCAATCGTTGTTTCCATCAGGAAGAGCAAGGATAACAGCTTTACAAAGCATGTCCTTGAGCGTTTGGAAAGACTCCTATTGTTCAGAACCTCAAACAAAAGGTTTATCTTTTTAAGTCAAGGAGGTGAGAGGAACGATGATTTTTGAAAAGTTGGAGATGAATCGACGATAATAACCCGCTAGACCAAGGAATGAACGAATCTCAGACGGGTTCTTTGGTGCAATCCAGTTTTTGACTGCTTCGATTTTGGCAGGATCCACGTGGATACCGTTCTTGTTCACAACGTGTCCGAGAAATTGAACTTCCTTCAGCCAAAATTCATACTTGGAGAATTTGGCGTACAGTCGTTCACCACATAGGAGTTCAAGGATCAGATGCAATTATCGTTCATGCTCTTCTTGCGTCTTGGAGTAGATGAGGATATCATCTCTGAAGACAATCACGAATCGGTCTAAATATAACTTACACACATGGTTCATCAAGTCCATGAAGACCGCAGGTGCATTGGTTAAATCGTATGGCATGACTATGAATTCCTATTGACCATAACGGGTATGAAAAGCGGTTTTGGGAATATCCTCTTTGAGAACTTGAAGTTGATGGTAGCTAGAACGAAGGTCAATCTTGGAAAAGCACGTTGCACCTTGGAGTTGATCGAAGAGATCACCGATACGAGGAAGAGGATATCGATTCTTAACAGTGAGTTTGTTAAGTTACAATAGTCGATGCGCATGCAAAATGATCCATCTTTCTCTTTGACGCACAGAACGAGAGCGCCCCAAGGAGAAGTATTAGGGCGTATAAAGCCTTTATCAAGAAGCTCTTGAAGTTGGCTAGATAGCTCTTGCATTTCCGATGGTGCGAGACGATGAGGAGCTTTTGTGACAGGCGTAGCACCAGGAATGAGATCGATGCGAAAGTCAACAGAATGAGGAGGAGGGCCAGGTAAGTCTTTAGAAAAGACATCAGGGAAATCGCAAACGACAGGAACATCACTCACGCTTTTTCCTTTATCTTTCTTTTCCATGACATGGGCAAGAAAGGCAAAGTACTCTTTGCGTAAGTACTTGTTCGCTTGAGCACACGATATAAGCTAAAGACCTTTAGAAGGTTTGTTGCCATAGACGCATAGCTAATCATCAAGTTGAAGGGGAATGCGAATGAACTTCTCAGAACAAATGAATTCAGCATGAATTTTATGAAGCCAATCCATGCCAATGATGACATCAAAGCTACCCAGTTGCATAGGTATGAGATCGATTGAGAACTTGTGATCGTTAAGATGAAGAATTCAGTTAGAAAGAACCGAATTGACAAGAACAAATTTACCATTAGCAACTTCAACACTAAACGATTTTGCCAACTTAGAGCGTCTACCCTTAAGCACTGGTTCAACTTAGCAGATACAAAACTTTTATCTACGCTAGTATCAAATAAGCATGAAGCATAAATTTTTTTTACGAGATACATATCATTAATGACATCGTTGCTGTTCTAGGCTTGAGCAGATGTGATGAAAAAAGCTTGTCCATGGGGAGCTTGCTGCTGAGCCTGGTTGTGTTGAGGACAGACGTTGGCGAGATTGTTAGGGTAGCCATATTTGTAGCAAGTGCGACCGCTATTGGCTGTCTGCTAGATTTGGTTCTGGTGAGGGGTTGGTTTTGGTTGCCTAAAGGCTTTTGGCCAAAACAGCAATGGGTGTTGAAGTGTCCAAACCTATTACACGAAGTGCAAAGGTGGCATGGTGCGATGGTAGGGTGGTGGTAGTTGCAAGTTGCGCATGGGGAAGATTCCCAGTGTAGCCTCGCTTGGCTGGCTCAGGGTTTCGGGTTAGGGCTAGCTACTGACGTGGAGGTTTTGCAGAGTAAGAACTGCAAAATTTTGGTTTGAAGCTTTCGCTTCTTACCATTCCTGTTGTTTTTGGTGGTGGTTTTGTGGGTGTGGATTCAGGGTTTGGTTCAGTGGTGGCTTGGTGAGCAGCTTTGGCTGAACCCTTCGCCTCGAAGGCTCCATCCAGAAGCAGGTTATGGTTAAACTTGGTTGTGAGATGATAGGCGTCTTCGATGGTTTTGGGTTGGGAAGACTCGACGTAATTGGAAAAGGAAGAAGGTAGGGCTCGAATGTACTTGGCTATGGCCTTGTCGGTCAAATCGACTTGTCCAGGGCAAAGATACCAAGCTGTTTAAACCTAGTGGTAAGCCCGAGGTTGTCGCTCCCAACTTGCTTGAGATTCCAGAACTCGTTTTTGATTTGTTGGCGCTCGTGGGGAGGACAAAACTTGTCTTTCTTGAGCTTTTTAAGCTCGGTCCAGGTTAAAGCATACGAATGTCCTTGCCATGCATGTTATGCTCCGACATCCACCAATCGAGTGCCTTCGATTGGAACACGCCTGTGACGTTAGTAGTGTGCAGGTTTTCAGGGCATCCGCTTTGGCGGAAAGTGTAACGCCCATTTCGTACATAAGCCAAAACATCATATAATTTAAGCTTTCATACCGTAATATAAAAACTTTGACCAAATCGCCCCTTGTGTTTAAATAAACTAGTTACGTATAATAGAGTTCAAAGGAGCATTATCCTAGACAACCGTAACAAAATAGAAACTTTAAGTGTAAGCAAAAGACATAAGTATTAAGAACGACATTTACAATCCAAAAGTATTTATTTTGACCATCGGCATTATGCTTTAACCAGAAACACGCAGGGGGTGATGTGGTGTGTTCGTTTCAAGCGCTCCATCATCACGATTGTAACTTTCCTATCAAACACAACATAATTACAAATATAAGTACACTCATTTTACATAATACTTTCATCTTATCTCTATCCTCTTGTTTGGCCCGTTATCAAAATCATGACATTGTATCATCCTTCTTACTTACTTTCAATACTTACGACAATTTCGCCAACTACGAAATCATAGTGTCTCATTCTTGTAATAACAATTACACCATTCATCTGACCCGCTCATAATGGTCCATACAACAGCCATTTCATTCTTCCTGACACGTTTACAACAAAATCAATTGTAAACATGTTGATTTCATACTTTCCAACTATTTCTTCGTTATTCTTCATATCCCACTTCCACACTTTTAAATAATACCAACAAGCTAGTAATAACGATATGAAACTAAATTCATGATTTACATTAAAATGAAGCGAAGTTCATATGAACTTACCGTGATCTAGCGTTACTTCTGTCTTGGATTGGCTCGTGCCTTCCTCCTTCTCCACTCATATATGTTACAACTTCACACTTTTAGCTTTCATATAGATTCATCACATAAGCATTCTTCTTTATCATTATGGAGTTAATAACTACATTCACTTCCATTTTCATTCAAATACATTAAATCCACAAGGATTCATCTCAAAACATAACTAAATCAATCAAGGCATATCATTGAACATGTTGTGTGTGTATCATTAATAGAGAAAAATATACAAGTAAATTAAGCACATTCTTCCTAGTTCATGCTTTGATTAACATAATCATTAAATCTTCACAAATTAACATCATAATCATGTAACTTTTGTTTTACATCCACTTATCCAACAAAATTACTTATCATATGTAACTTCAAACATTAACATTATACTAATTTACACATAATCTTCTCCAACTTCATTATTCTACAACATGCAAGTGGGTTTTACCCCAATTCATCAATATGATCTAAATTATGCACAATACAAACTCTACATGTTGATAAATACTAGCATTCATGATCAATTTCATTAAACATTCACAGATTATACATAACCCACTTCATTAAATTCACCAAATCTTGAATTTCAACTTACTTGGTGATAAGAATACTTAGATGATCTTAAATCTTGGTTCATGCATCAATTAGAACTTCAATTCCCTTATCAATATTGCTAATTTGTGTTGAACAAGGGGTTTCCCCTTTTTCTTCTCCTGCTTGGTCGACACACACCAGTGGTGTGTGTGTGTGTGTTTGTGTTTTATGCACTAATCTTTCAACTTATACATATCTGGTCCCTCAATTATAATGTTTATATTATTCTTGGCTCAAACCTTTTCTTTTTAAATTAAAATTTTATTTACATTCTTATTTAAACATAGTCACTATATATAAGGATTTTGGGGTGTTACAATATACCCCCCTTAAAGAAGGTTTCGTCCCCGAAACCTAAATACGTACCAAATAGTGACGGGTAATGCTCTCGCATTTCTTCCTCTAACTCTCACGTAAGGTCAGATCCCTTTCTATGTTGCCATTGTACTAACACTTGCTTAATAGCAATGTTGCGTAGGTACTTCACCTTGTAATCTTTAATGGCTATCGTTTTCTCAATGTAATTCATTCGTT
This sequence comes from Scalesia atractyloides, assembly GCA_947069175.1. Classification (NCBI taxonomy): domain Eukaryota; kingdom Viridiplantae; phylum Streptophyta; class Magnoliopsida; order Asterales; family Asteraceae; genus Scalesia; species Scalesia atractyloides. Next base: position 23,409,495 of record CAMTDV010000029.1, on the reverse strand, counting down.
CGTCTACCTCAACATCGTCTAAAAGTACATGAGCCGTTTCGTCAGCAAGACACTTTCTCAATTGTGACATGTGAAATGTGTTGTGTATTCCATCTAACGATGGAGGCAATTCATCCCGTAAGCCACTTTTCCGACCCGTGCCAGGACCTTGGAAGGTCCTATATAACATGGTCCCAACTTTCCCCGTTTGCGAAAACGAATTATACCCTTCCAAGGGGAGTCTTTTAGAAAAACATGGTCTCCTACTTGAAATTTAATAGGACGCCTCCTACTATCCGCGTATGATTTCTGCCAATCTTGTGCCGCCTTCAAAGTGCTCGTACAAGGGCAATCTTTTCATTTGTTTTAGCTACCACATCCTTCGGTGCAAGCTCTCTTTGCCTAACTTCTCTCCAACACACAGGAGTTCTACATTTTCATCCGTACAACATCTCGTACAGTGCCATTTGGATGCTATGGTGATAGCTGTTGTTGTACGAGAATTCCACTAATGGTAAATGGTCATCCCAATTTCCCCCAAAATCCATAATGCATGCTCTTAACATATCTACAAGCGTTTGGAGTGATGCCTCCATTTGGAGATGATAAGCGGTACTTAAGTGCAATTTAGTACCCATCCTTTCATGGAACTTTTGCCAATAACGAGAGGTAAATCGCGTGTCACGGTCTGACACAATGGACACGGCACTCCGTGACGGGATATAATTTCATTCACAAATATTTCCGCCATCTTTTCTGAGGGATTAGTTTCACGAATAGGTAGAAAATGGGCACTTTTAGTGAGACGGTCAACAACAACCCATATAGCATCATGCCCTTTCCTCGTTCTCGGGAGCTTAGTTACGAGGTCCATGGTCACGTCCTCCCATTCCAAACCGGAATCTACAAAGGTTGTAACTTCCCGCACGGTTTTTTATGTTCCGCCTTTACTTGAGAACATGTCAAACATTTAGCGACATACTTAACAATATCATGCTTCTTTCCAGGCCACAATAATTCTTTCTTAAATCTCGATACATTTTCGTGCCCGGGTGAACCGAATATCGTGACTTATGAGCTTCCTCAAAGAGTAACTCCTTTACATCACAACGCGAAGGTACCCAGATTCGACTATACCTTGTTTTAATCCCTTTCGCATTTTCTTCTAGCTTGTGCGCAAATACTTTAATTCTTTCTTTTCTTGGATCATCTATATTTAATTACTTAATTTGAGCTTCTCGTATACTTTCGAGGAGATTAGGTGTAACTATCATTCTCATTGATTTTACCCAAATTGGGGGTAGGTGTTCCTTTCTACTTAGAGCGTCTGCCACAACATTAGCCTTGTCGGGATAATAGTGGATCTCACAATCGTAATCCTTGATGAGTTCTAGCCATCTCCGTTGCCTCATATTAAGATCTTTTTGCTCGAAGAAGTACTTGATGCTTTTATGATCAGAGTATATCATGCACTTCGTTCCATACAAGTAATGCCTCCATGTCTTCAGGGCGAATACTACCACTGCCAACTCCAAATTGTGAGTTGGGTAATTACATTCATGCTATTTTAATTGTCTAGAGGCATAGGCAATGTCATTGCCCCTTTGCATCAAGCCGCATCCCAAACCTTGATTGCGAAGCATCCATGTACACAACTAAATCTTCCGCACCATCAGGTAATACTAGCACCGGCGAACTTGAAAGTTTTCCTTCAAGGTCCGAAAGGCTTTCTCTTGATCCGCACCCCAATCAAACTTTTCATTCTTTTTTGTTAGCTTAGTCATGGGTAAAGCTATCTTAGAAAAATTCTGAATGAATCTTCTACAGTAACCGACTAAGCCTAAGAAACTTCTTACTTCAACTTGGGTTCCTTGGAGGAACCCATTTCATTATGGCCTCTACCTTAGAAGGGTCTACTTGAACACCTTCTTCATTTATCACATGGCCTAGGAATTGCACTTCTCTTAGCCAAAATGCACACTTGGAAAATTTAGCATACAACTTTTCTTTACGAAGCGTTTCTAAGACTTTACGCAAATGGCAGGCATGATCAGATTCACTTCGGGAGTATACCAATATATCATCTATGAAGACTATCACAGACTTGTCTAACATATTTCGACATACTCGATTCATTAAATCCATGAATGCAGCTGGTGGATTAGTCAATCCAAAGGACATTACCAAGAACTCGTAATGTCCATAACGGGTCCTAAACGCAGTCTTGGCTATATCTTCCTCACGTACCTGAAGTTGGTGATACCCCGATTGTAAATCGATTTTCGAGAACCAACTCGCTCCTTGCAACTGGTCGAATAAGTCATCAATTCTAGGCAAGGGATAATGGTTCTTAACCATCAATTTGTTTAATCTCGGTAATCGATGCACATTCGTATTGCGCTATCTTTCTTTTTCATGAAAAGCATGGGTGCACCCCATGGTGATACACTTGAGCGTATGAAACCCTTGTCAAGCAATTCTTGTAATTGGGTCATCAATTCCCGCATCTCGGTAGGAGCTAATCTGTAGGGTGCCCTATCCACCGATTTTGCACCCAGATTTAATTCAATCCGAAATTCTACTTCTCGTTCGGGTGGAAGCCCCGGTAAATCGTCCGGAAACACATCAGGATATTCGTTTACAATTTCCACCTCTTCAAATCTTGGGATCCCACAGTCGGTATCCATCACGTAGGCTAAGTATGCCTTACTGCCGTTTCGAATGTATTTGATCGCTTGGATAAGAGTGCACAATGTAGGTTTTATTTTTCTTTCCCTTTGCACAATATCTGTTTGCCACTAGGCGTCGTCACGGGAATGGTCTTACTTTCACATTGAATTTCGGCATGATGCCGAGACAACCAATCCATACCAACCACTATCTTGAACTCCCCTAAGATCATGGGGACAAGGTCAATGTCGAATTCTTCGTCTTCAATTGTTAACTTACAACCCTTACATATTTCATGTAATAGATAGCTTTTGCTATCGGCTATTTCTACTTCATCATCATCTTTTCTATTCTAAATGATGGGTGATGTATAAGATCACTTGACACGAATGACTTACTAGCCCCGGTATCAAATAACACATAAGTGGGCATCAAATTTAATAAAAATATATCTGACACAACATTCGAAGTGCCTTAGTTTCTTCAGATGATATCTGGAACATTCTACCCCGAGCTTTTGGACTTCTTCCTTCTTTCCTTCCTTGCTCGCCTTCTGTTTGAAGCTTTGGACATTCACCTTGATGTGCCCCGGATGAAAACAATTGAAGCAAGTTCTCAAGGGATTAGGACATTTATAGTTGGGTGTCCCTCTTAACCATAGTTGTAACATCCCTTCTTACCCATTAGACACTCTCCTGTATGGAGCTTTCCCAAGTTTTGCATTTGGGAATGCCTCCCCTCACTTTATCCTTCTTACCATGATCTTGGAGCTTCTGTTTCTTTGACGGACTTGAATTGGTGAACTTCTCAGATAATCTCTTCTCACCCCTTTCCACTTGTCGTTTTAGTTCGATCTCCCTATCCCGGGCCCAATTGATGAGCTCATGCAGGGTTTCACATTTTAATGGGGTGATGAATTCTCTAAACTCAGCCTTCAACATGTCGTGGTAGCGATTTATCTTCATTCTTTCTGACTTCACAAGATCTTGACAAAATTTCATCTTGTCAAGAAATATATTTGTAATCTCGTCGATCGACTCCTCCTTTTGCCGAAGACGCAGAAGTCTTCTTGAATTCTATCAACCGTTGGCTGTGGGCAATTCTATTTTAAGAACGACTCTTTAAACTCTTGCCATGTTAAGGTTTGAAGCTTATCCTCACCCAGCTCCTTACAATGAGCATCCCACCAATCCTTGGCCTGAAGTTGAAGTTGGCCCATAGCAAACATTACTTGATCTTCCTTTTCGCATCGGCTACGGACAAAGACGACCTCCCTGTTAGCGATCCATCTTTGGCATTTTATTGGATTGATTTCACCATTATATGACGCGGGTTGCACGCCATAAAATCCCGATACGTACACCTACGAGTTCCCTTCTTGCTTTGGGATTCGCAGATCATATCCTTCAATTCTTCCATCTTACTCTCCAACATAGCTTCAATGGCTTCTAGAACATGGCTCTCTACTTCTTGAGCCATTTGAGGAAGGTTGGCTTAGATAGCTTCTCTACTTCACTCGAGATTCTCTCGTTCATTGCTTCTTGCTGTGCTGCTTCATTATCGTTCACATTAATTTCATCGGCCATCTACACAAACATTTATCACATTTGTTAATTTTCATTCTTAACTTCACTACAATTTAACTCATGCCCTCGTTATTTCATTCTATTGACTTTCTTTTCTCATTTATTACCATTATCATTGATCATGATGGACCATACAATACATAATATTCGATTGTAGTAATCATAATCTCCAAGTCTTATTGTTTACATTTTCACATTAAACATTCCCGAAATGTAATCTTGAGACATATTTGTTTTTCCTCAACATTGTAATAGGTTACACTAACTTCTCAAGACTTTATCGGGGTCTATATACAAGTCATAAGGAATATGAGGTTTCTAACATAACATTTTAACAAAATTTTAAAATCTTTACTTGTCTCATCATTCTCACCGTAAGTACGATTTACTCACCGTAGCTTATGATAGTCCTTAACTAGAATTATCAAAGATTGCTGGCCATAGGTTACGGTCACCTACCTTAGCCTATGACACTCTTCTTTTGACACTTCAGTCCTCGCCGTAAGCTACGGTATGCCTACCGTAGCTTACGGCAATGACAAGTTGAAATAGGGACTTGTCACCGTAACTTACGGTTTGCAACCGTAGGTTACGACCAGTAGTTGCTGTAATTCTTTTGATTCTTCAGTACTCATCGTAAGCTACGGTGGGCTTACTGTAGCTTACGGTTGACATCTGCAGCTCCATTCTTGCATTCTTTTAACCGGTTTCAAATTTTTTCGATTATTCCAGTCACCGAGGGTTTCAAACACACTTTTCCTTAATATATATCTATTTTCACCTAACTCAACTTACCATAACATTATCCATTCGTATCATAGTTTATAAAAGAATTCTGAAATTTTTTTTTACCTCTTCTTGCACCTTGGAGCGAACACACACCTTCTTGTGAGCTTTCAGTTTGAGTTCGAGCACTTTAACATGCTCGAATCCCTCAAACCTATGCTCTGATACCAACTTGTAACGCCCATTTCGTACATAAGTCAAAACATCATATAATTTAAGCTTTCGTACAGTAATATGAAAACTTTGACCAAGTCGCCCCTTGTGTTTAAAAAAACTAGTTACGTATAATAGAGTTCAAAGGAGCATTATCCTAGACAACCGTAACAAAATAGAAACTTTAAGTGTATACAAAAGACATAAGTATTAAGAACGACATTTACAATCCAAAAGTATTTGTTTTGACCATTGACATTATGCTTTAACCGGAAGCGCGCAGGGGGTGATGCGGTGTGTTCGTTTCAAGCGCTCCATCATCACTATTGTAACTTTCCTATCAAACACAACATAATTACAAATATAAGTACACTCATTTTACATAATACTTTCATCTTATCTCAATCCTCTTGTTTGGCCCGTTATCAAAATCATGACATTGTATCATCCTTCTTACTTACTTTCAATACTTACGACAATTACGCCAACTACGAAATCATAGTGTCTCATTCTTGTAATAACAATTACACCATTCATCTGACCCGCTCATACGGGTCCATACAATAGCCATTTCATTCTTCCTGACACGTTTACAACAAAATCAATTGTAAACATGTTGATTTCATACTTTCCAACTATTTCTTACTTCAATCCACTTCCACACTTTTAAATAATACCAACAAGCTAGTAATAACGATATGAAACTAAATTCATGATTTACATTAAAATGAAGCGAAGTTCATATGAACTTACGTGATCTAGCGTTACTTCTATCTTGGATTGGCTCGTGCCTTCCTCCTTCTTCGCTCATATATATTACAACTTCACACTTTTAGCTTTCATATAGATTCATCACATAAGCATTCTCCTTTATTCATTATGGAGCTAATAACTACATTCACTTCATTTTCATTCAAATACATTAAATCCACAAGGATTCATCTCAAAACATAACTAAATCAACCAAGGCATTTCATCGAACATGTTGTGTGTGTATCATTAATAGAGAAAAATATACAAGTAAATTAAGCACATTCTTCCTAGTTCATGCTTTGATTAACATAATCATTAAATCTTCACAAATTAACATCATAATCATGTAACTTTTGTTTTACATCAACTTATCCAACAAAATTACTTATCATATGTAACTTCAAACATTAACATTATACTAATTTACACATAATCTTCCAACTTCATCATTCTACAACATGCAAGTGGGGTCTACCCCAATTCATCAATATGATCTAAATTATACACGATACAAACTCTACATGTTGAGAATACCTAGCATTCATGCTCAATTTCGTTAAACATTCATAGATTATACATAACCCACTTCATCAAATTCACCAAATCTTGAAATTCAACTTACTTGGTGATAAGAATACTTAGATGATCATAAATCTTGGTTCATGCATCAATTAGAACTTCAATTCCCTTGTCAATTTTGCTAATTTGTGTTGAACAAGGGTTTTCCCCTTTTTCTTCTCATGCTTGGTCGACACACACCAGTGTGTGTGTTGTGTGTTGTGTTTTAATTGTGTTTTATGCACTAATCTTTCAACTTATACATATCTGGTCCCTCAATTATAGTGTTTATATTATTCTTGGCTCAAACCTATTCTTTTTAAGTTAAAATTTTATTTACATTCTTATTTAAACATAGTCACATATATGTAAGGATTTTGGGGTGTTATAGAAAGTGACTTCAATGACGTCGAACCATTAGAGTAGTTTTGTTGCCCTTTCTTCCCTGTGAAGATGCAGGAGTTGAAGTGCTTAAAGGTAAAGGAGAGTTTAGGTACTCCGACTTTTGTGTCAGTCATGTCGTGGGGAGAATCGGTACTAGTGGGGCTAGAAGTAGGGTGAATCCGACCAAGGATGTCAGGGATTACCTTGGCCATTTGCTTGGCCATGAACTTCATCATCTCCTTCTTGGTCATCGTGTCACCGTTGTTGGGGTGCTTCTTGGAGTCAGAGTTTTTACCATCAGAAGGCATCTAAAGAGTTAAAATAAGGTAAAGGATGAGACTTGATCATAATGGTTTTATAAATAGCGTTTTGTTTGCATGACATTTAACGTATTACATATGTTCACGGGTAGTTTCACATAATTATTCACACAGTTTGCACAAATATAGCATGTGTTTGCATGACATAAACACATGTTAAAACGTTAAAAGTAGTAAATCTAGTTGGTTCACGATTATAGAGTTGTTTTAGATTGTGAGGAAAGTGCGATTATTCGTTTGAAATGATAAATGTATCAAAGTAAAATAGATAGAATTTGATTCACATAAAAGGATACGCTCGATAAAAATGGGAGTGTTTCGGGTTTAGAAACTTCGACTATTCCAAAGCGAATCTTAAATCTTTTCAAATTAGGGAGACATGTTTTGGCCTAATAGATAAAATACTCCATCGAGGAGCAGTTAACGACATTTTACCCTTCCAGTTACTACATGTCCCGAATTGATCGAAAAACGCGATGAAACGGGACTAGTTATCAAGATGCGGGTTTCACCCCTAACTTGATAACCGTACCCCAAGTGTGGTTGATACTTACTAAACGAGGAGCAAATTTCGACTCGTTGGTAAGGGCCACTAGAGCATGAAATGGAAATTTTCCATCAAGATGTGGATATCACTCTTAACTTGATGGCGTAATTTCGTGAAAAAAATCAATTACGTGAAATGAGGGACTTCACCAAGAATTATGGGCCATTGGGCCTATCTTGGTGCAAATCGCCTCGTTAGTGAAGTATGAGTGTCTTCATGTCTTCAAGTGTGTATTGTGGTTTCCTTAGGAAAGGCAGGTATATTTTAAGACAACATAAATAGATAAGAAGCAAAATAGGAAGAATTTAAACATTCTAAGCATGAAAGAAAAAATTTCAAGAGCGGTCAAGTATGATACTTAACTATAGACTAGGTCAAATCATGGCAAGTTTTTCCTAATTCCCAACAGTTATGGCTCTGATACCAATATGTCACACCCAACCGATGGCGGAATCATCGGGGCAGATGCAAATAGATTGTTTAAAACTTCATAACACTAATAATGTGACAAGTATTTAAATAACTCAAAATTCATTTCAATACTAAGATTTCAAGTACATTGATTAGGAACGAGATACAACATCGAAAATTTGAAATACAATATTGGAATCAAAGATACAGGTACACCATAAGTCTAATTTAAAGGTGAGTTTCTAAGTCTCCCTACTAGATTCCATGCATCCATAACATCATCATCAACCTGCAACATATATTAAAGTATAGTTCAACACAAAAGCATTGGTGAGCATACAAGTTTGTTTACTATACATAATAAAAGATTAACGTTCCACATGGCATAAACGTTTACGTAAGCCATCATACAACCTAGTAATGCGTTACACATGTCAACCCAAAGTTTACTGCTAGCGTAATCTATTCATAGCAATGAGTAGACCGTTTTGTTTACTTAACATGACCTCACGAATACGGGCGGTGCGTTAATTTCCAAATAGCGCTATACATGTTAAGGGAGGCTTGTACACAGTTAATGACGTAGCATAAGGCATTCGATTCTAGCATGAACAAGTAGCAAGTATTCATATTAAGCATGTATGTTTAAACGCTTGTTTTGTGATTAGCATAAAGTATGGTGATTTAGTGAGTTTTATAAGGCATAGATGTTGCACCCCAAAGTGTAAAAGTTAAAGGGGGAGTCGAGTATGCCCACAATTTTGCAAGCTTCCTAGTAATCCGTGCGTAGAGAGTCAAAGTGATGCAACCCGAAGTTACCCTACATGGGGTAAACAGGTGGGCGTGAGTATACTGAGTTGGACGATAGATCCAGATTCTGAAGCAGAAAGTACCGAAAAGAAATCGGAAAAAATGCCACTTCGTGCGAAGTGGACTGACCACTTCGTACGAAGTGAACTGACCACTTCGTACGAAGAGACTGCATGTCTACGAAGTGATTGTTCACTTCGTGTGAATTGACAATCTTGTGATGTTTTTGTGCCCATTTTGTACCCATTTCAACACTGAATTCTATGAACGGGGATTTTAACAACGAGGCTGAACAGTCTCAGCTCCCAACAGTAACCATGACTTGATTAATACTAGGTACATGACTGATATAGAAAGTAAGTTTAGTGCAAAGTTATAGTCTAAGTTTTACCAATTACGTCACAGATGTCAAGCATGGGGGTAATATACGCCTCGTTATATGATTCACCAAAGCACTGGATTTATCAACGTAGTTGATAAATCCGATTGGTCATGAATGTACAGAAAGTAAAGTACAAAAACATGTACAAGTGGTGGTGGAACTTAATCCGAACAGCCCAAGCTTCCAACGTTCTCATATCAGCTGAAACGAAAGTTCATCAGAACTTGGTTTAGCTCACACACTTGGTACAAAAGAAAAAGAAAGTAAAAATAGAATAGGAGTTGTAAAATCACCAGATGTTAGTGAGTTAAACTCACTTAGAACAATTTGGAATAGCTCTGCTTAGAATCCGTGAGTCTGGGAGTGGAATTGAGGAGATTTGGAAGATTGAAGTGGGGAAGAGGACGGGTATTTATAGGGAAACAGGTCAGTTCGTACGAGTTGGTATCACTTTGTATAAAATGAAATGCACTTCGTGCGAATTGACTTCACTTCATGCAAAGTGAAATGTACTTCGTGCGAAGTGACTTGTTCGGTCCGTTTTCACGTGTTATAGTTATTTCTTAAGTATTTTAAGCATGCATGAATGATGTATAAATATAATCCACATAAAACTGTGTATTTGAATATTCTAAGTATGAATCTCTTGCATACAATCACGTATTCAAGATTGTAATGTATAGTTTAAGTATGTAACATGTGTAAATATCAAATAAGTTCTCATTATGATCATAATCTCATAGTACAAAGGTTGAAAATGAAAGATCCTATTACGATACAAGTTTCCAAAAATAGAATTACAATAATACTTTCTACATAGGGAAAGTACAGGAATACGAGGCGTTACACCACTTCTCTCACACCTGCCACCATTCCACCACCACAATATCACCATCATCCATCCTTAGAGTGTGTGTAGTAGTTTCGGGATCTAAGATTGACCATAAAAGCTTTTGTCATACAAAGGTCATGCTTGGCTAATATTTTACATCACTTGGCGAAGACAAGTTATTTATGTATTACTTTGGACTTCCAAGCTTCGGTTTACTTTTTAATTGGGTATGTATTAATGACTTTAATATCTAGTCTTTTACATTGAAAGTGAACTTTATTCTATCATCTCTTCATGTTTTGTTGATTCACTCTAACGTGTGCGAGCGTAAGTATAAATTTTAGATATATTTTATGTACTTTTCACTCGTTTATGCAATATTTATATTTATAAAACACGATATAACACTATCACTCTCTACAACATGTTAGGGAAAGTGCACCCATCGTTAGTGTAGTATAGTGATGGTAAGATACTGAGATTGTCCAAGGACACAAGAGCTTTTAATACCGGATTATTGTCAACGTCTAGTCGATCCAAACTTTGAGAAAAGGTTTTGATAAGTAAATTAAAATAAACAGAAGAAAATGGAAGAGACAAACAAATAAGATAGAATCACTTGGTTTCGACTCATCCTTTATGTATCCTTTGAGGATTTCTACACTTTGGATTTTTAAGAGATTATCTTAATTAAAGTGGTATGCCCCTCTATTGGAGGCGGCGGTACCTTCAGCCATATTGGTCTGAGTCAGCTGGGTTACAGTCCCGCAAGGCCGAAATATTGAAAGATAATTAAATAAGTTATTAATGCAAAATATGGCATGTCCCTCTTTTAGAGGCAACGCTACCCTCGGCCATATTGGTATGAGTCAGCAGGGATACAGTCCCGCAAGGCCGGTTTAAAGTTAGTTTATAAATAAGGGGTTCAAGCCATCTTACTTCCCCTGATTTGATGCTATCTACCTCAAAGGAAGTCCTAATAAGCTTGAACATACAAATTGGAAAAAAAGATTTTTTTCAATATCTTTTGACATCGCCTCAAACAATACGGTTTCAGTAATGCATTTAAAATTAAAATACAAACCGATTTGTGAAGATATTTTTTTCCATAGTCGATGTATTGCACACATCATAAATTTGGCCGTTCAAGACTGTTTAAAGGTTATTGAACCACAAAAGGAAGCTTTCAAAAAAATGTTACGTCATATATATAGTCACACGCATAGACATTCAAAATATAAAAAAATATGTAAGGAAGCGGGTCGAATATGCTTAGGACCTAATTGGGACGTTGCTCATAGATGGAACTCGACTTGCACCATGTTTGAAAAAGCTATTTTGCAAAAACAAGTTTAATAGAATTTCATAACTCTTTGTCTAGTCGTAGAAAGGTTTTGCCTTACCACCCATCGGGTTGGGCTACTATTGAAACAGTTAAACAATTGCTTCAAGTTTTCAAAACATCAACAAAAACTTTATCGGGGGTTTATTATCCTACAAGTTCATTGGTGCTTCACAATTTGTTTAAAATGTGTTTAATATTAAACGAGATGTCGGTTAGAGGTAGGCCATATTGTGATATGACGGAAACAATGAAGGAAAAACTAAGAAAATATTTTAGCGAACTATCGGCGGTTTTCACTTGTGCCGCCGCTTTAAACCCTTGCTTTAATGTTTTTGGAACCGGGTCTTTGATTGAAAAAATTGCAAACGAGTTGAATTTAAGCACCACACAAGACCCTAACTTTGGTGAAGCCGCAAAAATTCGTTTCAACGATCAACTTTCAAAAATGTATGACGTTTATGTAACAAAATATGGTGCAACCACGTCACATTCACCAGTTAATGAGAAATGCCGCTTTCAGCGAAGGTTCTTCAAGTATGGAAGATCAAGATTTGTATGTTTATAACCAATTGTTTAATGAGTCGAGTCAAATGCACCGTGTTAACACTACTAGTAGCGAACTTGGTCGGTATGGTGGGTCCAACTTTCTACAAACGATGACTTCACAAGAATTTAAAAATTTTGATTTGTTGGCATGATGGAAAAGTAAGGAAGATCAATTTCCGATCTTAGCCACAATGGCCCGAGATTAACTAACGGTCCAAGCTTCCACGGTAGCTTCGGAAAGTGCTTTTTCTATTAGTGGCAGGGTGATTTTGATAAGGAGGACTCGACTAACAGCAAAGGCGGTTGAGATGTCGATTTGCTTGAAAGATTACTTGGATGCGGCGGAGAGATGTCAACACATACGCACACTCGAGGATGAATTGGAATACGAAGGCGAAGTGTACGAGGACGAGGTCCAAGCCGAATTGACAACCCCAATGACCGACGAAGAAGCCGCATTGGATGAATTCCATCACAATAGTTCAACATCGGGTTCGAGCGAAGACGACTAAATGAGGCTCAAGAAATATTATTCCTATTGTAGTCCCACTAAAAGAAATATATATTAGTGGACGTTCTTGAGGATTAATATTTTAAGTTTACGCACTTCATTTGTTACGTTTATCGTTCGTATTTTCACCGTTATGTAACAATCGTTTGTTTCAAAAGTTAACGATATTATAATTTAAATTTTTAGATTTTCATAGTTAATTATTTATGTTAAAAACTTATTTTTCAGCAAAAAAGAAAAAATAAAAAAATAAATACACAAGAAAATAAAAAACTGTGCAGTTTAAGTAAACTGGTTTTTCAACCGGGTTTTTAAGCCGATTTCTATACCGGTTTTGACCGGTTAATCAGTTATTCGAAAAAACCGGTTTTTTTTTGTAACCGGTTACATAACCGGTTAGTATCGGTTATGAGTTTAAAAAAACCGGTTTATAATCGAAACCGGTTATTCTATAACCGGTTTTTTTTGCCATTAAAAAACCGGACCGGTTTTTAACCGGAACCGGTTTTGGAAAAACCGGTTTGTACACCTCTATCTTCAAGTGTAAACGAGAGGACAGAGGAGTGGTTGTACGCAATAAAGCTTGACTCGTAGTCCAAGGTTTTCATCAGCAAGAGGGCATTGATTATATACAGAGGTCTATGCTCCTGTCGTACCATTAGAAGCTATCCTCATTTTCTTTATGATTGCGTCATGCAAAGGTTTCAAGGTGTACAAATTGGATGTGAAGTCCGCATTCCTATACGAAAAGGTAAAAGAGGAGGTGTACATTGGAAAGCCACTGGGGTTTGTCGATCCGATACAAAAAGAAAAGGTTTACCTACTGGATAAGCCGTTATACGGTTTGTGTCACACCAACAAATTTCCATGTGCGGAGTTTTACCGCGAGAGGTGCGATCGACAAGGATCAAGCCGCTAATCAATGTTCAACCACTATTAAAGATATCAAAAAGTATCACCATCAACACGATTAGTGATCTAGAGTTTAAATGTCAAAAACATAGTTTAAACAACAGCGGAAGTAAAAAGTTTAAATATCTAAACAATGTTTAAAAACCATAATTGTTTAAGTAAAACCAATTCAAAAATTAACGCAGCCACGACACTCCTCCAATGCAAGCTCCCGCGCTGTACCTAACGACATGCGAAGCATGTAATAGTATGTCAACATAAGGTTGGGGAGTTCATAGTTTTTTAGTATTATTTTCCAAACACTTAGGTTGTTAAATTACTTAATTTATAGAACATGTCATGGGGAGCTACCCCATATTTAAGCTACTAAATTGTGTGGTACCGAAACTTTACTGTGTAAGTTGTTGTGCCCCAAGTCAATGTCTATCGTCATTGACCACTTGCCAAGGCATATAAGTTCACGCCCGTCCTCCCAAGTAAGCTGTGAGGTTTGTCAACCTAATAGCGCTATCAACTAATATCCCGTTCGTCAGGCCCTGGCGATTAATCGATATAATCCATGGGGACTTTCAGATAGAGTTCGTTTAGTCTGCTAAAGACATGAAATATAAACATTTAACAGTATTCTATCCCCAGGAAGGCTAGGCAATCCCATACCCGGGAAAGTGAGGTTCCTAACCACCGGGAATACATGCTTTTAGTAAAGGTGTGAACTCACTTTTGTTAAATAAGTGCAAATAGTAGCGAAAATGATCAACCGCATCCTAAGATAGTTATCATGTATTTCATTAGAATGAATTCATGCAACACGCATATTCCTACACGCAATCTAACATTTTGCACGTAACATGTTTATACATAAACCATTTAACCAAATGTATGCATACATAACGTTATAGCATATCACATACTAAGTATCAATTATGTAGTCATCAAACAAAATAGGGCATTATATGATCTCACAAGCAAGAAACAAGCATATTAGGTTAACTTATCAAAATTCAACAATTGACACTTAATTCTGTGTAGTTTTCGGGAATTTTTCTAATATAGTTTCGGAACTGCAAAAATTCCAAGAAACTTATAGAAAGTACGCAACAGTCCCTTTCATTTTATATAAACTTTTCAGAACTTAATTCTTTATAGATTTTCCATGAAAAATTAAATACTGAACAGTGGTCAGATTCGTCGAAATCTGACCCCTACCCACTAAATATTTACTTAAAAGTTCCTCGTTTATCTGATTGACTTGAAACTAGCGGCAAAATTCCTAAAACATTAAAGGCTATCAAGTAAGAATTTCATAATAAAACTCCAACTACGTAGCAGGTTATGAGCCAAAACATATCACATAAAATCTGCAGAAAACACAGCTTAAATTGCTGAAACGAAACAATTTATTTAAAATAGTAAACGACGTCCAAAAATCATGATTCTAGCGCCATTAGCAGAGTATTTCGAAATAGCATATAGACTCAAGATAATCAAATTTTTGTTAAATTATGACCCGGTTACAACCGCTTAAAGTCGGCTGTAACTTTCTGGACAAAATCTGTTCATTCACCCGAACCCCACAAAGGATTAATTTATGAACCCAATGACCCATACACTTTATTTACAGTAGGATTGTATCACAATAGATCATGTAATCACTGATTTATCATTAACCACCGAGTCAAACCCATAAACCACACCCGCGAGACATATCCGAACCCGTGATTCACCCATAGCACATGACAATGCGATTTCTACTAACTCTATGTCATATGTAGTCATCAAAATGATAATTATTTCTATCATAACAGAAAACGCAGATTATAAACAAAGGATAACACATCCAATCTTGCATGAACTCAAAGGAACTAACAATAAAACCAAACGCCATACATGGCTCTCATGCATCCTACAGTACAAGTTAACATTACAAACATCAAGGCAATCAAGAACAAATACAAACACAACCATGATCATGGATAACTAGTATAATTATTACAATAGTTAGACACGTTACCAAGTTTAGAAGAGGTGATGAATCGCCAGAGCTTGCGAACCGAACGAACCTTGGATTGTTTCTGCCTTGCTAGCGTCCAAAAAGAAAGGAGTACGGAAGGCAGAAGTCACTATCTAGGTTAGTGTTGTAGGGTTTTGAGATAATATAAAACTGCATGAACGTAATGCATTAAAAGGGGACTTGTGTTGGGCGGTAAAGTTGTGGAATGTGGGCTGCTCTCGTGAATGCATAACAAAGAATGGAAAAAGTGTAAGGAATTGGCAGCGATTAATGCTATTTATGTACACTAATGTCTATTAGGTTTTTTTTATTATTTTTTATACTTCAACAATTAATATATGTGTATAATATATTAATATTGTAAATATATACTATACATGTTATGGTTTGGGCCATATAGGTTTTGGGTTTCATGAGTAGGTTGAATCGACATGCACTTAGTTCAAACACTTCGGATCGGTTCAATGCAATATGGATAAAAGTGTAATTAATTCATCAAATAAAAAAAGCGTACGGTTTGATTTATGAAAGTGAAACAAGGCGGTTCTTACCTCAAAGTTATGGGTTGTCACATCATCCCCAAGTTGAAAGAAATTTTGTCCTGAAATTTAGCATGCAGTCACTGTACAAGTTAGTGCGGTTGAGAGTTTTCATGAGTTGTCACATCATCCCCATGTTAATTTGGAATTTCGTCCCGAAATTTACTAGTAGTTTCAACACTGAATGCATTATTCTTGAACAACTGAGGGTACCTGCGCATCATTTGATCTTCCCGTTCCCAAGTAAACTCGGGGGCCTCATCTTGAGTTCCAACGAACTCGAACAATCGGAATCTTGCTGCGCTTTTCCACGATCCATGATTTCAACAGGATCTTCTATGAAACAAAGCTGGTCATTGATCTTGAGCTCTTTGAATGGTACTACGAGTGTCTCATCAGATAAGCACTTTTCAGATTTGACACGTGGAAAAACGTTATGCACAACACTAAGCTCTTCAGGTAGGTTTAGTCTATATGCCACTGTACTGATTCTCTCAGTGATTTCAAAAGGTCTGATATAACGTGGATTAAGCTTACCCCGTTCGCCAAAATGAACCATGCCTTTCCAAGGTGAGACTTTTAGCAAGACTCTGTCGCCAACTTGGAATTCCAATGGTTTCCTACGCTTATCAGCGTAGCTTTCTAACGGTCGCGAGCTGCCGCCATTCGTTGTATGATTTGAGCAATCTTTTCCGTTGTGTCGAGTACGAGTTCAGGACCAGTGATTTGGCTATCGCCAACCTCAGCCCAACACAGAGGTGATCGGCATTTCCGTCCGTACAATGCCTCGAACGGAGCAGCCTGAGTGCTGGTATGGTATCTGTTGTTGTAAGAAAATTCTATCAAGGGTAAGTGTCTTTCCCAGCCATTTCTAAAGTCAATGACACATGCCCGCAACATGTCTTCTAGGGTTTGGATGGTACATTCCGTTTGACCATTCGTTTGCGGGTGATAAGCTGTGCTCATGTCTACACGGGAGCCGAAGGATTTGTTCATCTCTTGCCATAATTCGGACGCGAAACATGGGTAATGATCAGAGATAATGGAAGTTGGCACCCCGTGCCTAGCAACTACTTCCTTCAGTTAAATGCTAGCAAGTTTTGAAAACTTGTTGGTTTCTTGAATCGCGAGGAAGTGTGAAGATTTGGTCAGACGATCTACGATCACCCATATGGTGTTGTTTCCGCTATGAGATTTAGGAAACCGGTGACAAAATCCATGGAAATTTGTTCCATTTCCACATTGGTATCCGGTTGTTGCAGTAGCCTTGATGGCTTTTGATATTCGGTCTTGACTCTGGCACGGGTTAAGCGCTTGCTAACATACTTTGCAATGATCGCTTTCATGTTAGGCCACCAGTACAAGGCCTTGAGGTCATGATACATCTTGTTGGAACAAGGATGTACCAAGTAGTGAGACTTGTGTGCTTCGTCCATCACAAGTTCCGTAGGCTCCCATATAATGGAACCCAGATATGTTCCATGAAGTAGTAGATGCCATCATCTTTGAGTTCGAGTTGCTTCTCCATGCCCCGCATGGATTCAGCCAAGAGATTTTCTTTCTTCAGGGCTTCAACTTGAGCGTTTCGAATTTGCTCAGGGAGGTTCGAATGAATGTTAAGCTGCAAGCGCGCACACGCTAGGTTTAGTTTCCTTTCGGATGAGGGCATCAATTACAACATTTGCTTTGCCGGATGATATTTGATAGCGCACTCATAATCCTTTAGAAGTTCAGCCCATCGACGTTGTCTCATGTCCAACTCCTTTTGGTAGAGTATGTGTTGGAGGCTCTTGTGATCGGTGTGCATCATGCACTTGGTACCGTACAAGTAGTGTCTCCATATCTTGAGTGCGAAGACTACAGCTCCCAGCTCCAAGTCATGGGTAGTGTAGTTCTTTTCATGAACTTTGAGTTGTCGTGACGTGTAAGTAATGACCTTTTCGCGGTGCATCAACACACAATTGAGCCCTTGAATGGATGCTTGCAGTAGATAACAAAATCATCAGTGCCTTCAGGTAGAGATAGAATTTGTGCACTACAGAGCTTATCCTTCAAATATTAGAATGCAGATTCCTGAGCATCACCCCACTTATAGGTAATACCCTTTTGGGTTAAACAGGTAAGAAGTTGTGTGATCTTTGAGAATCCTTCGATGAATCTGCGGTAGTAACCCGCCAGACCAAGGAATTGGCGGATTTCTTTTGGAGTTTTAGGCGCATGCCAATTCTTGATGGAGTCGATCTTGATTGGATCAACATGAATCCCAGCTTCATTGACTATGTGACCTAGGAAATGGACTTCACGAAGCCAAAAGTCGCATTTCGAGAATTTAACATAGAGCTGCTCATTTCGCAAGAGTTCAAAATAAGGCGAAGGTGTTGCTTGTGTTCCTCTTGGCTTTTAGAGTAGATTAGGATGTCGTCAATAAAAATAATGACGAACTTGTCAAGGTAGGGCTTGCATACCCGGTTCATGAGATCCATAAAAACCGCGGGTGCATTTGTTAACCCAAATGGCATAACAAGGAACTCGTAATGGCCTTAACGTGTTTTGAATGCGGTTTTGGAAATTTCTTCATCTCAAACTCTCAACTGATGATAACCCGATTCAGATCAATCTTGGAATAGAAACTTGACCCTTGCAGTTGGTCGAATAGATCATCAATGCACGGAAGTGGATAACGGTTCTTGACAGTCACTTTGTTGAGTTCACGGTAGTCTATGCACATACGAAAAGTACCGTCCTTCTTCTTGACAAAAAGTATAGGGGCTCCCCACGGTGACAAGCTGGGCCGGATAAAACCTTTATCTAGGAGCTCTTGTAATTGAGTCGATAATTCCTTCTAGTTTAGTCAGTGCCAGTCTGTAGGGTGCTCGAGCTGTAGGTGTCACTCTAGGGGTTAACTTGATTTGGAATTCAACATGACGATGAGGTGGGAGACCCAGGTAATTCTTCAGGAAAGTCGGGAACAATGGGAATATCTTCGACCTTTTTCTGTTCGGCTTGTACATCAGTGACAATAGCTAATATAGCAGCATGGCCCTTTTGTAGACACTTCTGAGCCTTCATGAATGAAATAATACTTACCACAGCACCACCTTTCTCACCTTGAATATCCAGGGTTTCACCATTAAAAAAACGAATGCAGACAACCTTTTCATGGCAAAGTATCTCTCCGCGATTCAGGGATAGCCAATCCATCCCGACTACGACATCAAAACTTTCGAGAGTTATAGGGATGAGGTTATAACAAATTTGTGGCTAGATAACTCCAAATTACAGTCGCGATGAATACATCTTGCCTCGAGAGATTTGGCATTAGCTAGCTCAACTGTGTGCTCACGGTTAAGAGAAGTTGAGGCAAGCCTAACCAATGCACTAAATTCATGGAAACATAACTACGGAGTCATTGAGAAGGAACATACCCGTCACTATGTTAGGGTTGTTTCTTGCTCACCCAAGCCAATCACAAAGGCTCGACCTTTTGCATCATTCTCGCCATTGTGGTTGTTGTTCTTGTTGTTGTTGCGGTTTTGGTTCAATTGGGGGCAAATTCCTCCTGAGATGACCTTCTGCTCCGAACTAGAAACATCCTCGGTTGTTACCGTGTTGCTGCTGCTGCGACCTTTGATTCGGTTGGGACTGATAATGTTGTTGCTGATTTTGTCTCACTGGGTACGAGCTTCTACAATCCTTCACTGCATACCCTTGCCTATTACACCGCTGACAGCGGTTCCTTTCACATGATCCATTGTGGTGCAGGTTGCATTTGTTGTACTTCGGTCGGTTTTACTTGATAACCACCCTAATTTTGATTTGCCAGAGGTTGCTGATTGGGGCTCTTGTTGTCTTCGAACTTTCTCTGCTGTGACTGAGGCTAAGAGGGGCTAGATACCTTACTCTGGTTGCTATCCCACTTGCATTTGTTGTCGCTCGTAGTATCAGTAGTAGCACTATTTTGCTTAGGCAGCTTGCCATGTTCCACTGCTTGATCGGTGAGATGGTGTGCCAAACGGATTACTTGCTGGATCGTAGGGAGATAAGCTGAAGTTACCAAACTTTGAATTTCAGGAGCTAAACCCTTGAGATAGAGCTCAATTCTCTTGTAAGCAGGCTCGGACATATTCGGGCAAAGAGCAGCTAAATTGTTGGACCCTGTAGTGTATGCTTCAACTTTAGATCCAACCATCTTCATATTGTAATACTCCACCTCGAGCTTCTGAATATCATCTCTATGACAATATTCTTCCTTGATTAGATCCTTAAACTCATTCTAGGGAGTGGCATTGGTAGCCACCAATTCAAGCGTCTGAACCTCACATCCCACCAGAAAAAGTGTTGCCTTCTAAAGTGCTGGTTGCATACTTCACCCGATTGTTGGCAGGCATTCACCCATCTCGAAAACAGACTCGACCTTCTCGATCCAATGCAAGAGTCCCACTGCTCCTTCAGTACCGTTGAAAGAGTGGGGTTTACAATCCATGATTGCCTTGAAGGTGTAAGCTCGGGTTGAGCAACTTGATTTGTCGTATAAAAACAAAGCGGATCAGAATAGGAGAGTTATGATAGCACAAAGATAGGATTTTTAACATCCTAGAGCGATACAAAGCGATTTGTTTTACCTCTCGGGTGTGCTGCCAGAGCTTCAGCAACCCATGCATTGATTAAAGCCTGAATCTGAGCTTGTGTCATGTTGGCTCCACCGCGTCCACGACATGTCTGCTTATTGTCTTTACATCCACAGAACACAAAATCAGAATGATATAACACATACAATTCATCATAATGGCATGAGAAAACAAAAAGAAGATTTGACCACAACGCATAATATCCAAATAAACATCTTCATCAGAATCATTTGTAAGTTCCACAAATAAGTTCCAAATTAAATATTAAATTCAACATCAATTGTTGGATGACGACGACCCTCCTCATCTAAGTTATATGGAAAGAATGGAAAAGCAAAACGATGGATGGTGATGTCAATTGCCACCACCGGCGAAGGAGATAACTAGTCCTTCGTTATCACTGCCTTCTAGTGTTACTTCTCGATCTTTCTAGGATTCTTTCGAGTAGTTAGATCTCGTCCACTGCCTCTCCAAGTGTGTGCCCTCGAAGCTTCTTGCTAGGCACTGCCTCTGACTCTTCGAAATTCGGGCTTTTGCAGGGACGTTGTTCACGTGTTGTTCTCCTCGGGCTAAGGAAAGGTTTAGGTTTAGGAGGAGACGTGTTAGGGTTAATTGGTCTATTATCATTAGAGTCTTACGAACTAAACATACTAATATGTAGTGCATCAAGTAAGTAACAAATAGGCACATACGTAAGCTATGCAATCTAAATTGTAGAGACTTGCACTTTGGAGTGTAGTGTCGTTGCAACATGCTCATTACAGAAACGAATAAAGTTTGGTTTTGCTTAAAAAGCTTTTACAACCGAGTTCACTATAACCAATGGCCCTGATACCAATCTGTCACACGCTCAAATTTCCACGTGCAGAGTTTTACGCGAGAGGTGCGACCGACCGAGATCAAGCCACTAATCAATGTTGAACCACTATTAAAGATATCAAAAAGTATCACTATCAACACGATTAGTGATCTAAAGTTTAAATGTCCAAAAACACAGTTTAACCAACAACGGAAGCAAACATTTTTAAAATCCAAACAATGTTTAAAAACCATAATTTTTTAAGTAAAACAAATTCAAATAATTATCATAGCCACGACACTCCTCCAATGCAAGCTCCCGCGTTGTACCTAACGACCTGCAAAGCATGTAATAGTATGTCAACATAAGGTTGGCGAGTTCACAGTTTCAGTATTATCTTCCAAAAACTTAGGTTGTTAAATTACTTAATTTATAAAACACGTCATGGGGATCTACCCCATCTTTAAGCTACTGTGTGGTACCAAAACTTTGACTGTGTAAGTTATTTGTGCCCAAGTCAATGTCTATCGTCATTGACCAGTTGCCAGGCATAAAAGTTCACGCCCATCCTCCCAAGTACGGTGTGAGGTTTGTCAAGCTATTAGGGCTATCAACTAATATCTTGTTTTCCAGGCCCCGACGATTAATCGGTATAATGTGTGGGGACTTTCAGATAGAGTTCGTTTAGTTCACTAAAGACATGAAATATAAATAGCATTTAACAGTATTCTATCCCCAGGAATACTAGGCAATCCCATACCTAGGAAAGTGAGGTTCCCAACCACCGGGAATACACGCTTTTAGTAAAGGTGTGAACTCACTTTTGTTTTACCCGGTAAGAAATAAGTACAAATAGTTTCGAAGACGATCAACCACGTCCTAAGATAGTTATCATGTATTTCATTAGAGTGAATTCATGCAACACGTATATTCCTACCCACAATCTAACATTTTGCATGTAACACGTTTATACATGAACCATTTAACCAATGTATGCATACATAACATTATAGCATATCACATACTAAGTATCAATTATGTAGTCAAAAAACATAACAGGACATTATATAAATTCTCAAGCAAGAAAAAAGCACCTTAGGTTAACTTATCAAAATTCAGCATTGACACTTAATACTGCGCAATTTTCGGGAATTTTTCTAATATAGTTTCGGAACTGCAAAAATTCCAAGAAACTTATAGAAAGTACGCAACAGTCCCTTTCATTTTATATAAACCTTTCAGAACCTAATTTTTTTATAGATTTTCCATGAAAAATCAAACACTGAACAGTGGTCAAATTCGTCAAAATCTGACCCCTATCCACTAGATATTAAAGGCTATCTACAGTAAGAATTTCATAATAAAACTCCAATTACGTAGCAGGTTATGAGCCAAAACATATCGCATAAAATCTGCAGAAAACACCGCTTAAATTGCTAAAACGAAACCATTTAATTTAAAATAGTAAACGGCGTAAAAAAATCATGATTCCAGCGCCATTAGAAGAGTATTTCAAAATAGCATTATAGACTCAAGATAATCAAATTTTTGTTAAATTAACCCGTTATAGCCGCTTAAAGTTGGCTGTAACTTTCTGGACAGAATCTGTTCATTCAACCGAACCCCACAAAGGATTAATTTATGAACCCAATGACCCATATACTTTATTCACAGTAGGATTGTATCACAAAATAGATCATGTAATCACTGATTTATCACTAACCACCGAGTGAAACCCATAAACCACACCCGCGAGACATACCCGAACCCGTGATTTGTAACATTTGTCAAAAAGGGTTTTCCAAACCCGCTTCGTTTGTAATCGAATATCAAGTTATAAATGTTTCGTTGCGTATTTATGTTGATTTTAATTTTGAACGATGCATAATTAATAAACAAACTAGAATATAAAAGCTATAATAGATAAAAAGTAAAAATAAAATAAATAAAATGAAAAACAGGCTGCCGGGACTCGAACCCGGGTCAGCCGGAAAGGCTCAACGACTTAACTCGCGCTCATATAACCACTCCGCCACTTGATGTTTTTGTGAGTTCTAGGAAACAATTAAATCTTACGTTCAACCATAAATCGATCTGTTTACGCTAACTGAAACCGTTATCGGCTTCCAAACGTCCTGGACGTTTGAGTGATCACGGAATTCTGATTATAACCGATAAACCGACAATTTTAATCAATTTAGTCTTGAATAGACTTGAATTCATGTGGTGATCGGTTTTAATAACCGAAAATCAGCACTTCCTGAATTACTCCAACCATAGCCCCCTCTCGCGACTCAAACTCATCCGCAGAACCTTCAATTTCACTTTCGCTCTACTTTTAGTTCGTCGGAAAAGTTTTTTGAACTCGTCGGACTTTCGCCGGAAAACCGTGTCTTCCATCAAATCAGTAAGTCTCTCAATTCTTTCATTGTCTATATGTTGTTAAGCTTTTGCTAACTCAAACCCTTCAATCAGAATCAGTTCCAGGCGACGATATCGGATAATCATCATTCGCCGGAAAATCTCTGAGAATTTCTAGAATTAGCTGTTAAACGGTATAAACCTTTAAACATTCTGATAACTCTTGTTCAGTACTTCAATTCTGCATCCAGCTAATCGAAATTGATAATTGGTCCGCTCAGACAAAGTCCGTAAAAACAGAGCCGACGACTTCGCCGGAATTCTGAGAAAGATCATTTCTCCGGTATGTTTACTTCCAAAATCTTCTCTGACATTTCATTTTTAATGATTTGAATGTTTGTCAATCGAATTAAACAAGAAACAGTAGGTAATCGTTCTCTGTGATTTTGTAACGAAGAAGATGAAGTTAGTTTGTTTATAAGTTTAATATAAATTGGATATTATCTCGGGTTAGACACACAGTCCAGAGGTGGACTTGTGCGCACATATATCACACGCCGCGAGTTCGATCCTTGACAAAATCGTATGCTCTGTAATAAAGATGTTTTCCTTTTTACTGAACCGGATTAACTCACGGAAGATGTTAAGTATAATAAAAATCGGTATATTAACCAGGTTAGACACATAGTCCAGCGGTGGACTGTGTGCAATACTAACCCACTGGTCCCGGGTTCGAGACCTGTTACACACTCTGGTTCGATGGTTAAAACCCTTTTTGAAAATAAAAGAATTTTGAATAAACTAAAACAGTATATAAATATAATTAAAAACAGAATTATTTCGGGTTAGACACGTAGCTTCAGTTGGTAGAGCTGCGTGCACGCGTACGGGAGGTCTCGGGTTCGAGCCTCCCCCAGCGCGTACATACACAGATTGAACGGTCAAACAGTCAACAGTCAAACAGTCAGCGGTCAACGGTCAATGATCAACGCAAAAGTCAACATTTTTTTATATTTTTATTTATTTATTTAATTTAAAAATCAATTAAAAATACTTAAAAATAATGTTTTTAAAGATAGAAAATAGCCTTAAACTCACAAAAATATATATAAAAATCTTATTAAAATTATTAATAAAATCCATTCATTTACCATACTTCCTGTTATTATTTAGGTTAGTTAAGTCTCGTCGATCTAGTCCTCCAAACTCGTGCGCATTTCATCATCTTCAACCGAACGCACCCAATGTGAGTGAATCTCTACAAATTCCCCGTTTTAATCACGTTTTTGGGGTGTATCATGTGCTTTACCATTTATTATATTTAAATCATTGTGCATACATCATATCCATGAACAAATGTGTATTCAATTGTATCAACTGTTTGTGTGGTTATTGTTTAGATTTAATTTATCATGTTCTGTACATACATTATCATAGGCCGCCGCTCCCCATTACATTATGAGCGTTGAGTGTTCCCGATTACATTATGAGCGTGAACTGGGCGTTGCCAACATACGATCGGCTTCGTTTGATTGAGCCTTGATGCACAGACATTCATCATAGGCCGTCCGTTCCCCATTACATTATGAGCGTGAACGTGACGTTGCCAACATATACAGTTTCATTCATGTTATATATTCATGCAAGTTGATATGTTATTGTTTTGTTGGTTGTATGTTATTGTTTGTGGTTGTTATTGTTATTGTATGATTATTTACATTTGCTCACATATGACTATTGCACAATTTTTCCATGATAAAGATAACAAGAAATCAATAATAAATGTTTATCTAACAAGGTTCACTCGCCAACTTATGTTGACCCAAAAACCCCCATTTTTACACATGATACAGGTGATCCGCTGCAGCATGAAACACATAGGATGGCTTAGAAGAATAAACTGGATTAGACTTTGGATTGTTTAGTTGATTATCTTTCTTTGTATTTGTATGAACATGTTTGGAATATTGAGGATGTAATTTTGACTTTAATAAATATGAAACATATTAGTAAATATCATGAGCTTTGGTGATAACCCAATTATGCCCCGACTCTTATTCCGCTGCGGGTCGGGTGTGACAGATTGGTATCAGAGCCATGACTATAGGGATATAGGATAGGTTATTAGACCCTTAGAGCCTATATATAGTTGATTAGAATTTTTAAATTTTTTGTGTGTTACATGCAAAATTCATGATGTTTATATGTTTTATGTTAATTCAATGTTATGCAAGCATGTTCATAAGTACATATTATTATATAATGCCTATCATGAATCATATTCTCATAACATATCATATCCATGAGAGCACACACCACATCATTTTCATGATTGTTTTTACAATGATTTTGTATTTTCAAATCACATCAAAGTGAGTTCTCATGACGGGCATGTAGTAACTGAAGGGTACAAGTACCGGTAGTCGGAACGTCCTGTCTAGGCTTGGCATTCATATAAATCCAAAATAAAGGACCGGTTTGCCTACCTGGGGACTAACATGAGAGTACGAAGTACCTATTAGGCCAAAGCATGCTATACCAAACGTCGTGTGAGCTAACCCCACTTTGAGTTGTCATTGTGTCTACACCTGACACATTCCGACCATACATCTCGTAAACATATTTCATGGTTTTCATTCGGGTGATGCGAGTGTTAAACGCCAATACTAATGTGAATCCTACAAAGCCAATAGTCATGGGGGCCCACATGACTATACAAGGTGAAGGTATGGGGGACATTTGAGGCCCAACATGAGCAAACCCAAGACATCCTATGGATGTAGTTGCATTATTGATATTTATGTCATTTTCATTTTCTTTAAGACACATGACACCTAAAAAGACTCCATAAACTCACAATCTTCTTATGTATGTTCCTGTAGATGTCGGCTAGGCAACAACGAGGGGGTAGAAAATCAGGAAGGTCACACGAACGCTTGGCCACTCAAATCGCAAAACAAATGGCCGCGGTACTTCCTGACATTGTGGTTCAAGTACAACAAGCTCTCGCCACAAATCCTACCAATCCACCCCAGTAAGAAGACCAGAACATCGGCAACCCTCCTACCAACAAGTGCTCATATAAACATTTCAAGTCTTGCGATCCTCCGAAATTTGAAGGGACCGAAGGTGTCACTGCTCTCCTCCACTGGTTTGAGGAAATGGAAAACACCTTCCTCAACTGCGATTGTCCCGAGGATCGCAAGGTACAATACGCAACCGAGACTATTTGGGGTAGCTCTTACCTGGTGGAATACTGAAAAGGGTAAGAGAGGAATCGAAGATGCAATGGCCTTAACGTGGGAGGAGTTAAGGGAAATCATGACGAGACGATTCTGTCCTAGAAGTGAGATTAAAAAGTTAGAGGATGAATTTCATTCATTGAAGCAAAAGGAGGGAGATCATACTTCCTACAACAAGAGGTTTTTAGAGTTGAACCAGATGGTCCCTAACTTGTTCACCCCAGTTTACCGCTTAATCGAGCATTATATTCGAGGTCTTCCCTAGAAAATTCAAGATTCAGTTCTCAGCACTTCGCCAGCAACACTTGAAGTGCTATGGAACTAGCTACTGAACTGACCGAGAATCGAATTAGCAACGGTAAATTAAAGAGGAGAAAAAGAAAGCCCCCGTTGAGGGCCAAACTTCAAACCATTCCACCTCCTCCTCTAAGTTTTCTAACAAGAGGAACGTAACACCAGAAACTTCGCTGTCACACAAACCAATTACCCTATCCCTGCTGCACCCATTACCCAAGTTGCCCCCTCACCTGCACCATATAAAAGGCCATACTCTGGCCCATTACCAAAATGCAACCGTTGCCAATACCATCACTTTCCTGATCATCCCTGTCAACATTGCACCGGCTGTGGTCGCGCAGGTCACACTGTTCAAACCTGTCGCATACCTCAACGAACGAACCGCCACCACCCTCAACCCAAACCCACCATCAAATAATGGTCAAGCCCAACAACCCCTACTACTACCAACCTACCCAACATTTAGCCCAATCATACTACCAACCCAACTATCCCATGGTGCAACCTATGCGGGCTTGCTACAATTGTGGAGACCCAAGCCACTTTAGAAACACTTGTCCACGTTTGGTGAACATTATACATGCTCAAGCCAAGAAAATCCAGTGAATCAAGCTAACCAAGCTCCTCCACCTACAAGAGGAAGAGCTTTCAACATCAACGCTAATCAGGCTAGAGCTGACACAATGTGGTTAACGGTACGTTTCTTATCAATGGTAGTTATGCATCCATGTTGTTTGATACTGGCGCGGATAAAAGTTTTGTGTCCTTAGAGTTTGAACCCATCCTAAACAAATTCGTGATAAGCTCATGGAATCCATAACGGTAGAAGTTGCTGACGGAAAACCGGTCTCATTAAACTCTATTATATGCAATTGTATTCTCACCTTAAACGACCACGATTTTCCAGTTGACCTCATTCCTATGAAGTTGGGAAGCTTTGACATTATAATTGGTATGGACTGGCTCAGCCAACATCAGGCTGAGGTTGTATGTCGCGAAAAGTTTATACGCATTCCTCTTATAAAGGGTCAGACTCTACGAATCTTTGGAGAAACCTCATCGAAAGGGGCTCAGATTAATGTCCTGTCTTCAAGCTCGAAAATATCCCCATGTCGTTCACAAAAAGGGAACCTTGGAGAAGAAACTTGAAGACATCCCAGTAGTAAAAGATTTTCCGCAAGTTTTTCCTGACGACATTTCAGGACTTCCTCCCGTGAGAGAAGTCGAATTTCGCATCGATCTTATACTTGGTGCTACACCAGTTGCAAAGTATCCTTAAAGGTTAGCCCCCTCCGAAATGCAAGAGCTAGCCAGTCAATTACAAGAGTTGACTGACAAAGGATTCATCGTCCTAGCTCCTCGCCTTGGGGTGCACCTGTCCTTTTTGTGAAGAAGAAAGATGGAACGTTTCGCATGTGCATCGACTACAGAGAACTCAACAAGTTAACTGATCAAGAACCGCTATCCATTACCTCGCATTGATGATCTTCTTGACCAACTTCAAGGCGCCAGCTGTTTTTCAAAAATCGACCTTCGTTCTGGTTATCATCAACTCAGAGTACATGAAGAAGACGTCCCAAAAACCGCCTTCCGAACTCGTTATGGTCATTATGAATTCATGGTCATGCCATTTGGTTTAACCAACGCTCCAGCTGTCTTCATGGATTTAATGAACAGAGTCTGCAAACCCTATCTCGATCGCTTTGTTATAGTTTTTATCGACGACATCCTCATTTACTCAAAGTCTAAGTCTGATCATGAACGGCACCTTCGACTCATACTTACACTCTTAGAGAATGAAAAGCTCTACGCCAAATTCTCCAAATGCGAATTCTGGTTAAAAGAGGTACAATTCCTTGGACATGTCGTCAATGACAAGGGAATACATGTCGACCCCTCAAAGATCAAAGCAGTACAAGAATGGCAAGCGCCACGTACACCAACCGAAGTAAGATCATTCCTTGGTTTGGCTGGTTATTATCGCCGTTTCATTTCAAATTTCTCCCCGCATTGCTGTACCACTCACGGCGTTAACCCATAAAGGAAATCCCTTCATATGGGGACCCAAACAAGAAGAAGCCTTCCAGACCCTTAAACAAAAACTCTGTGATGCACCTATCCTCACTCTTCCTGAAGGTTGTGATGACTTCGTGGTTTATTGCGACGCGTCAGGGCAAGGACTAGGCTGTGTTCTAATGCAAAGAGGAAAGGTGATAGCTTATGCTTCTAGACAACTCAAAACTCATGAGAAGAACTACACCACCCATGACCTAGAACTTGGAGCCGTTGTGTTCGCTCTTAAGATATGGAGACATTATCTCTACGGTACTAAGTGTGAAATATACACTGACCACAAGAGTCTTCAACATATCTTCAACCAAAAGGAGTTAAACATGAGGCAACGAAGATGGGTCGAACTTCTTAATGACTACGACTGTGAAATTCGGTATCACCCTGGCAAGGCAAATGTGGTGGCCGATGCACTCAGTCGAAAGGGTTATGCGAACTCCATTCGTCTTCTATGTTCGCAAATCATAACCGACATCAAAGATCAAATTCGAGAAGCCCAACATGTTTCAATAACAGAAGACGACGTACGAAAGGAGCTGTCCTGTGGAGCTGAACTTAAAATTGAAACTAAAGCTGACGGTATTCTGTACTATCTAGATCGCATATGGATTCCTGACCACAACAACCTCCGTGAATTCCTTATGAATGAGGCACACAAAACACGATACTCTGTACACCCAGGAGCCGAAGATGTATCAAGACCTTCGATACACCTACTGGTGGCCTGGAATGAAAAAGGATATTGCTGTTTTTGTTTCTAAGTGCCTTACATGTTCCAAGGTAAAAGCTGAACATCAAAGACCCTCAGGACTTCTGGTCCAACCTGAAATACCTGTATGGAAGTGGGAAAACATAACCATGGACTTCATTACCGGGTTACCTCGCACTTCTGGTGGGTATGACACTATATGGGTAATCATTGATCGTCTACAAAATCAGCTCACTTTATTCCAATCCGCGAAGATTTCAAGAACGAGAAGCTAGCTCGTATCTACATCAGCGAAATCGTAAGCCGACATGGTGTACCGTTAAGCATTATTTCAGATCGTGATGGTCGTTTCATTTCACGAACATGGCAGGCCGTACAAGCCGCTTTGGGTACACGATTAGACCTCAGTACCGCTTATCATCCTCAAACTGATGGACAATCTGAACGCACCATTCAAACTCTTGAAGATATGCTTCGAGCATGTGTCATAGACTTCAAGGGAAATTGGGACGCTCATCTACCATTAGTTGAATTTTCGTACAACAACAGCTATCATTCAAGTATCGGCATGGCACCTTTTGAAGCTTTATATGGTCGTAAGTGCCGATCTCCAGTATATTGGCACGAAATTGGGGAAGCTCAAATCACCGGTCCGGAATTGATTCAAGAAACCACAGACAAAATCCATCAAATTCGAAACAATCTTCTAGCGGCTCAAAGTCGTCAAAAGAGTTATGCAGATAAACGACGAAAGCCTTTGGAGTTTAACATTGGTGATCATGTACTTTTAAAAGTATCACCGTGGAAGGGAGTAGTTCGTTTTGGCCAAAAAGGCAAGCTAGCACCACGCTACGTAGGACCTTTCAAGATACTCGAAAGAGTAGGACCTGTAGCATACAAGCTTGATCTACCAGAAGAACTCAACAGAATTCACCCCACGTTCCATGTATCAAACTTGAAGAAGTGCCTCGCTGATGAGAACCTCCATATTCCTCTGGATGATATTCAGATTGATGAATCTATGCATTTCATTGAAAGACCAGTAGAGATCATGGACTTCGGAGAAAAACGTCTAAGACGAAGTCGTATTCCAATTGTTAGGGACGCTGGGAGTCGAAACGGGGACCTGAGTTTACTTGGGAACATGAAGACTCAATGCGCGAAAAATACCCGCATCTTTTTCCTACTACTACTACTTAAATTTCGGGACGAAATTCCTAAAAGTAGGGGATACTGTAACATTTGTCAAAAACGGGTTTTCCAAACCCGCTTCGTTTGTAATCGAATATCAAGTTATAAATGTTTCGTTGCGTATTTATGTTGATTTTAATTTTGAACGATGCATAATTAATAAACAAACTAGAATATAAAAGCTATAATTGATAAAAGTAAAAATAAAATAAATAAAAAGAAAAACAGGCTGCCGGGACTCGAACCCGGGTCAGCCGGAAAGGCTCAAAGACTTAACTCACGCTCATATAACCACTCCGCCACTTGATGTTTTTGTGAGTTCTAGGAAACATTTAAATCTTATGTTCAACCATTAATCGATCTGTTTATGCTAACTGAAACCGTTATCGGCTTCCAAACGTCCTGGACGTTTGAGTGATCACGGAATTCTGATTATAACCGATAAACCGACAATTTTAATCAATTTAGTCTTGAATGGACTTGAGTTCATGTGGTGATCGGTTTTAATAACCGAAAATCTGCACTTCCTGAATTACTCCAACCATAGCCCCCTCTCGCGACTCAAACTCATCCGCAGAACCTTCAATTTCACTTTCGCTCTACTTTCAGTTCGTCGGAAAAGTTTTTTGAACTCGCCGGACTTTCGCCGGAAAACCGTGTCTTCCATCAAATCAGTAAGTCTCTCAATTCTTTCATCGTATATCAGTTGTTAAGCTTTTGCTAACTCAAACCCTTCAATCAGAATCAGTTCCAGCGACGATATCGGATAATCATCATTCGCCGGAAAATCTCTGAGAATTTCTAGAATTCGCTGTTAAACGGTATAAACCTTTAAACATTCTGATAACTCTTATTCAGTACTTCAATTCTGCTTCCAGCTAATCGAAATTGTTAATTGGTCCGCTCAGACAACGTCCGTAAAACAGAGCCGACGACTTCGCCGGAATTCTGAGAAAGATCATTTCTCCGGTATGTTTACTTCCAAAATCTTCTCTGCCATTTCATTTTTAATGATTTGAATGTTTGTCAATCGAATTAAACAAGAAACAGTAGGGTAATCGTTGTCTGTGATTTTGTAACGAAGAAGATGAAGTTAGTTTGTTTATAAGTTTAATATAAATTGGATATTATCTCGGGTTAGACACACAGTCCAGCGGTGGACTGTGTGCGCACATATATCACACGCCGCGAGTTCGATCCTTGACAAAATCGTATGCTCTGTAATAAAGATGTTTTCCTTTTTCACTGAACCGGATTAACTCACGGAAGATGTTAAGTATAATAAAAATCGGTATATTAACCAGGTTAGACACACAGTCCAGCGGTGGACTGTGTGCAATACTAACCCACAGGTCCCGGGTTCGAGACCTGTTACACACTCCGGTTCGATGATTAAAACCCTTTTTGAAAATAAAAGAATTTTGAATAAACTAAAACAGTATATAAATAAAATTAAAAACAGAATTATTTCGGTTAGACACGTAGCTCAGTTGGTAGAGCTGCGTGCACGCGTACGGGAGGTCTCGGGTTCGAGCCTCACCCAGCGCGTACATACACACGATTGAACCGGTCAAACAGTCAACAGTCAAACAGTCAGCGGTCAACGGTCAATGGTCAACGCAAAAGTCAACATTTTTTTATATTTTTATTTATTTATTTAATTTAAAAATCAATTAAAAATACTTAAAAATAATGTTTTTAAAGATAGAAAATAGCCTTAAACTCACAAAAATATATATAAAAATCTTATTAAAATTATTAATAAAATCCATTCATTTACCATACTTCCTGTTATTATTTAGGTTAGTTAAGTCTCGTCGATTAGTCCTCCAAACTCGTGCGCATTTCATCATCTTCAACCGAACGCACCCAATGTGAGTGAATCTCTACAAATTCCCCGTTTTAATCACGTTTTTGGGGTGTATCATGTGCCTTACCATTTATTATATTTAAATCATTGTGCATACATCATATCCATGAACAAATGTGTATTCAACTTGTATCAACTGTTTGTGTGGTTATTGTTTAGATTTAATTTATCATGTTCAGTACATACATTATCATAGGCCGCCGCTCCCCATTACATTATGAGCGTTGAGCTGTTCCCCATTACATTATGAGCGTGAACCGGCGTTGCCAACATACGATCGGCTTCGTTTGATTGAGCCTTGATCGCACAGACATTCATCATAGGCCGTCCGTTCCGCATTACATTATGAGCGTGAACGTGACGTTGCCAACATATACAGTTTCATTCATGTTATATATTCATCAAGTTGATATGTTATTGTTTGTGGTTGTATGTTATTGTTTGTGGTTGTTATTGTTATTGTATGATTATTTACATTTGCTCACATATGACTATTGCACAATTTTTCCATGATAAAGATAACAAGAAATCAATAATAAATGTTTATCTAACAAGGTTCACTCGCCAACTTATGTTGACCCAAAAACCCCCATTTTTACACATGATACAGGTGATCCAGCTGCAGCATGAAACACATAGGATGGCTTAGAAGAATAAACTGGATTAGACTTTGGATTGTTTAGTTGATTATCTTTCTTTGTATTTGTATGAACATGTTTGGAATATTGAGGATGTAATTTTGACTTTAATAAATATGAAACATATTAGTAAATATTCATGAGCTTTGGTGATAACCCAATTATGCCCCGACTCTTATTCCGCTGCGGGTCGGGGTGTGACATGATTCACCCATAGCACATGACAATGCGATTTCTACTAACTCTATGTCATATGTAGTCATCAAAACGACAATTATTACTATCCTAACAGAAAACACAGATTATAGACAACGGATAACGCATTCGATCTTGCATGAACTCAAAGGAACTAACAATAAAACCAAACGCCATACATGTCTCTCATGCATCCTACACTACAAGTTTACATTACAAACATCAAGGCAATAAAGAATAAATATAGACACAACATGATCATGGATAACTAGTTTGATTATTACAATAGTTAGACATGTTACCGAGTTTAGAAGAGGTGATGAATCGCTAGATGCGAACCGAACGAACCTTGGATTGTTTATGCCTTGCTAGCGTTCAAAAAGAAAGGAGTTGGGAAGGCAGAATTCACGATCTAGGTTAATGTTGTAGGGTTTTGAGATAATATAAAACTTCATGTTACGTAATGCATTAAAAGGGGACTTGGGTTGGGCTTTAAAGTTGTGAAATGTGGGCTGTTCTCATGAATGCATAACAAAGAGTGGAAAAAGTGTAGGGAATTGGCAGTGATTAATGCTATTTATGTACATTAATGTCTATTATTTTTTATTATTTTTTATACTTCAACAATTAATATGGTTTGGGCCATATAGGATTTGGGTTTCGTGAGTGGGTTGAATCGACATGCACTTGGTTCAAACACTTCGGGTCGGTTCAACGCGATATGGATAAAAGTGTAATTAATTCATCAAATAATAAAAGCATACAATTTGATTTATAAAAGTGAAACACGTGTGGTTCTTACCTCAAAGTTTTGGGTTGTCACATCATCCCTAAGTTGAAAGAAATTTTTTTCCCGAAATTTAGCATGAACAAGTTAGTGCGGTTGAGAGTTTTCGTGGGGTGTCACAGTTTGCACCAGGCACTGAGAGCCTGGTATGAGACGCTTTCTAAACATCTTCTAGAGAAAGGTTTCACCAGAGGAACATTAGACAATACCCTCTTTACACAGGAAACGGATGGACATCTGATTATCATACAAATCTATGTGGATGACATAATCTTTGGTTCGACCAATGATGAGGTGCGTAAAGACTTCGACAAAGTTATGCAAAAGAAATTTGAAATGAGTTCAATGGGAGAGATGAAGTTCTTTCTGGGACTTCAGGTTGACCAGTTACTTGACGGGATCTTTATTCATCAGTTACCTATCGAGAACATCACCATTGTGTACTCCATTGGCACTAAATCACGGCATCAGACCAGATGAAAAAGGAGTGAAGATTGACAAGACTTTATATTGATCAATGATTGGATCTTTAATGCACCTCACAACATTAAGGCCGGATATCATGTATCCGACATACCTTTGTGCCTGATATCAATTAAGTCGACGAGTGTCTCACATGCTGATCGTCAAGAGGATTCTTAGATATTTGAAGGGTTGTCCAAGCACCGGCTTGTGGTATCTACGGAACGATGATTTCAACATCGCTGGATATTTTGATTCTGATTTCGGATGTTGCCGCTTAAATGCTAAATCTACAACTGCTGGTTGCTAGTTCTTTGGCACATGATTAGTAACGTGACAATGCAAGAAGCAAACCACCGTCACTCTCTCTACTTGCGAAGCAGCATACATTTTAGCGTTGGGTAGAATATAGTATAATTCGATAGAATGTTATTAAGAAAGGAGTAGAAGCAGCGGAAGTCATAAGTTTCATTCATACCGGAAGAGTATACATCTTGTCAAGCTCGCGAAATCCTAGAGGAATTTCGCCAGCGTTTCCCCTCTAGGAACTCTAAAACTAACAAAACAATGAGCACGCAACACCTACATATAGACTTTCTCACCTCGTGCGAAAAGAGTATTTGACTTCATACGAATTGAGTTCACTTCGTGCGAAGTGATTCCTCTTCGTACTAAGTGACTCTACTGCACCGTTCTCGTTCACACTTCAATCGTGTGTTCATATCTAATCTATACAATATTCAACACACGCTCCATCTAGCCTATTCGTAATGTGACGGACATAAAATGCATAAAAAATTTCCCCCTTGGACGTCACTGTCAAAGCTTGATCTTGAAATACAATAGCCGTGTTTGAATATGCTGCAACTTCAATTATGTATTTGTCGATGTCGTAGAATGCGTCAACAAATTCCACATTGATTGATGATTCAGGCTTGCATTATCTTCATAAAGCACAAATTCCCCTTGAAAATAATTCCTCAAGAAATAGATCTTCAGGTCTTTGTTTGCATGGTTCTCGACCTCCTCTGATTTTCTTAACTGAAAAATTTTCTTGAATAATCACCAACTTGAAATTGATCAATTCAGCATCTCCATTTCAACTTTAACCACATCCACGTTTGGTTTTAGCGCACTCCTCCTATGCTCGATCCTCTGATCTTCAAAAACCTAACCAGCAATTGATATAAACTTCGAATTACCACAACGATAAACTTCAAATCAAAGAATACCCACGAAAATCTGAAATCTCAATTTTCGTAATCACGTTTAAGCATACACCTGAATGATTTATCAACAAATGGGTAATATTCTCAATCATCAAATCTTCATTGGAAGCAAATCCTCTGGTAACACATCATATCTGAGAAACATTCTTCGTGATCAGAATCACATTCTTTCTCTTTAGTCACAATAATATATATAGCTATCTCCGTTGAATCTACGCAACTTAATCAACAAACATCGTCATTCAACGAAGGTTAGTCTAAGAAGAACAATTCATCTGCTTGAAGACTAAAATAATGGCACCTAAGGTTATCATTGATCATTCGTGTATGCAATATAACTTGAATGGCCTCGGATTGCCTCGGTAAAATTTTGAAATAACGTGCTAGTCCTGCTAACCCACCTAAGACCATCACTAAACATTCGTGTATGCAATATAACATGAACATCCTCATATCTTCTTCTGGTATCAACAAAACTGCTAATCTTGCTAACCTGATCCCCATCGAAGATTAGGACTCTAACCCTAAAGCATCAATTTGTATCATGATCTGAAAATTCTAAACCTCATATGATAACGAACTAATGAAAGTAAATCAATTACATCCCCAGATAATCTGGAATCAGAACCACCCGAATACTGTTGCATAGTCATGAATTTCAAAAATGCCAGAATCTTAATAAATACATGAAAATTTTATTCCTCCTCATTTTTGCAAATTTTAACCGTACCATGGAATTTCCCCCTCCAATATGGAATATTCAGTTTTTCATCAATGTGGATTTTAGTTAAGGCCCATTAGTCATCACTATACCAAATGATCATCCTTTTGCATCTGTATCCATGACTACCCCATTATCTTCAACCCTTTGTGATCGCATCATCATATCTATTCTTTGAAGCCATTAATGGTGTCCCAAACATCCCGTATTTGTGGTTAAAATCTCGAAAAAACTTTCTATCACCAAATTTTTCTAGACACTGGTCTCATCACCGCGATAAAAACTGCCTTTTGGTTTCACTTCGTACGAGGTGGATCCTCACTTCGTGCTAAGTGGATTCTTGCTTTGTGCAAAGTGGAGACTCACTTCGTGCGAAGTGACTCTTTTTCATACTTTTCGATCCAAAATCTTTATTTCTTCAAATTTCCTGATGATTCGGGTACAGATTTGGTCGAAAATCATTTTCTAACAAACCTATAGATTCAATTTTACTTTTTGTTCGTAGATTGTCCTCTTATTTGATGTTTTACGCCTAAAACCCTCCTAAGTCCATAATCTATGAGCGTAGGTGATTCCATCGATGATTAGTTCGATTAAATCGGTACTGTAGGTCTGATACCAATTGATAGTCCAGGATCCGGTGGTTCTAGACGGAAGTTTGGGTAGATTATTGTACTAATTCGGTAGAATGTTATTAAGAAAGGAGTAGAAGCAGCAGAAGTCATAAGTTTTATTTATACAGAAAAAGTATACATCTTGTTAAGCAGGCAAAATCCTGGAGAAATTTGCAAGCGTTTCCCTCTAGGAACTCCAAAACTTACAAAACAATGAGCACACAACACCTATATAGACTTGCTCACCTCGTGCGAAGTGAGCATTTGACTTTGTACGAAGTGAGTTCACTTCTGCGAAGTGATTCCTCTTAGTACGAAGTGACACTACTGCACCGTTCTCGTTCGCACTTCAGTCGTGTGTTCGTATCTAATCTATACAATATTCAATACATGCTCTATCTAGCCTATTCGTACAGTGACAAATTTAAAATGCATCAAAAGTCCAGTTGTTGTTCGAAGATCTTGTGGATACAACAACAGATGAGAGACTATGGATTGTAGTTTCTTGATATTCCTATATATGTAGATAATGAGGTTGCCATTAACATAACTAAAAACCCGATTCAACACTCTAAAACTAAACATATTGAAATTCGACACCACTTTATACGTGATTGCTATGAGAAAAAGTTGGTTAGAATTGAAAATTCACACTGATGAACAAAAGGCAGATTTTTATACCAAAGTTTTTGATAGAGCTACATTCAGATATCTTTTGAAACTTAATGGGTTTGTCATAATTTATAGTTTTTTGAATTTCTTTCTTTAAAACAAAAATAAAAAAATATGTTTTTGATTATAGGGGGCGAAATGTTGTGAAAAATACAAAAACATATAAAATTTGAAAATGTACAAAAACATGAAAAAGCAAAAAGAGTTTTTGTGTAAAAAAAGGATATGATAGTATATCAATGGACTATTATAGTATGCTAAAGAAATGAAGTGTCAAAATGTTTAAACAAGTCTCACTGATGATGTGTCAGTAGGCTTCGCACATTTAGTAGATTGTTTCTGAGATATAAATATAAAGAAAAACTTCTTAATTAGTGGGTTAACATCTCTCGGATATATGGTCTTAGTACACCGAAATTTCATTTGAGATATAGCCGGATTCTAAGATACTAGGTATTTATAGATAATTGATATCTGGGGTATTATAAAAGTTTTTTTGATTTTGAGTCAGCAATGGCCTAGAACTTGTAGATTACTTTTGCTTTAACAAAACCAAAGTACAGCATATTGCCGTAAAAAGATTCCTAACTGGAACACCACTTTTATGTCGAGCCTTCGTCTCTTTGTCTGTACGGTGGTACTAA
Source organism: Scalesia atractyloides (assembly GCA_947069175.1). Classification (NCBI taxonomy): domain Eukaryota; kingdom Viridiplantae; phylum Streptophyta; class Magnoliopsida; order Asterales; family Asteraceae; genus Scalesia; species Scalesia atractyloides. Next base: position 23,370,331 of record CAMTDV010000029.1, on the reverse strand, counting down.
CCTGAGCTCTCAAGGTCTTGCACAACCCAGATAAAGATATCAGTTAGATATATTCACCTGTAAGATAAAATCTAGGGAATCTTGATACGGTAGTATATTCTGAGGTGGGAAACACTGTTAATTCAAGCTGACATATAAATAATATATCTTGAAACAATTGAGCAATGCATAGAGGTTTAAGTGGACCAGCATACTGACAATCTAAATAAATTTGTTTAAAATATAAAGTTAAATCAAGATCAACGGTAATGGTGATTTGTATCAAAAACTAATATGATCCTCTAACACAAACTCACAAAAATATGTATGTAAATATGTTTTTACATAGCTATTGCATTTCATTTCAAAAAAAAAAACCCAAAAAGATTTATGTGTGTTTTAGCATAAACTTTGAATAATCAAAAAGATTTTATTTCTATCTTATTTTCGACTGCGTTGATGGAAAGCGGATTTTCAAAATCCAAAGATGCTGGTCGCTGAAGAAAATCTAAAGGACAACGGGTTGGGAGCTTATCTAAAATGAGAAAATGTTTTAAAGAGATTAAAAGTTCATTAATTTAAAACTTAACAATGCCTAAAAATGTTAGTTTGTTCATAAAGTATTCAACCAAGGTTATTAACTTGGACTTGGTAAACTGAGTGGATTGTTAAAACTGAAAAAGTATTCAACCAAGGTCTGTTTGCATGAAGAGATGTTCAGTTTCACTGTTTATGTCCTCTGAGCAAAGTGAAGTTTTTGCTAACATAGAAATGAAGTGCTGCCCAAATCTTGACTTGCAGTGATTGATTGGCACACCACTTATAATGCCTAAGGTAGTTTGAACACGAATTGGATGTTAAATTGATATTTTTGGTAAACTGAACTAAAAAACATAGATCTAGAACGATTTAACAGGCTAAAATTAAAATTGAAGATAGATTTGTGCTTATCGGCATGTGTACTACATGTTAGAACTTTCAATTTCATCATAATCGACAAAAAAATTCATAGTGTTCATAAGATCCACTTCGCACAAAGAGAAATCCCACTTCGTACGAAGTGAATGTGCAAAATGTCCGAATTTTAAATCTCCACCTCGCATGAAGTATAATTGTCACTTCGTACATATCACTTCGTATGAAGTGAATTTGGTAATTTTGAAATTTTTGTTTAAGTGTTTTTTTTGTGTTGGTTTTGCAGGAAAAGAAATCTAATTTCAACTTGAAGCACAAACATTTGTTTTGTTCTCGATGAGAAGATTCCTGAAATAGCACCTTAATCAATACTAAAGTTTATGGATGAGCTGCCGATCAAGAAAGCTTTAACCGACTAACACAAGGCCTATCGCTCACATATAGAAAGATTTTGGGAACATGCCCAGTTCGTACCAGAGAAGAAAGGTATTCGTTTGTTTGTACGTATTGGAAACGAAGATAAAGAAATTCTAAGAGGCTTTGATTCGAAGAGTACTTGATTTTAAAGATGAAGACGAAGATCCAGTGCTGTACTCTGAACGTATGTGCAAAGGCTGGTTTTACAGGATAGGATACAAGGGGCATGTGGATACAACGTTCAACAAAGCATATTTGGGAAGACCTTATAATTTTTTCATTCATTCTGTTATATCTGCTTTGAGTCACAAGAAAGGATGGGGCGATGCGTTAGTTGATTATCACATAGCCCTTGCACTAAACAAACTATATAACTTCACTAAGATGATCTTTGAGAAAATGAAGTTGAATATTGAAAAGGAGAAGTTTCTACAGTATCCAAGATTCGTTCAGATGATGCTTGATGATCAATTCCTAAATCTAGCAAAAGATAAGAAAGATTTGTTACCACTAGACCATATGTCAGATCTATCTTTGAACCATTTGAATCATATTTGAAGCAGAAGACAGAGCAAGTTGCAAGGAAATTTTTTGAAAGATTTAAAGATAAGAACTACAAAGCACCTTCAAAAGATAAATGGAGGAATGATGCTAGCAGCTTAGACAACGAGGAGGATAAGATGGAAGAGTATGTTGTGAAAAGAGGAGTTTGGTATGAGAACGAGGAGACTAAGAATAAAAAGCTACACTGAAAAAGAAAGCGTAAAAAGAAAGGCAAAGACTATGCTTAGAGATGAGCAACTGATGATGAAGATGGGGGGAACATTGAAGTAAATGTGGAACAAAATGTTGAGCAAAATGTTGAAGAGAGACGGATGTTGGGGACGAAGTATTTTCTGCTACGTCTGAGAATGAAAGAGGTGAAGTTAATGTTGGTAATCTGACTGCTAGATAGAGAAAGAAGCATTTGAAGGAGACAATGAAGAGAGTTAGATGATAGTGTTGATATGGAGAAAGCAGCAGAGAAAGAAAGAGCTGAATTGCGAAAGCAACAACGTAAACGTAAAGAGGTTGGAGATGATGATGTTACATATGTTCCTACTGATCCATAGGAAACATCTGAAAAGGCCGAGTTAAAGAAAAAGAAAGCTTTAGGTGACGATGACGAAACTTATGAACCTTCAGAGCCTAAAGAAACTACTGAAAGACCAACAAAAAGAATAAGGAGAGTAAAGAGTAAGCCTTCTGATGTTCAAAAGAAAACAACAGGTCTCCTGCAGTCAAGAAAGCTATACACAAGTACCGAAAAAGGATGTCACCTGAGCATATAGCTAGTGGTTACTCCAAGAGTTGAATATACATTACCACCATCACCAACACATGTACAAACAACCACCGATTACACTACCATTTCCAACATCACCACCACGTCAACCACCAACATCACCACAACATGTTACACCACCACATCCGAAACAAACAACACCACCTATGTAATCACGTTCAACACCTCAATCTGCAGCTACAAGATTGTTAAATGAATATTTTCCTGATGACTTTGGTGAAATCCCATTCACGGGTGGATTCGATGTAGATCTTTTCAATGAAAACGGAGTTACTGAACTGGAGAGCAAAATTAAAGCATATGAAGATAGAATTAAACAGCTTGAAAAAGAGAAAATGGAGTTGGTATCGATGCTCACTAGTGTTACTACTGAGAATGAAAGACTTCATAGAGTTGTTAAAGATCTTGAATTTGAAAAGATGGTGAAGGCTGAGAAGTTTGATATGTTATTCAAAGTGTAAGTGAATAAATTTCAGCATGAATTTCAACTCTGAGTATGATGAAAAAAAGACTGAAGAGGCAAAGGTTAGAGTGCTGAATGTGCGCGTAAAAAAAGTGAAGTTAAGTTGCAGCTATGGGAAAAGGAAAAGGAAAGATAGATGAAATTCTTGTGAATATTCCCACTAAGCAGAAACTACAGCTGAACTGTTAATTAACTATGTGCTAAATGGTGAATCTGATTGATGTTTCTTGGGAGTCTTTGAAGAAGAAATACTTAGATGAAAAAAATTGGATGCTGAGATTGAGGAAAAGGTTGACGGTTATGATTTAAATGATGATGAAGATGTTGGTTGAAATGACAAAAAATATGACGACGACAAAGGTGATGATGATGACAACACCCTGATGGTACATGGGTGAAAGTTGTAGATGCTAAGTTGAATGAATCGTTTGATTATGATACATACTTGATTGATAATGTGAATGAAGAAGATGGTTCTCAGAGACAGGGAGACGAAGGACCCTATACACGATGCAGAGCAATCAGGAATTTTCACAGCTGCACCTATATCGGCTGTTCCTGAGTTGCCAAAATCCCGAGTTTTCTACATTGAACACGGTGTCGGAGAAGGTGAATTTGTGCATAATTATATGAAGGAAGAGATTGCTGTTATGTTAAGGGTTGATGAGTGTAAGTCCCGATAAACGATCTTACGATATCACCCATAGCTTAAATGGTGGCGGAATCACACAAACAAGCTAATAGAAGAAATAAGATGAAAAATAGAAAGATTTAACTTGCATACAAATCAAAGTTTGTCTAATACAAGTGAGAGCAAAAACCACAAAGTAACTGTTAGTAAACTTTATGTCCATCACTGTGCAAATAGGCTAGATAGAGCGTGTGTTGAATATTGTATAGATTAGATATGAACACACGACCAAGTACGAATGTGAGAGGAGCAAAAGTGTCACTTCGTACGAAGTGGTTACCACTTCGTATGAAGCGGAATGCTCACTTCGTAGGAGGTGCTCATGTCTTTATATATGTGTTGTGTGTTTATTGTTTTGTAAGTTTTTTGGAAGTTCCCAGAGGGGAAACGCTAGTGGATTCTCTCTAGGAATTCCGCCAGCCAAACAAGATGTATACTCTTTTGGTATGAATGAATGTATGCTTCCGCTGATTCTATTCTTAATAACGTTCTACCGAATCGGTACTATCATACTCCCAAACTTCTGTCTGGAACCAGCGTCACCAGGACCTACAATTGGTATCAGAGCTATAGTACCAATTTAATTGATCTAACAATCGATTGAATCACCTACGCTCATGAATTTTGGAGATTTATGGACTTAGGAGGGGTTTTAGACATAAACCATCAAATAAGCGGACAATCCACGGACAAAATGTAAAATTTAACTTATAGGATTGTTAGAAACTGATTTTCAACCAAGTCTGTGCCAGATTCATTGTGAAATTTGAAGAAATGAAGATTTTGGATCGAAAAATATAATCAGGCGTGTTCGTACGAAGAGGCACCTCGCATGAGGTGACACTTCACACGAAGTGATTATACACCTTGTATGAAGTGTGACATGCCCAAAAAAAATTTGATCCTTCCGACGAGACGAGTGTCCAGAAAAAATTTGGTGATTACAATTTTTTTCGAGATTTTAACGTCTAATTCGCGTTGTTCAGGGACACCGTCTGGAGCTTCAGAGTATATATTTGATGATACGGCCAAAAAATGTTGAAGATATTAAGATTGTCACTGATACCTGCGCAGAATGTTGATCTTCTGGTGTAGTGATTATCAATGGGCCTTAACATCAAATCCGCATATGAAGAAAACTGATTTTCCAGATTTGAGGGGGAATTTCAATGAATAATTTGATACAGTCAGAATTTGCAAAAATAAGGGGAATAAATTTCATGTATATATGAAGATTTCGATATTTTTGAAATTCGTTACCATGCAACAGTATTCGGGTGGTTCCAGCTGCAGATTATCTAGGAATGCAGAGCATCTATGTTTCGTGAATTCGTGGTTATAGGAAGTTCAGAATTTTCAGATCGCAATCAGATTGATGCTTAGGAGTTAAATCCCTAATCTGATGTGGGGTGGATGCACATACGACTGCTTATCTTTAACTCTGCAAGCAAATGAACTGTTTTCCGGACTAACCACCAGGAAATGAGGATGTTTTGTAGTTTCAGTTGCGCTGTTTCTGCGAAGTGAGCTATATATCTATTATTGTGATTAAAGAAGAAGAATGTGATTTTGATCACGGACGAATGTTTCTTAGATTTGATGTATTACAAGATGATTTGATTCCGATGATGCTTTGCTGATTGAGAAGATTACCGATTTCCTGGTCAATCATTCAAAAGTAATGCTTAAACGTGATTACAGAAAACAGGATTTCAGATTTTCGTGGGTATTCATTGATTTGAAGTTTACCGCTGTGGTAACTCGAAGTTTCTATCAATTACTGGTTGGGTTTTTGAAGATCAGAGGATCGAGCATAGGAGGAGTTCGCTAAAACAAAAAACGGATGTGGTTAAAGTTCAAACGGAGATGCTGCATTGATTAATTTTCGAGTTGTTGATTAGTTGAGAAAATTGTCGATTAAGCAAATCATAGGAAGTCGGAGCCGTCCAAACAAAAGACCTGAAGTTTAATTTCTGGAGAGAATTATTTCAGGGGGAATGTTGCATAATGTTGTTAATGCAAACCCGAATCATCAATCAAGGGGGATTTGTTGACGCGTTCTACGACATCGACATATACCTTGATTGAAGTTGCAGAATATTCAAACACGGCTCTCAGATTTCAATATCTGGATCAAGCTTCGACAGTGACGTCCAAGGGGGAAACTGTTGGTGCACTTTATGTCCGTCACTGTGCAAATAGGCTAGATAGAGCGTGTGTTGAATATTGTATAGATTAGATACGAACCATGACCCAAGTACGAACATGAGAGGAGCAAAAGTGTCACTACGTATGAAGTGGTCACTTTGTACGAATTGTATCACCTCATACGAGGTGCTCATGTCTTTATATATGTGTTGTGTGTTCATTGTTTTGTATGTTTTTTGGAAGTCCCCAGAGGGAAACGCTGGCAGATTCTCTCCAGGAGTTCCGCCAGCCAGATAAGATGTATACTCTTTCGGTATGAATGAATGTATTCTTCCGCTGATTTTGTTCTTAATAATGTTCTACTGAAACGGTATTATCATACGCACAAACTTTCGTCTAGAACCACCGTCACCGGGACCTACAATCAACAAGATTTATTGAAAGATGTATACTCTTTGACATTGCCAAGATTATTTGAAAGATTAGAAGGTCATGAGCTAGAAATGCAGAAGATGGCAAAGAACAAAGGCGCGCACATGCAACAAGATGTGAACCTATACTACAAAGGTAGTTTTGTTGGTAACATACAAAGTCCCAAGGTTCAAATGGCCTTCAGTGCCAACAATACTACAAGTCCACCATCAAACCAATCTAGTCGGTTTCAGTCATTTTCATCATACAACCCTAATTCTCCTCAAGCTCCACAATCTTCACAAAGCTCAAGTAATCCTCAGAACACTCAAAACAATCAACCTAATTCAAACTAACGAATTCTTCATGCAACATCGCTGTGAATCTCGAAAACGCATAGGACTTCAATGAACACACGGCCAAACAACACATGGCCTTGCTTGCATCAATTCTCGAATCATACGAAAGTCTGGTAGCTGGAAGGATTGGGAATCCTGAAATGATAAAAGAAAATTATGATCAAATTGATCCAGCTGAGTTGGAATTAATTGATATTAAGTGTTGCATGGCGTCAATAGTCTGTAGAGGTCAACGCTTTATGGAAATCACAGGAACAAACAGTCTGGGAGGTCTTGACGGCAAACTGGGATTTGATAAGCCTAGAGTTACATGCTTCAAGTGCAGAGAAAAGGACATTTCAAGAGAGAGTGCCCAAATAGTGAAGTCAAAGGAAATCAGAATCCATTTGCAAATGATTACTACAGAAGGGCTATGTATCATCGACCCCAACCTCAGACCAGGTTAGTGCAGATCAAAGACGGTCCATAAAACTCAAAAGATAAGGCTCCGGTTGTTACCCAAGAAGATGAAGGGTTCAACTGGAACAAGTACATCACAAAGAATGAAAGCCTCGCACTGGTAGCCTAGATAATTGAAGAACCAGAACAGGCAGAAGAAGAATTTGCTGAGGCATCCTTTGACGAATCACCAGAAGAATATTACAACACATCGTCAGAGGAAGAAGAACTCTTAAATAGTGCATTTAGACATCTATTGCCTACTGATATTCTTAAAACTTTTGCAGGTTACATCGAATCAAGCTATCAACCACCATGTGAAGAAGAGAACCTGAAATAGTAGAGATGATTGATGTACCAAGGAATTAACTTTGGAGAATCTAACTGACATAGCCGACAAAGCTCTAATGGCTAACGTGAAAGAGGTAGTTACTAAGAAAGTCAGGAAGCTAGAGTCAAATTGGTAAATGTGTCGGTAAATGAGTCAGTGAAGGAAGTAATTAAGGCTCAAAATGTCAAAGAAGAAACACCTTGCATGATGTACAAAGAGCCATGCTAAGAGTGTGTCGAAATTGAAAAAAAGATACAAAGAGCTGAAACTCATGCAGATAATTTGTCATGTGATTAAAATACAACAAAAGAAGCATATGAAAAATTAAGTAAAATGATTAAACAATTTGAACAAGTGATCAGGGAAAATGACAAGACACTTTCGATGCTCAAGGCAACTGTAATGGACAAACAGATGGCAATCAATATTCATTTCAATACAATTGCCGAGCTAAAAAGTGAACTAGAGAAAATGAAAATCGAAACTGAACGGGTTAACAAGTTGTTAATCAGTTATTCTACCAGTTCATATGTCATTGATCACATTCTTCCGAAAATCAAAAGCAAGGAAGAAGATAAAATTAATGAACACAAAGGTGTAGGTTACGACCGTGTTCCACCACCCTTGTGGAATAGCTATGCAAAAAGAAACCATCTGGGGTGGAAAACGCACTCAATTTAAAATTGAAAACTGAGAAAAAAAATGAGCTGCCTGAGAACATTGACGTAACATACACCAAAACAGAAAACGACTGTGAATCTGAAGTGGTAAAAACTGTGGTTGAAAAAGTTTTGGAATATGAGTCTGACAAATCTGAAAGTTCTATTTTTGAAAGTGAAGAGTTGAATCTCGAAAAATCTGAAGTGGATGTTGCATCATTAAAAAATAGTTTAAAAGATTGTGTACAAAATGAACGTATCTAATAAACTATATTCCGATAAGGATTTCCCAATTCAGAATGTAAATCTCGATCTGTTGATAAGTTGTTTAAGCTAGTTGAAGTCAGTCATTCTGATATAGAAAAACAAGATGCGTCATTTTATTCCAAATCAAAATGTGTTTACAAAAATCACTATTAGAAGGACAGGGACTATCCTGAAAACAGGAGAGCAGGTTTGGGTTATCAAAAGAAAAAGAGAGCATATGTAAACAATCCAATGAAGAATTTAAAAGGGAAAAAGAGAGTAGAAAACAGGATTTGGATTCCTCTGTTAGAAATGATAGCATGACATGTTACAAATGTAACAAAGTCGGGCATATTGCATGAGAATGTTCCCAAAGAAATCCAAAACCTGTTTACAACTCGAGCAGATCTATAGAAGATATGAAGCAAAAGCACCCAAGTTTGTACCAAAACAAATTCTATAAAGAAATAATGAATCCAACAAAGTTGCGACATCAACAATTCAACATAACTCAAAATTTGAGTTTGGTGAAACTTCAACCAAGAATAGTCAAAAGGATTCAAACTTCTATTCCAAAAAGGCAGTTCTGAAAACATAAACTTGGGTAGCAAGAATCAAACCATCTTCTGCAGAAATAAAAACACCTAGTCCAGGTAAACCTGAAATCAGAAAGGATGTCAAGATCAAAGTTCCAAAGTTTGATATTCCAAACCCACCCAAGACCAAGCAGGCTTGAGTCTCACTGTTGAAGTAATTTCTTATTTTGCATGTGCAGGGGCTCCCGAGATCAATTATTTCAAAGTGGATTATGGATAGTGGAGCTTCTCGTCACATGACAGGAATGCTGGCCTTACTCTATGATGTAAAATCTATTCGTGGTGGCTATGTGGGTTTTGCTGGAAATCAAGGTGGGAGAATTGTTGGAGAGGGGAAGCTTTCAATTGGAGTGGTCTCGTTCGATAAAGTAAACTATATTGCTGTATTAGAGAACAATCTTCTGAGCATCTCGCAAATTTGTATAAAAAGTTTACAACGCACTTCAATGATAAGAAATGCTTAATTCTGAAGCTGGGATTCAAAATTCTTGAGGAGTGGGTCCTCATGCGCCCTCCTCGAGAAAATGATCTCTATGTCCTAGATATGAGCATCGCAAATGAGAAAGAATCAATCCTTTGGCATAGAAAGATGGGATATTTACTTATGAAAAATGAACTACCTGGTGCACAACAATCTAGTGGAGGGTGTCAATCTAAAAAAATTTCATCTAGACGACGAGTGTCTTAGCTGTAAAAAGGGGAAGCAACATAAGAAATCTCACCCAAGGAAACTTCTGAATTGCATCAAGTTACCCTAGAGAGGCTTCATATGGATCTTTTCGGGCCAGTAAATGTAAAAAGTATTTCTGGAGATCTTTATTGCCTCGTTGTGATAGACGACTATTCAAGGTTCTCGTGGGTCATGTTTCAGGAGAGTAAAGATGAAACATTTGAAAATCTTATGATTGTCTTCAAAAAGCTAGAAAACCTGTACCATCTTCCAATCAGACGGATAAGAAGTGACAACAGTACGAGTTCAAGAATAATCGAATACTCGAATTCTGTAACGACAAAGGAATTCTTCACAAATTCAACGCCCCTTATACTCCACAACAAAATGGAGTAGCTGAACGGAAAATCGATCTCTCATTGAAATATAATGCTCGCCGATTCAAAGTCACCTATCAGTTTTTGGAGCGAAGCTGTTGCCTCTGCTTGCTACACATTAAACAGGGTTCTGACCAGTCAAGGCTCACAAAAAGACATGTTTCGAACTGCTTAATCAACAAAAGCCAAATTTAGAATTTTTGGAGCCATTTGGGTCTCCGTGTATGGTCATTTACATGGACGATAAATTTGGTGCTAAATCTTTGGAAGGTTTTTTCGTAGGTTACGCTAGTCCGTTGAGAAGGGTATATCTTCCAAGCTTAAGTGATCCTTGCTCAACATGTCGATTGTCGGAAGTATACAATGCCTTCTCAAAAGCCTGGTGAACTCTAGATGTTCAATTATGAGAGCTTATGGAATTCATTTGACCTACCAGAAGTTCCTAACGAAGAGGAACTTGTGTTGTTGTATAAACAACATCAAGCAACGAATCAAGAACAAGTTCCGAGACCAATAGTGGTTACTCAACCATCTGTTGGCACAAATGTTCCTGGGTGAAGGTCCGAGCAGACTCAATCTGAACCTGCCCTCGATCCAGTACCTCATTCCACTGAGCACATTCTCATCCAGACGGATGATTCTGATTCTGACACTGAGCCAACATATGATAATGATGGTGATTCTAGTTCCGATGAAGGATTTGAGAAGATAACAAGCCAACATATCAATCTGCAATTCCTAGTAATCAGAATCAAGCTTCATCAAGTGATACGGTTGCTGAACAGAATATCACAAATTTAGGAAGTGTAGTGACGTTCCTAATGAAGTAATTCCAAGGAATTTGTATTACCATCCATCCAGAATATTATCAGAGAATTACAAGCTGGAGTGAAACATGCAATCAGATTAACAAAGATCTTAGTTGTTTTTATACAAAGATTACACCAGTTCAAGAAATGTGCTAAAATAGTTGTTTTATTTCACAGATTGAGCCAAAATCAAACAAAGATGCCCTTACTGATGAAAACTTGGTAAATGCAATGCAGGAGGAGCTGCAACAATTTGAGAAGCTTGGAGTCTGGAAGCTTGTTGACCTACCAGCTAATCAAAAAGCCATAGCTACAAAACGGGTCTTCAAGTGTAAAAGAGATGATCAAGGGGTTGTAGTGCAAAACAAAGCTCGACTCATTGTCAAAGGTTTTCATCCGCAAGAAGGCATTGATTATACAGAGGTTTATGCTCCGGTCGCTCAACTCAAAGCCATTCGCATTTTCCTGGCATTTGCGTCATGGAAAGGTTTTAAGGTGTACCAGCTAGATGTCAAGTCTGCTTTTCTTTATGGAACTGTGAAGGAGTTAGTGTATGTTGGACAACCACTGGGGTTCGTCGATCCAGTACATAAGGACAAGGTTTATCTTCTAGATAAAGCTTTATACGGTTACATCAGGCCCCAAGAGCCTGGTACGAGACACTCTCTCAATACCTGTTAAGCAACGACTTTATCAGAGGCTCTGTTGACTACACACATTTCACAAAGTAAGTAAACGAACACTTGCTGATAGTACAAGTCTACGTGGATGACATCATTTTTGGCTCAACAAAAGACGTGTTATGCAAAGAATTTGAAGCTTGTAATGAAGAAGAAGTTTGAAATGAGCTCAATGGAGAGATGAAGTTCTTTCTAGGACTTCAAGTTGATCAGTTGCCTGATGGTATCTTCATCCATCAGACAAAGTACATCCACGGTATCTTGGATAAATTTGAAATGTCTGGAACGTCACCATTATCTACCCCATTAGCAATCAATCATGGCATCTGCCCAGACGAACACGGTTCAAGATAGATGAAAATGATTAGATCACTGATGTATCTCATAGCCTCTAGACCAGACATCATGTATCCAACCTTCCTTTGCGCTCGTTATCAATCAAGTCCTCGAGTGTCACTTCTGATGATAGTCAAGCGGATTCTCAGATATCTAAAGGGTTGCCCAAGCATGGGCTTGTGGTATTCGCGAAACGACAACTTCGACCTGTTGGATATTATGATTCAAATTTTGATTGCTGCAAACTTAATGCCAAATCTATGACAACCAGTTGCTAGTTCTCGGAACACGCTTAGTAACGTGGCAATTCAAGAAGCAAACCACAGTCGCTTCCTCTACTTGCGAGGCTGAATACATTTCAGCTTCCAGCTGTTATTCCGAAATTCTGTGGATACAAAGCAGATGAGAGACTTTGGATTGCAGTTCCTTGATACACCCATATTTGTAGATAATAAGGTAGCCATGATATTACCAAAAATTGGTTCAACATCTAAAACTAAACACATTGAAATTCAAAATCACTTTATCCGTGATTGTCACGAGAAAAAGTTTATTCGAATAGAAAAAATCCACACTGATGAACAAAAGGCAGATTTTTATACCAAACCTTTTACTCGAACCACATTTAAATATCTTTGAGACTTAACGGTTTGAAAAATCTTACATCAGATGGGGAAATTGATGTTTGATACGGATCAGATGATGAATTTTTGTAATCCTCTTGGTTTTTCAGGTTTCTTTTATTTTAAAATTTCTTTCTTCAAAAAGCCAAAATCCAAAAATATGTTTTTGATTTTACGGGGAGAAATCGTTGTAGAAATACTGAAAACATTTAAAAATTTGAAAAATACAAATATGTTAGACAAAAAAGAGTTTTCATGTAAAAGAGGAAATGATAGTACATCAGTACGCTATCACAAGTATGCTAAAGAAATGTAATGTTAAAAAGTATTTAAACAGGTCTTACTAATGATTTATCATTAGGCTTCACACATTCAATAAATAGTCTTCACACATTCAATAAATTGTTTTCAAGATATAAAGATAAAAGAAAAACTGATTAATTTGTGGCTTAATTCTCTTGGATATATGGACTTAGTACTCCGAAATTTTGTTTGAGAGAATGCCAGATTCGAGATACTAAGTCTTTAAAGATAATTGATATCTGGGCTATTATACGAGTCCTTCTGAGTTTGCGTCAGTAATGGCCTAGAACTTGTATAATACTTTTGGCATTCATTCCACCACAACTGCATAAAAAATTGAAAATATCAAACGTTACGATATTTGCAGTACAGAAGATTCAAAAATTTGGAACACCACCTTAAGTCGAGCCTTCATCTCTTTGACTGTACGGGAGTACTAACTTGAGCTCTCAAGGCCTTCTCTTGGATATATGGACTTCGTACTCCGAAATTTTGTTTGAGAGAATGCCAGATTCTGAGATACTAAGTCTTTAAAGATAATTGATATCTGGGCTATTATACGAGTCCTTCTGAGTTTGCGTCAGTAATGGCCTAGAACTTGTATATATACTTTTGGCATTCATTCCACCGCAACTGCATAAAAAATTGAAAATATCAAACGTTACGATATTTGCAGTACAGATTATTCAAAAATTTGGAACACCACCTTAAGTCGAGCCTTCATCTCTTTGACTGTATGGGAGTACTAACCTGAGCTCTCAAGGCCTTGCATCACCCATATATACAGATATCAATTGGCTATATTCACTTGTGAGATGATATCTTGGAATCTTGATACGGGAGCATATTTTGAGGTGAGAAACACAGTTGAGTCATGTTCCTAATATTACCTAACGTATCTTGAATCAACTAAGAAATGGGTAAGAGTTTAAATGGATCACGTTACTCACAATCCAAATAAATCTATTTAGAACTTAGAGTTTTATAAAGATTAATGGTACTAGTGATATTTCTGGTTACTGTTATGATCCTCTAACTCGATCTCTCTAAAATTTGTCTGTAAATATGCTTTGTAGCAAAGTTTACTTTTCATCTCATTTCAGAAAAACTCAAAAAGATTTTTAGAGTGTTTTAATATAAACTTTGAAAAATTCAAAAATATTTCATTTCTATCTTATTTTGTTTACCGATGTTGGAAAGCGGATCTTCAAAATCCAGAGTTGCTGAACGCTGAGAGATCTAGAAGTCAACGGGTTAGGAGCATATCTGAAATTAAGAAAATGTTTTGAAAATATCAAAAGTTCATTATTGAAACTTTACACTGCCTAAAAACATTAGTTTGTTCATTATATGTTCTTCCAAGGCCATTAACATGGACTTGGTAGTCAAATCAGTTAACCAGGGTCATTAACTTGGACTTGGTCAACTGAGTGGGTTGTTAAAAAATTGAAATTTGAAGTTTAAAGGTCACCTTGCACGAGTTAGAGGTTACCTCGTACGAATTGGAGTTTATCTCGTACGAGTTGGACAACTCGCGCAAATCAAAAGCCACCTCGTACGAAGTGGACCCGGTTCTATATATATGGACGAACTCGTACGAAGTGGTCATTCACTTCTTGTGCGAGTTAGGAGAACTCTTGAGCGATTTGTACGGTGCTTACTTTTTCCAACGATCTACCACTTTCGGTACACCTTAACCTCTTACAATGGTTAAGGTAGAAATTCAAGTTTTAACCGTTAAATTAATGAACTCGGTTCTTACAAACTTAAAATGTAGATATAGGAAAACTGAACCGGCCAAGGTTGAAATTGAACACACCTTAGTGCTTATCGACGTCTTTAGGATATTATGGAACTTTCAATTTCACGAAAATCACAATTTTAGTGTTTGGTGTTCATGACCGTTGCTATCGTTGTGAGTTGCACCTCATACGAATTACATTAGCACACCTCGTATGAAGTGACTGTATTAAAATGTTAAACTTTTTGCACCTCATACGAAGTACATTAGCACACGTCGTACAAAGTGATTGTATTAAATGTTAAAAATTTTTTTCACCTCGTACAAAATGCATAAGTAACCTCGTACAAAGTGTCTATGATCAAACATGTTAAGCTGTATGTTCACCTCGTACGAAGTGCGTATGTACATTTCGTACGAGTGAGATTTGTTGAATTTTTTTGTAAAACTTGTCTAAGAATTGGGATGTTATGTATGTGCAGGAAAAGAAGACATCTTTCAACCCGATACATAATATATGCCGGCTTCTTGATGAGAAGATCCCGGAAATCACGCCTTTTAAAGATGTGCTTGAATTTATGGGGCGAATTCCTATTACTAAGGCGCTAACAGACAAACATAAAACATATAGATCGCATGTTGAACGCTTTTGGGTAGCAGCTCATCTTCAAGAAGATCCAAGGGCTATAATCTCTGCCATTAGGGTTGGTAATGAGGAACTGGAGGTCACGATTACAGAAGACCTAATTCGTAAAGTTTTGGATTTTAAAGATAAAGAAGATGACCCAACAGGCTATCTAGAACGAATGGTTAAAGGCTGTTTTTATAGAATGGGATATACTGGTTATGTGAATTCAGCACCATTAAAAAAGGCAAATCTCGGGAGGCCTTACAAATTTCTGGCACACTCTGTGATCATGCTCTCAGCCATCATAAAGGAGGATTTGATGATCTAGTAGACTATCAGATGTGCATGATTGCGGCTCTTGTGTTAAATCTACCGTTCAACTTCAGCAAACTTATCTTCGAGCAGATGGTGATGAATATAAACAGAGAAAAGTTTCTGCAGTATCCTAGATTTATTCAGATGATGCTTGATGATCTATTCCCAAATTTGGAAAGGAATGAAGAAAACGGATTGAGGCTTGAACATATGGATGTGGAAACCGTAACAAGATTGAATGTATATATGAAAAAATCGGTAGAGCCTATTGCTAAACCGACATTTGGAGCCATTAAAGATAAAGACTATGTTGCTCCTTCGAAAGGAATGTGGAGAAAGGATCAAGTGGTGATTAAAAGGAAGAGGAAGTTTGTTTAGAAGGTTTTGAGCCCAAAAGAAGTAGCTGGTATGAAAAAGATGAATCAAAGAAACGAAAGCGCTCAACTCCAAAGAAAGTTGCAGGGGTCTCCTCGTCAATAGCTCCTATAAAGTCCAAACGTGCTACTGTGCGTACATTGTTAGTTGATGAACCTAACTGAGGTGGCAACAGTAAATGAACCTGTTCTTGAAAAGGTTCATGAAGAAGAGCAAGTAAATGTTGAGGTTGAAAGTTCGTCCTTAGAGGATACCGATTCAGATCTTAACGATGCTGCTGAAAGAGAAAGAGAAAGAATAAGAGAAGAGGAACGTAAGCATGAAGAAAAACACAAACGCAAAGAGGATGATGATGTATACGTTCCTTCAGATTCGGAAGAAGAGTTGGTTATAACTAAACCTGCCATGAGGCCAGCCAAACGTACAAAAAGTAAAGTATCTACAACTTCTAAAACAACTAGCTCTCCTTCTGCGGTTAGGGCGAGGAAAAAGTATGGAAGAAAGAGGAAGAATGTTGGGAAAATTGCTTCTGGAATTGGAGGTTGTTGAGCCTCCACATACATCCCCACCACAACATCCACTTACTTCTCAATCATCACCACTACTTACATTACCACCCCAAACTATTCCATCATCTCCACTTCCATCACATCAAAAAAGGCCAACCCCTGCAATGCCATCACAATCTACTCCCCAATCTACTCAAAGACAATCCTTGGGAGATAGATTTCCCACTGAGTTTGGTGATATTCCGTTTTCGGAAGGATTTGATAGTGATGTGTTCAATGATGGCAAGATCAATGAAATAGAGGCAAAAATGAGGGAGTATGAAGGCCGAATAAATTTTTTGTGGAAGACAAGAAAAGATTGGAAGCGTTGTTGGTGGTTTTAGTGGATGACAATGAAAAGATGGGTGAATTTCAGAACAAGATTAATAACACGATGCTACAATTAAGCAGCTAGAGGCAGAGAATATGAACTTGTTATCAATGCTTACATCTGTCACTGCTGAAAATGAAAGATTACATCTGGTGGTGAAGGAGTTTGAGTCTGAAAAGGAAGAAAACGCCAAGATGTTTGATATGCTGTTTAAAGTTCAGCACAAAAGATATAATATCAACTTCGTGGCGGAACATGATGTTATTGAAATTGAAGAAGCGAAAGCTAGAGCAGCAGAGCGTGCATGTAAACTTGAAGCTGAAGCTGCTGTTGCTGGTAAAGGAAAAGGAAAGATAGATGAGATTCCTGTGAATGCCGAATCTGAGTTAGAAGCTGAATCTGTACAAGATACAGAATCTAAGATTGGAGGAGTGTCACCATTAAGATATGTGCTCTTTGGTGAAAGTGTTGATGTTAGCCCTAAAGGGATGCTGAAATCGACGCTGAAGTCGATTCCTTTCTCGAAGACGATTATGAAGATGATGCAGAAGATGATAGTGATAATGATGAGAAAAGGGATGGGAATGATAAAGGTGATGATGACGATAATCAAGGAGGTACAGGGTTGATTGTTGAACCTGCGAAGTTTAATGAATTCTTTGACTTTGATGCATTCCCAAATGATTCAGTTAATAGAGAAAGTGATGCACAGAGACAAGGGGAGAGGAAGGACCCTGTGAATGAAGCTGAGCAGTCAGGAATTCTCACAGCTATTCCAATATCGGTTGTTCCTGCTGTGCAAACACCAAGGATTTTCTATCTGGAGCATGACGTAGAAAAATGTGAATTCGTGCATAACTACACTAAGGAAGAAATTGCCAAAATGTTAGGTGTAGACGAAGAATCTTTTGTGTTTGATTTTGAAAATGAATTAAATAGCATTAGTGCTTCACAACCTAATGATTATTTTTATAAGTATGTGCCGGAAGCTGATGATTACGATAGGGTTGTCGTGGAGGATGATTCTGATGAAAACGATGAAGCTAGATATTCTGGTGATGGAACAGATGACTTCCCAACCTTTGAAGAGTTGTTCTCGAGAGCGAATGACGATCTGTTGAAAAGAAAAGTCAAAGAAGCTGTCAAAGACGGTAATGCGCCTAAGTGTCTATCAAAAGAAGAGATTGCTGTAGCAAAGAAGTATAGGTTTAAAGATGTTCATCAAAAAAGAAAGTTCAAACGCCCACTGGCTTTCTTTACTCGAGATCTAGACAATCTTTGGGGGATATTCTAAGCTGGGGTTGGATAGCGGAGCTGAATATTTTTGCAATCAAAAGAGAATTCGGTTTTCAGTACTTCAAAATTTTAGTGACATCAAGACGTTGCCATTTTGGGATATTGAAGAGTTGGGTCAAACAAAATGTATCAATATCAAGATGAGGCTTCATGAGCAATGTCTTTGGAAGCTGATAAAGTTTGAAGCTATGCATGGGTTAGATACTGGAAGCCTCACATTCCTCGAAGAGTTATCAAAGTTGATCCGGTAACAAAGCAGAAGGTTGTTACTTTGATTGTAAAGAAAGCGCAAGTAATAAAGAATGTGCCTCTTATGAAGATCGAACAAGATTTCCATACTCTTTTCAAATGGTGGCATTATGACTCAGAAACAGGAGAGGCGGTGATCTGCGTGCAACATGATGATGATGCATGGAAGATCACAGAGGAATTAACTGAAGATGTGATCATAGAGGGATACGTGTGCTAGACCCGATGTGGCTAGTAAACTGCTCGAAGAAGGATATCGAATGTTTATTCTACAATAAGATTAGCTTCGAGGAGAAATATAAAGTGCAAGCATTGCAATTCCAACATGTTATAAATGTTTGTTATGCTAACAATATCAATTCAGGTATAGCATGGGATACTGAATGGAGAAAGCTAGAAGAGAAAGGGCAACGAAAGCAGGAACGCAAGAAAGAAAGAATTGCTGAAAGAATGAAAAAGGCAGCTCTAAGAAGATTTCAGTATGGTGATACCTACAACAGACCTCCCCTACTGATCAGACACCTATTCAATCTGAGGAGCGTCGTAGGCCCATGAAACACTTTTTTGGGCGATAGTGTCAAAAGCTTTTGAAGATCTTTTTGAAACTGACCAAGACTGCAGCAATATCCAAGGAGGAGTCTGTTGTGCAGAATGTCTATAGTCTACGTCTTAGGGTCATGTCGAGTATGGAACAAGGGTTAATTGTTAGATTTATATTTGTTTTTTTTGTATACCGGCCACTTCGTATGAAGTGATGATCACCTCGTACGTAGTGAAGCAGTTCACTTTGTACGAAGTGCTCTTAGGACAAAGTGGCAAACTTCAACTCGTGCGGAGCTGTAATGTCTATAAATAGCAGTGTTGGGGTCTTGAGTCAAAAGTTGTTTTACTGATACTAAGGCAAAGCCCTGTCAGTTTGCTGTCTGTATTTCTTCCATATCACTATCGTAACTAATACATAAACCTTATAATGTCTAACAATCTCCCCTAGGTTTATTGTATTAGTTTGGATTTCTGCTTCATGATCTGCCAGCTTCGCTACCTCTGAATAGTGGTGTTGGATTCACACACAGTTTGTTTTGAATTACAGTTGCCATTGCACCAGTCCATGACTTCGCACATACTTGTATTTGTCATTTGTTTGAATCTGATGCTAGCCCAAGATCAAGATATCTTCCTCATGAAACCTTATCAAATCCAGAGTGTCTGCTAATCTGAATGCCTTCTCTTTTGTCACAATTATTGTCTCTACCATCCTTGGATTGTAAGCCAATAACAGAAGTTCTTTAGCACACGCTAGGAAATTTTGGAGCGGCCAGAATGACCCTTTCTTTATCTGTTGGTGGCCAAATAATTGATTGCATGCGCTTGTGAGTGTGAGGTCATGGATTCCTGTATTCTTCTTAAGATACGTCTCAGCAGTCTTCGTGTTTGGGAAATCATGCTTTACTTCATATTCGAGTTTTGAGTGAAACGCCCAACCTTGGTCGTGCTGATTAGGATCAGAATCAGAGTAGTGAGCTGGCAACAAACTTTTCAGATTGAGCTTGGTCCAAGACTCAATCTGCGACTGCTTGGCATAATACTCCCTATGGCCTCTATCCCTTGTCACTATCCACAACTACCTGTCGTGATCATGTCTCCAGCATTTGAGTTTCGATTTATATCCGACCTTGTCGTAGTGACTCGATCCTAGCTCCATCACATAACGATCAGACACTCTGGTTGGATCTTTCAGATGGAAGTTTTCATCAAGGGGCTTCAGATCTTGGTTTTCATGATGAGCATTCTTTTGTTGCCTGGATTCTTCTTTTCTGGCTGCTTTCTCTTCTTTGTCTGTTCAGCTGCTAGATAAGTATTAAGCCTGCCTCATGCTCTACATCGGCTGCAGCTTTCTCTTCTGCTGTATGCTCATGATGTGAAATGTTTTGACGGTCGTCATCTTTGTCTACAATTCGCTGCCAAACTTCTTTTGCAACATATCTTTCGTTTCAAAATTTCTGCCATCAACAGGCTTACGTCGCCTTGAAGTGGTTCGATAGCTTAATCTCTAACGGTAATTTGATTTTGCAAGGATGCTATCTGAGCGTTCTTTAATTCATTATCTTGTTCCAACAGCACCACTCTTCTTTGTAGTTTTCCAACATCCACCACTTCATCATCATCACTGTTAGACTGCTCAATAAACTTCATCTTTTTGGCAGCTATTCTCAATGCAACTTTATCATGCTCAGAAATACCACCACCAGAACTTCCGCTTCAAAATGGGCTCCACTTGAGCTCTCTGGCATATCTGTGATTGGGGCATCTTGCATTATTGGTTCAGGAACGACATTTGGGCTTATAAGTTTTAGGTTAACAGGGGCTTCTGTTTTCTGTTTCTTTCTTGATTCTTGTTCTTGAATGTGTAGGTCCACTTGGAGGATCAAGATAAACCTGCTTCCTTGTTCATATAACACAGATACGAGTGCGGAATCCTCGTAAGAATGCAAACCACAGCAAAGTAGGAACACAGGATAACCAAAGATTCAATATCTTGATTAACGAAGAGAACTGATACAAACATATACAAAAAATGTTCATACACTCTCATAAAACAATCTCTGTGCTCTTGCGTCTCTCTCTCTAATATAGCTCCATGCTCAGCAACTGTACGAAGTATGTTGCTGGTCATAGGAAACACCAAAAGACACGAAGGACATACTCCAAAGATACTCGTACGAACAAGCATCAACTAGCTCGTACGAAACAAGTATGATACTTGTTTAGATGGATTCGTCGTACGAATGGCAGGTGACTTGTACGAGCAATGTCTTGCTTGCAAAAAGTTTTCCCACTCGCACAAAGTATTTTCCTTGGAGAATGTTCTACAGACATGACGTACACAAGACTCAACAGTATGCACACATGCAACTGTTTTAACACAGACAAACTATTCGTCGTACTAAACCAAGATAGGAGGATATCTTGATTTGGTCGACACGACCAAACTATACAGAACTTTAAACAAAGACGTACAATATCAGAGTAACTAAGAACAAGCGACAGACACAAAAGTGTATCAACAAACTCCCCCTTGGCTGTTGCTTGGTCTTCGGTCTTCGATCCTTGGCTTCATACTTGAATGGCCTAGAGTATCAACAAACTCCCCTGAAGATCTGCTATCCATCGTTGATAGAGCATCAGGTCTTCAAATGTTCTAGAAACGTCAATCCTTTCCTGTTTCCTCTTGATTGGTGCTTGAGGTAATTGGATCGGTCACGATCTGCTGTGCATTAGACTCAACCACTGGAGTTGATGCAGAAACTTTTGGTTGCGAGGATGAGGCGAAGCATTAGGATTGCCAGTACCTTCACTAACTGGATCATGTTGATGTTTGATCTCGTTTGCTTTGCATCTCTCATTCCACAGAATGTTCACTCGCTTTCTGCTCATTTCAAACACGTCTTTAATACCACTAAAGCCTTCAACCAGCATAGCATTTCAAGAATGATACCATTCTTTCAAGTCATTATGCTTAGCAGTTAATGTTTCCGCATATCGTTGTACAGCCGCACTACGTTCTTTCAACCTATTTATCTCAATTCCCCGAGAGTTATCAGCTGCTCTCATATGTTGTAGCTGAGTTGCTCTTTCAGCATCCGTAGCCTTTAGTCGCTCATTTTCTTTTCTTAACTGTGCAATTTCAGATTCTTGTTCTCTAATATTCTCTTTTAAAGAATTTATCTCCAACTGTTGTTTCTCAACTGTATTTATGATTTGAAGATATAAACTCTGAATGTTTGTTAATCTGGATTGCCGCAGCTTGCAACTGAGAGAACTAAAGACCCACTTTCTCATCGTTTTCCATTTCAGAGAACAAACGACTGCTTCGTTTTGTACTTTGGTGAGATGTAGATTGGGATTGTTGAGCTGAAGAAGTAGTAGGTTGCGGTTGAACTGTAGTAGGTTCTGTCATTACAGGTTCAGACTCCTCTGCTATAACAATAGGCTGGATATCTGCGACTGGTTCACTAGCACAATCATTACCAACATTGTCATTGTCATCATCATTACCCTTTCCCTTTTTATGACCCAACTTATCTTTGATCATCCTTTTCAAAGTTGGTTCTTCATTATCTGAATCATTGTCATCATGGCGCCACTTGTCGTTTTCTGGTGCAACATATCGATCATTTGCCAGAAACCGACTAACTTGCGAGGAGGTGTGCTTTCCTTGTAACGTTTTGCTGCTACACCTCTAAAGATCTTCAATGAATGTTCCATCATAACTTCAACCTTTAAAACATCGTTGTCGTTTTTGGAAGATTCGGATGTTGTTATTCAAGATCATTTGGAGAAATCGAGGATACATCCAAAACTTGTTTCCACCATATCCGGTTCTTGTCACGTTTTCTTTCATGTTTGCAAAAATATACTTTGAAACACTAAACGGTTTGTTCAATGTCAAAGCTATCATCATTCCAACTAAGTCGTTATTAGCCATGTCATAACCACTTCGTCTGTTGCTCAAACACTGAATTAAAACATGTAGAAAGAACTTGTATCGGAGTGGCAAACATGCTTTGTTTAGTTGTCCCATGAGGAAATCTCCAACACATTTCATTCTAAGCAAACGTCCACGTTGACATTTCAACGATACTGAGAATGGAGTTCAGGATCATCACCAAGCTGCAATACTGAGTTAATGGTTTCAACAGAGACATCTACATTCCAGTCATTTACTTTCCCATGGATAAGTTCCTGCTCATTTTCTTCAATAACTGTAGATGAATCCCAAAATTCCTTGATCAACATCTTGTATACTGTAGTCTTGTGCGAGATAGCATAATTATCCTTGAGTCGCGCAAAAACTTCATTATACCGTTGTACTCATCAAATTTGTCCTCCGGATCCAAGTAGGCCACCATGTTTGTCTTGGCTCAGACATAATTTCCACTTCTAACTCGTCAGTCCTCTTTGTTGATGGTTTTCTTTTATGTTCTTTTTGTTCCATTCTGTACACATAAGTCAAATAGGATAAGAACACAAATTCATTAGGGAATGTACACAAAATGTTTTATTTCAAACTTTATGTATGTATGTATGTATTCCCTTAACAAAGAAATACTGACGCATACGAATAACACCTTATTCGTACGAAGAACAACTCATTTTTACGAACTTCTGATTTAGAAACAAGAAACTGAGTCATTCGTACAGATAGATTACTCGTACGAACTATCAATTTTCCGTGCGAATGATGTTTAATTTGTACAAATCTAGTTCGTACAAACAGTTTCATAGACAGTTACTTGTTTTTTCGGTTAAAATGATTCGTTTAAAGTTTGTTGTTCTTGTCAGTCATGGTCACAAGGTCAGATAATTTTTAAGTTGTTCAACTTCAAAGTATGCCAAACATTTTAAGTATACCTTAAAGAAATAAAAAACAATATTGAAGGGAGGTATAAGAATGACGTGAGAAAAGTGAAAGTGAAGTTCCACCACAGAACTTCATCACCTTATATACCACTTCACAACACTTGTGCAAACAACCTAGCTTCTTACGAAGCACTGACTTGTACAGAACCCAAGGGTCATTCGTACGAAGCATGCTGGTTCGTACGAATGATCCTTAATTCGTACGAGTCCAAGTCTTTCACGAACTGGACTTTCAGTTCTTCGAGAACCTTAGGTTATTTGCGGGACTGTTTAACAACTTTGCACATATCCACACTAATCACAAAGTTAAGTTAGGAAAAGTGCTTGTTAAAACAAATTTTGTTCTTTTGAGATGAGTTTACCATTGTAAGAAAGTACTTTTATGAAGTTGCGATATCTAAGCGAATGGTTTTCAGGGCGGATCTTGGTAAAAAACCTTTGAGCTTCAATTTTGGCTAATTCAAAAAGGAACTTAATTTAACAACAAAAGTAAACTAAACTAAAGCAGCTACTAAACTATAAACTATATATTTACCAGATAATCTTTTTCAGAGTTTCAAGGTAAGAGAATCATACCAGCTTTTAATCTTTCAAAAACGAGGTTTGTTAAAAACATCAAATCAAATAAGTAAGCATTCTACTATGATTATCGGTATTGTTGTCCACGTAAGCTCAACTTATCAGATGTAATCATGATTAGGAGATATGATTAATGTATGATTTATACTTACTAGCCGGTGTTCAACCACTTCACGACACATTCCCGTATCAAGATATGCATGAGAGTAAATCTTACCGGTGAGTATACTGCTTATCATCTGTTTTGACGTATATGATGTGAGATACTCACTTATTTTGATTGAAAACAAGCCCTATGTGATTAAATCACTTATTGATGAGGAACTTGATTTTCATATGCATGCAGGGCACAAGAGTAAGTCCGTGAACAGGTTAGCACATCGTACCGACAAAGAGACGAACTTAGCTCCCGCATGAAGCTGTGATATTTTATCGCTTATTTTTGGGTGGATGTGATATATTTATCACTTATTGATGGTCGTATGCAGTATTTACACGTATGTATGGTATCATGGAAGTTCTAGACTTGCGTCACCGTTATTTTTCGGCAAAAGATTCAACCATGATGCCCAAATGATAAGTCAGCATAAAGATCGCATATCTCAGATTCTCGGCATACTATCAAACGAAATTTCGGTACCAAGACCATATGCCAATGAATGGTTCCCACCTGGCTTGCAGTCCGTTAGGTTTATATCAACCTGCACATTTTAATCTGATTGTGACCCTACCGATACATCATTAGTAAAGCTACTTATCAATTTTCGTTTTATGTTTTTAACTGTTTATGATAGATCACCGATGTATTTCATCTCTTCAACTTATTTATCCAAAAACTCATATTTGATTTTTGGTTTTTCTATTGTTTTTGTATTTTTCTGATTTTTCTCCCCCTTAAATAAATAAAGAAGGTACTAAAAACTTAACTAGATAAATAAAGACATATTTTGTATTTTTGTATTTTTTCATGTTTTTGTATTTTTCTTGCCGGTGTTCTCCCCTAAAAAATAAAACTAAAAGAAAACAGAAAATCTTTTTGTAATTTTTAGATTTTAAGAAATATTTACGAAAAATGATTAGCCAAGGAATGAATTACTCGGGTTTCACCTTGATTCCATTGACCAAAATTAGATAGTCAAAACGAGATTCGTCAAAAGCTTTTTTAAACAGGTCAGCACGTTGGTGATCGGTGTGGATTTTAATAACATTGATAAGTTTCTTTTCATAACAATCTCGTATGAAATGATACTTAATCTCAATGTGTTTGGTTTTTGAATGTTGTACAGGATTACGAGTGATCTGTAAAGCAGCTTTGTTATCAACAAAAATAGGAGTAGTTAGAAATTCAAAATCGTAGTCCCGCATCTGCTGTTGGATCCATAGAACTTGAGAGCAGCAACTGGAAGCTGAAATATACTCAGCCTCACAGGTTGACGTAGCTACACAAGTCTGCTTCTTGCACTGCCACATGACTAGGCGATTTCCAAAGAACTGACATCCTGCTTGATGTTGACTTTGCATCGATCTTGCAGCCGCCATGATCAGAGTCACTGAATGCTATCAACTCAAAGTTATCATCCTTTGGGTACCATAGACCAGTGTCTGGGCGACCCTTCAAATAACGAAAGATCCTTTTCACAGCCATCAAATGAGAAACCTTCGGACTGGACTGGTAGCAAGCTAGAAGACATGTTGGGTACATTATATCAGGTCTTGAAGTAGTAAGATACATGAGAGATCCGATCATAGCACGATAAAGAGACGGTTCTACATGTTCACCCATTCCATCAGGAGTAATCCCATGATTCTGAGCTAATGGTGTTCCCAAAGACTTTGAGTCTTCCATTGAAATCGTTTGAGAATATCCCCGACGTACTTGGTTTGATGGATGAAAATCCCTTCCTTAGATTGTTGAACCTGCAAACCTAAAAAGAAAGTTATTTATCCCATTGCGCTCATCTCGAACTTCTCTTGCATCACCTGCTCAAATTCTTTGCACATTTTTTCTTTGTAGACCGAAAAATAATATCATCAACATACACCTGCACCAGCAATAAGCCCTCATCCTGTTCCTTGATGAAAAGAGTACAGTCGATCAATCCACGTTGAAAACCATTCTTCAGAAGATAGGAAGACAACGTTTCATACAAAACCCCTGGAGCTTGATGAAGACTATATAATGCCTTATTGAGAAGCCAAACCTTGTATGGATGGATTGGATCTTCAAAACAGGCGGTTGCTCAACATATACCTCTTCTTCAACCACACCATGAAGAAATAACTTTTCACATCCATTTGATAAACAGTAAACTTCTTGTAGGATGCATAAGCCAAGAAGATTCTTATGGACTCAAGACGAGCTGTCGGTGCATAAACATATGGTAATCAATGCCTTCAACCTGATTAAAGCCCTGGATGACCAATCTTGCTCTGTTTCTCACAACAACGCCTCAGTCATCCTTCTTGCATTTGTAAACCCATCGTGTACCAATCTTCTTATAGCTGTCAGCCTGTCAACCAACTTCCAGATGCCTAACTTCTGAAACTGCTAAGTTCTTCCTACATAGCTTCAATCAATGAGTCTTCTTTCATAGCCTCCTTCAAAGATTTTGGTTCAACTTGGAAAACATAGCAGACAAAAGACCAATCATTTTGTTCCCCAAATTCCCTTATAACCGAATACAATCCAACATTCTGATTATTCCTGAGCTGATTACGAGTCTACACACCACTAGGGACATCTCCAATAATATTCTGCTCAGGATGGGTATTATATATTCGAGTTTCACGAACATCAGGAACTCGAGAATTTATACCCAGATTGTTGATATTCAGATTAACAACCAATTCGTTTGCTGGATTTGATGATGATGTAGACACATGACCTTCAGTAGTCCCTAGATTCTGAATATTTGACGTGACATCTGAAATTCCAAGAACTGGAGAAGCGATAGCTTCATTTGCATCATGAAACACATCATCTTCTGACGAAACATTATAATCAGCATCATCTTCGAATTCCTCATTTTGAACAAGATTGTTAACCGAACTAGACACTTTAGGGTTAACAATAACTGGTCGAACTAATGATGAGTCAATTGCATCATCACTTTCTAGTTACATTTGAGCTGCTGCAGAAGCATCATCAAAAGTTGGTAGATTAAAGGAGTTAAACAGCCAATCGTAGTCAAACATCCAAGGAGCACCCGGAGCTCTTACTGATTCAGTATATCTTTGAACCTTGACTTCACCCCATTCTTCAATCTTCTTTGTTGACAAATTCCACACTCTGCAATTAGGAGTGGCATATCCAAGGAAGAAACCTTCTATAGCCTTCGGACCAAATTTACCATGTGGATCAATCATTGTACATGGAGCTCCAAAAGGTTCTAAGAAAGAAACATCCGGTTTCCTTTTATGTAGCAACTCGAAGCATGTCTTCCTGTGTCTCTTCACCGTAAGAACTTTATTCATCGTGTAACATCAGTAGCCACAGCTTCTCCCCAAAATTGAAAAAGAAGTTCTGATTCTACTAGCATAGTTCTTGTTGTTTCAATTAGAGTTCTATTTTTCCTCTCAGCGACACCATTATGTTTGGAAT
The DNA here is from genome assembly GCA_947069175.1 of Scalesia atractyloides. Lineage (NCBI taxonomy): Eukaryota > Viridiplantae > Streptophyta > Magnoliopsida > Asterales > Asteraceae > Scalesia > Scalesia atractyloides. The sequence goes on along the minus strand of CAMTDV010000029.1, from coordinate 23,342,451 downwards.
GTATCGAGAATTGTATTCATACAGAATGCCTTTAGAAGAACAGAACTCGTCCATAACTTGATTCTTGAATTCGGTGCCATTGTCGCTTCTGATTCTCCTTATCTTCAAATTGTAGAAATTTTCAAGCAGAAGTTGGGAGATTCTTGAGGATTTCAAGAACTTCACTCTTGTGTGCCAACATATTCACCCATGAAAATCTGGAGTAGTAATCAGTAAATACTAAACAATAAGAATCACCAAATGTAGTCTTGTGTTTCATAGGTCCGAATAGGTCTATATGAAGACGTTCTAGAGGCATATTCACTATATTGATTTTCTTCACAGGATGAGATTTTCTTGCTTGCTTTCCCTTTTGGCACAATACACAGACGTCTTGAAGATGAAAGTTCTTGACTGGCACTCCATTCACAAGATTGTTCTTCACCAAATAGTTCATCTTCCTCAGGTGAATGTGTCCCAATCGTCTGTGCCAAGAGATTGATTCCTTCTCAGTAGCTTTAGAGACAAAACATGTGACTTGTGCAGACTGGTAATAGCTTGGCTCATATCAAGAATATGCAAATCGTTAATTCTTGGAGCCACAAGAGGATCCATTCCTTGGGAATCTTGAAACCAGGTTTCAGCACATAGCATCCGGTCATCAAAATGAACCGTGAACTTCTTGTCGCAGGTTTGAGAAACACTAAGAAGATTGTGATCAATTTTTCGAACATAATTGATCTTGTCAAAACTCACAACACCATTGGAGACCATTCCTTCTCCAGTGATGTATCCACCTTTGTCACCAGCAAAAGCAACATAACCACCCCTGATGCTTTCACCTCATAAAGTCGCATGTCATGTGCCTAGATGCTCCACTGTCAACAATCCATTGATATTCACAGTTCCTCCTGGAACACCCTGAACATTTCAAAAACCATATCAGTTTGAAATGGGGACCCAAGCCTTAGTTAGTCTTGGGTCGCCCCTTATCATCAAGAAATGTGATTCTATTTCTTGATGATTGCAAATTGTGAGCCTCCTCTTGAACCATCACCGGTCTTAGGTTTCCAAGATTTATGTAATTTACCAGAATGACTATTATTTACAGTTTTAACAATTTTGGTTTATTAAATTTGAAGATCTTGGATTCCTTTATGAAGAATCCGGTTTTAAAGCCTTTTCAATTACTTTTACTAATTTACGTCTCTGTTTTTCTTCTTGTTCTTTAACAATTCCTTTATCTTGTTTTGGAGAAACAGATCGACGTTGGCAAGTTGGTTCATGAGGGGCTTTCTCAACAAATCTCGACTTTTCTGGGTTGGTACAATTCTTGATAATGTGGCCAAATTCTCCACATTTGAAACATGTTCTCCTTTCAACAAATGTAGGAGATCGTGTTCCATGGCTTGATGTTGAACTTGTGGGTCTCGAGGTACTGGGTTCATTTTCATCACACCCATTTGTATGTTGGGTGTAATTGTTTTCGTGTTTCGTTTTAAAATCTTGACTTTGTTTACAAAATCTACATTAGACATGTGTTCAAAAGTCTCTACTTTATAAGTACCTGTAGAAGTCACATATTTAACATTCTTAAGCTTTTTCTTGTAGCGAGTGCCTTTTGTCTCAACCTTTGGTTGTGGTAGTATTTGGCTTTTCAACTCACTTTTCCTGGTGTTTTACTCTTGAACTTGATAATGGTTGTGACTTGATTGGGTTTTTCTTCTCCAAAAATTTGGTTGTTGATTTTTCAAAAAATTGATATATGGAAGTTGGATTTACATTTTTGATTCGAAAATCTTTGCTAGAATAGTTTTTCTTGTCTCCAACCAAAGTATACAACACATAATCATTTTCATCTGTAGACACTTTTGTCTTGACAGATTTCTTAGGATCATTCTCTTGATTTTCATCAATGTTTACACTAGGAGTAGCAGACATTTCTATTCCCTTTTCTTCATCAAGAGATTGGACCTTCTCAATTTTCTCGACTCATCATCTGATGAATCATCCTCCTCGTGTAGAGAGGTTTTGATTAACAGCTGATGATGAGTTCTCGGACTTTCTTGATTCAACCGAGGAATTGTCTAACTTGAACCCTAGTCCTGGTGCAAATTCTTCAGGATTAAGAGGTATGGAGGGTTCAAAGTGTGGCATTTCCTCTTCTTTAGGCAATTTGGTATAGTTGTGTTTCATCGGGGGTGGACACGACTTATACCCAATGCATTTAACATCTCCTTTTAGCTTTTGAACATCATTGATATGATCAAGCACATATCGGAGTTAGAATAACTATGCAATTTTAGCTTAATCGCATCATGTTCGCATTTGGCGATGGCTAACTCTTTCTTTATTTCTTCTAGGAGATTAATGTAGTTGTTAATTTCTGTCTGTTTATTCAAAATTGTTTTTATCAATTCAGAAACACTTTTCTTAAGAGTTTCTATTACATATTTAAATTCTTTTTCGTTTCGAGTTAAAGCCAAGTTCGCCTCTTTGCATTTAGATAGTTCAACAACTAAGTTTTGATTATGACTATTAATTGTTTCAAACTTTGATTTTAATTCAGCAAAATCATTGCAAATTTTAGGAGAGTCGGAATTTACCTGACGTGTCGAACCAGCAACATTTTCCATGAAGGCAGTATGATGAGGGAAGGCTGCACTATTTGTAAAGAATTTTTCTGTTTCTTGATGCAGTTTCAGCTTTCTTCATCAAACCCACCTTTTCACTCTTCATCTTCTCGGCTTCGTTCAGCAACTGTTTGACCTCAGCATCACTTCCCTCTCTATATCTGAATCAGATCTATAATCACCTGAACTTGAGCATTCTTCATCAGAACTACCAGTATATCCTGAAGCAACATCATCATCTGAACTATCAATTCTGTGAACATGTATGACTTGACTGATGATCTTGGCATAACATGAAGTTCCTCCGTTATTCTCAGTTCCCAACTGTACTGACTAATCGCATCCTTCATCAGATTGAACTACCATAGCTCTATGTGTGTTGTTTGAAGGTCCTGATTGATTGGTGTTGTTTAGGTTGCGAACAGCTTATCATTGTTAACTTGAGCTGTGTTGGATGGTTGATATTGATTTCGGAAGGGGTTGTGATTTCCTTGTTTGCTGGGCCTTGTACACTCACGTTTGAAGTGACCTCTTTCACCGCAGTTGAAGCAAGTAACAACGTTTTTATCAAAACCATATTTTGTATCCTTCTTGCTTTCCAAACTGGTTCTTCCTGTTCTGCTTATACAATCCTTCGCTCTTCTCACCGCACAGGTAAACGCCCACTTGATATCCATCAGGTCCATCTCATCTTGGTAAATTTGTTGGTAGTCTTCATTAGTCAAATTTATGTTTCCTATTTGACCGGCGACTAAACCACAATAAGCACTAACCATTGTTTTTAGAAGTTCCATATGTTCCTATGCAACTTCTACACTGACTTTTGAGAGATGTGACGTGTTAAGCCTGACTGTGTTGGGGTTTGCAGCTTGAAAGTTGTTTCCATAGAAAGCCTGTTGAGGAGCTTGCTGTGGAACTTGAGGTGCTAGATCTCGTGGTTGTGGTAGAAAGGCTTTCGGATCAAATACTTGTCCATAAGCTTGAGTACTTGAGCTTGTAGACTGATTTGTTTGAACAGGTTGTGATAGAAAGGGATTCACATTTGACACAAACACGGTTTGAAGCTTTGGTTGCTGACTTGCACTAATACTTGTATTAATACCTCCAAAGTACATCTCAGGGTTTTGTGGAACAGTGACTCTTTGTGCCTTTCGAAGTTCCTCTTCATTCTTGTTCTCCAATTTCTGCACAAATTCATAAATATTATTGAGTCCAAAACACCTGTACGTTTTAATAAGTCAATAAATTGACCCCATTTTCGTGATAGTGCGTCAGCAATGCGCATCACGATTTCTTGCGGAGATGCTAACACTTTGTAAGAGTACATTTCGCTAAGAAGATGGTAAAAACGTGTGGTCATATCATTCAATGTTTCATTTTCTATGAACATGAAACCTTCAAACTCTTTCTTAAGTAGACAATGCCGAATTTTTCTGGTTTCAGCATTACCCTCCCTCTTGCTTACATGGTATCCCACAGATTTTTTGTGGTTGAACAGTACACAAACTGATGATAGATATCTCTATGGAGTGCCTGTGTTAGTATAGCAAACGCCTTTTTCTCTAGATTGTAATCCTTTTTATCGCCTTCATCTAGCTGGGCTAAGGAGGTTGGGTTTGATCCTGCCTCTTCGAGTGATTCTTTATAGGGTGCAGTAAAACATGTCCATAATTCTGTGTTTTGTCCAAGAACATATGTGTGGAAATGATTTTTCCAGGATGGATAATCATTCATATGGTTCAGTTTAGGTGGACGGTTATTACTCCCGGTTTCATTTTCACTCATTAGAAGAGTCTGAATGCTCTGGTTCTGGTTTGCGACACATGCCCATTGATTTGCAGTAATCATGGTTGTATGTTGAGGCATCAATGATTTTACCCATGAGGTTGCGGAGCTTTGCGAAGAGTCCTGATTTGTGCTTGAACTACTGCTCCAATCCCACGGATTTGAACTCATTTTCTTGATTATGAAAAATTAAAAGGTTTAAAGTTTGATTTTTGAAAATAAAAGTCCGTTTTAAAGATTCACAATTTCAAAAATCACAAAGTTTGAGAAATCACAAAGGCTGAAAAACTGAAACACGAAAAGCAAACTAAGTTGTTCTTCGTACGAACCACTCTTTCGTGCGAGTGGTAGATCCTTCGTACGAACTACCTGTTTCGTACGGAGGAAACTCCTTCATGTGAACAACTAAGCCTTTGTTGATACACTTTTGTGTCTGTAGCGTGTTCTTAGTTACGTTTGTAATTGTACGGTCCTATGTACTGTGTCTGTATAGATTGGTGGTGTCGGCCAGATCAAGATATCTTCCTATCTTAATCTAGTACGACGATTAGAATGTCTATGTACAACAGTTGCATGTGTGCATACTGTTGAGTCTCAGGTACGTCATGTCTGTGGCATGATCTCCAATGAAAACAATTGGTGCGAGTGGGAATGCTTCGTACAAGCAAGATGTTGCTTGTACGAGTCACACCATTCGTACGATCAAGCTTACCCAACCAAGCTTTCAGATTGATTCGTACGAGCAAGGTTATTGATTCGTGAGAGCCAGTTCATTCGTACGAGTCTTTTTGGAGAGTGTCTTTCATGTCTTTTGGTGTTTCGTACGACCAGCAACATACTTCGTACTGTTGCTTGGTGTTGGCAATATATAATCAGATATGCCCTTCTCAGAAGAAGTAGATGTGTGAGAGAGTTCATACGAGTGACCAGTGGATACTAAGCTGAGACTTTGAGAGCACAGAGTGAATGCATAGAGTCTGTATGAACATTGTTTGTATATGTTTGTAATAGTTCTCATCAGTTAATCAAGATATTGAATCTTTGGTTATTCTTTGTGTCTCCTATTTGCTTTGGTTTGCATGCATACTTGGATTCGGTGCTGGTATGTGTGTTGCATGAACAAGGAAGCAGGTTTATCTTGATCCTCTAGGTGGACCTACAAGTGGTATCAGAGCTCTAGCTCTCTTCCTTGTTCAAAACCAAGCTTAGTGGTTGTGTCTGAGCTAGTTAAGAACTTTCATCATGAACTTAAGTTTTTGAAAGATAACTAATTTAAAACTTGGTTAAAATCTGTTGCATACAGAAAATTTTCATAAAAACCTAATTAGATCACATTGAGACATGTTCAAATCTGGTTTTTCTTAAAATTTTCAGATAACTTGAACACTCTTGCAGGAGAAACTCACCGGAGAAATTCACCGGAATATTGCTGTAGGGTTGACCAAATCTCTGACATTCTGGACTTGACTGTTAAAACTGAAAAGATGATAGAATGTTTGTCCTGTTTAACTTAAATTGTGTAGACAACAGAACACTTTCGAAAAACCAGTCTGTGCTAGAAAAGGAAATTTCCCACCAACCAGCCCTGCAAAAAGATTCCTGTGCGAAAAACACCTGTGCGAAAACCCATCTGCACGAAGAACTAGACTGTCCGTGCGAAAGACTTGTCATCCGCACGAAAGACCTGGTTCACACGAAAGACTTAGCTGTTCACACGAAGGAGTTTCCTCCGTACGAAACAAAGGATCTACCATTCGCACGAAAGAGTTGTTCGTACGAAGAACAACTGAATTTGTTTTTCGTGTTTCCGTTTTTCAAATCTTGTGATTTCTCAAACTTTGTATTTTTCTGAAATTGTGAATTTTTAAAAGGTACACTGTTATTTTCAAAATTTAAACTTTAAACCTTTCAATTTTTCATAATCAAGAAAATATAATGAGTTCTAATCCATGGGATTGGAGTAGTGGTTCAAACATAAATCAGGAGTCTTCGCAAAGCTCCGTAACCTCATGGGTTAAGTCATTGATGCCTCAACATACGGCCATGATTACCACAAATCAATGGGCATGTGTCGCAGACCAGAACCAAAGTATCCAAACTCTTCTAATGAGCGAAAGTGAAACTGGGAGTAATAACCGTCCGCCGAAGCTAAACCATATGAACGATTATCCTTCATGGAAGAGTCGTTATCACACATACGTTCTCGGCCAGAACACAGAATTGTGGACCTGTTTTACTACACCCTATAAAGAATCACTCGAAGAAGCTAGATCAAACCCAACCTCCTTAGCCAATCTAGATGAAGGCGATAAAAAGGATTACGGTCTAGAGAAAAAGGTGTTTGCTATCCTAACACAGGCACTCCATAAAGATATCTATCATCAGTTTGTGTACTGTACAACCACAAAAAATATGTGGGATACCATGGAAGCAAGAGGAGAGGGTAATGCTGTAACCAGAAAAATTCGGCATGATATGCTTAAGAAAGAGTTTAAAGATTTCATGTTCATGGAAAATGAAACAATGAATGATACGACCACACGTTTTTTACTATCTTCTTAGCGAAATGTACTCTTAAAAAGTGTTAGCATCTCTGCAAGGAATCGTGATGCGCTTTGCTGACGCATTACCACCAAAATGGGGTCAATTTATTGACTTATTAAAACATACAGGTGTTTTGGACTCAATAAATATTTATGAATTTGTGCAGAAATTGGAGAACACAATGAAGAGGAACTTCGAAAGGCACAAAGAGTCACTGTTCCACAAAACCCTGAGATGTACTTCGGAGGTATTAATACAAATATTAGTGCAAGTCAGCAACCAAAGCTTCAAATCGTGTTTGTGTCAAATGTCAATCCCTTACTATCACAACCTGTTCAAACAAATCAGTCTGCAAGCTCAAGTACTCAAGCTTATGGACAAGTATTTGATCCGAAAGCCTTTCTACCACAACCACGAGATCTAGCACCTCAAGTTCCACAGCAAGCTCCTCAACATGCTTTCTATGGGAACAACTTTCAAGCCGCAAACCCCAACACAGTCAGGCTTTCTATGGAAACAATTTCTATTATGCAAATCCCAACATAGTCAAGCTTGACATGTCACATCTCTCCAAAGTCAGTGTAGAAGTTGCACAGGAATATATGGGACTTCTCAACACAATGACCATGCTTATTGTGAGTTAGTCGCCGGTCAAATAGGAAACATCAATTTGACTAAGGAAGACTACCAACAAATTGACCGAGATGAGATGGAACCGATGGATATCATGTGGGCATTTGCAAGTGCCGTAAGAAGAGCGAAGGATTATATGAGTAGAACAGGAAGAACCAGTTTGGAGAGCAAGAAAGATACAAAATATGGTTTTTATAAAAATGTTGTTACTTGCTTCAATTGCGGTGAAAGAGGTCACCTTAAGCATGAGTGCACAAGACCTATCAAACAAGGAAATCATAACCCCTTCAGAAACCAACCACAACCATCCAATACAGCCCAAGTTAGCAATGATAGAAGAATAGTGGCTGTTGGTAACCCAAACAACACCAATCAATCAGGACCTTCAAATAGCAAAGCTTTAGTTGTTCAAGCCGATGAAGGATGCGATGGTCAGTTCAATTAGGAAATGAGAGTAACGGAGGAACTACATGTTACGCCAAGATCATCAATCAAATCAAGCACGTTCACAACATTGATAGCTCAGATGATGATGATACTTCGGGGTATACTGGTAGTTCTGATGAAGGATGCTCAAGTTTCGGTGGTATGGATATTATTCAGAGATCAGAGAAGGAAGTGATGATGAGGTCAGAAAGTTGCTGAGTGAAGCTGAGAAGATGAAGAGTGAAAAGGTGGGTCTGATGAGGAAAGTAGAAGCTACAGTGAAAGAAACAGAGAAATTCTTTACAAATGGTGCAACCATCCCTCGTCATACTGCCTTCATGGCGAATGTTGCCGATTCTACAAGTCAGGTAAATTCCGACTCTCCTAAAGTTTGCAATGACTATGTTGAATAAAAATAAAATTTGAAACAATCAAAAGTCATAATCAAAAGTTAGTTGTTGACCTATCTAAATGCGAAGAGGTGAACTTAGCATTAACTCGAAATGAAAAGAATTCAAATCTGTAATAGAAACCCTTAAGAAAAGCGTTTCTGAATTGACAAAAAAAGTTTTGAATAAACACAAAGGAATAACGAACTACATTAATCTCCTAGAAGAAACAAAGAAAGAGTTAGCCATCGCCAAATGCGAACATGATACGATCAAGCTTAAATTGGATAGTTATTCTAACTCCCGATATGTGCTTGATCATATCAATGATGTTCAAAGATAAAGGGAGATGTTAAATGCATTGGGTATAAGTCGTGTCCACCCCTGATGAAAAACAAGTATACCAAATTGCCTGATGAAGAGGAGATGCCTTGCTTTGAACCCTCCGTACCCCTTAATCCTGAAGAATTTGCAGCAGGATTAGGGTTCCGACTAGATAAATCCTCACAAGAACCAAGCAAACAAGAAAACTCGTCATCTGATTTGATCAAAATCCATCTGAAATAGAGGAAGATGATACATCAGATGATGAATCAATCAGAAGTGATCAGGATCAATCTCTTGATAAAAGGAAAGGAGTAGAACTCTTTGCTGCTCCCAGTACTAAACCTATTGAAAATCAAGAGAATGATCCTAAGAAATATGTCAAGACAAAAGTGTCTACAGATGAAACAGATAATGTGTTGTATACTCTGGTTGGAGATAAGAAAAGCTACTCTAACAAAGATTTTCCAATTAAAAATGTAAATCCGATCCCTATAGATCAAGTGTTTGAAAATTCAACAACCAAATTTTTAGAGAAGGAAAAGCCAACCAAATCACAACCATTATCATTTTCAAGAGAAAAACAAGAGAAGCGAGTTGAAAAGCCTAAAGTTCCACAACCAAAGGTTGAAGCAAAAGGCTCTCACAACAAAAAGAAGCTTAAAATGTTAAATTTGTGAGTTCTACGGGTACTGATAAAGTCGAGACCTTTGAAGGCAAGTCTAATATAGATTTTGTAAATAAAGTCAAGATTTTGAAAAGAAACAGTCAAAATAATTACACTCAACACACAAATGGCTGTAATGAAAATGAACCTAGTACCTCAAGACCCACAAGTTCAACATCAAGCCGTGAAACATGATCTCCTAATTTTGTTGAAAGGAGAACATGTTTCAAATGTGGAGAATTTGGCCACATTATCAAAAATTGTACCAGCCCAGCAAAGCCGAGATTTGTTGAGAAAGCCCCTCATGAACCAACTTGCCAATGTCGATCTGTTTCTCCAAAACAATTAAACGAAATATTAAAGAACAAGAAGAAAACAGAGACGTAAACAAGTAAAAGTAATTGAAAAATCTTTAAAACCGGATTCTTCAGAAAGAAATCCAAGGTCTTCAAATTTATTAAAACCAGAAATTATTAAAACTGTAAATAATAGTCATTCTGGTAAATTACATAAATCTTGGAAACCTAAGACCGGTGATGGTTCAAGAGGAGGCTCATAGTTTGCAAATCATCAAGAAATAGAAATCACATTTCTTGATGATAAGGGGCGACCCAAGACCACTAAGGCTTGGGTCCCCATCTCAAACTGATCTGGTTTTTGAAATATGCAGGGTGCTCCAAGAGGAACTGTGAATAGTCATTTGATTGTTGACAGTTGAGCATCTAGGCACATGACAGGCGACTTACGACTCCTTTATGATGTGAAAAGCATTAGGGGTGGTTATGTTGCTTTTTTTGGTGACAAAGGTTGATACATCATTAGAGAAGGAATGGTCTCCAATGGTGTTGTGAGTTTTGACAAGATCAATTATGTTCGACAAATTGATCACAATCTTCTTAGTGTTTTTCAAATCTGCGACAAGAAGTTCATTGTTCATTTTGATGATGCCGGATGTTATGTGCTGAAGCCCAGTTTCAAGATTCCCAAGGAATGGATCCTCCTGTCAGCTCCAAGAATCAACGACTTGTATATTCTTGACATGAGCCAAGCTATTACAACGTCTGCGCAAGTCACATGTTTTGTCTCAAAAGGCACCGAAAAGGAATCAATCTCTTGGCACAGACGAATGAGACACATACACCTGAGGAAAATGAACTATTTGGTGAAGAATAATCTTGTGAATGGTGTACCAGTCAAGAATTTTCATCTTCAAGACATCTATGTATCGTGTCAAAAGGGCTAGCAAGTTAGAAAATCTCATCCAGTGAAGAAGATCAACACTGTTAATATGCCTCTGGAACGTCTTCATATGGACCTCTTTGGACCTATGAAACACAAGACTACCTTTGGAGATTCTTATTGTTTGGTAGTTACTTACGACTACTCCAGATTTTCATGGGTGAATATGCTGGCACACAAGAGTGAAGTTCCTGAAATCCTCAAGAATCTCCCGATGCTGTTAGAAAATTTGTACAATCTGAAGGTAAGGAGAATCAGAAGCGATAATGGCACCGAATTTAATCAAGTTATGGATGAGTACTGTTCTTCAAAGGGCATTTTGCATGAGTACAGTTCTCGCTACACTCCACAACAGAATGGTGTCGCTGAGAGGAAGAATAGAACTTTGATTGAAACAGCAAGAACCATGTTAGTAGAATCAGAACTTCTTGTCAATTTTGGGAGAAGCTGTTGCTACTGCATGTTACATGATGAATAAAGTTCTAATGGTGAAGAGACACGGGGAAACATGTTTTGAGTTGCTACATAAAAGGAAATCGGATGTTTCTTCTTAGAACCTTTTAGAGCTCCATGCACTATGATTGATCCACATGGAAAGTTTGGTCCAAAGGCTATCAAAGGCTTCTTTCTTAGATGTGCTACTCTAAATTTCTGGTCGTGGAATTTGTCTTCGAAGAAGATTGAAGAATGGGGTGAAGTCAAGGTTCAGAGATACACAGAATCAGTAAGAGCTCCGGGTGCTCCTTGGATGTTTAACTATGATGGATGTTCGACTCCTTTAATCTGCCAACTTTTGATGATGCATCTGTTGAGGCTCAAATGTTACTAGAAAGTGATACAGCAGTTGACTCGTCATTAGTTCAACCAATTATTGTTAACCCTCAAGTGTCGACTTCGGTTAACAATCTTGTTCAAAATGAGGAATTCAAAGATGCTGCAGATTATAATGTTTCATCAGTAGATGATGAGTTTCATGATGCAAATGAAGCAACCTCTGGTGCGGTCCCTGGAATTTCAGATGTCACGTCAAATATACAACCTCAAGGGACGACTGAAGCTCATGCATCTACATCCTCATCAAATACAACACTCGAATTGATTGTTGATCTGAATATCAACAATTTGGGTATAAACTCTCGAGTTCCCGATGTTCCAGAAACTCGAATCTATAATACCCATCCTCAGCAGAATATTATTGGAGATGTCCATAGTGGTGTGCAGACTCGTAATCAGGTCAGGAATAATCAGAATGCTGGATTGTATTCAGTTATTAGGAATCTGGGGAACAAAATGATTGGTCTTTTCCTGCTATGTTTGCCAAGTTGAACCAAAATCTTGGAAGGAGGCTATGAAAGAAGACTCATGGGTTGAAGCTATGCAGGAAGAACTTCAGCAATTTCAGAAGTTAGGTGTCTGGAAGTTGGTTAACAGGCCTGACAATTATAAGAAGATTGGTACTCGTTGGGTTTACAAATGCAACAAGGATAACCGAGGGGTTGTTGTGAGAAACAAAGTAAGATTGGTCGTTCAGGGCTTTAATCAGGTCAAAGGCATTGATTGAAATGAAGTTTATGCACGAGTAGCTCGTCTTGAGGTCATAAGAATCTTCTTTCTTATGCGTCTAACAAGAAGTTTACTGTTTATCAAATGGATGTGAAAAGTGCATTTCTTCATGGTGTGGTTGAAGAAGAGGTATATGTTGAGAAAACGCCTGGTTTTGAAGATCCAATCCATCCTGATAAGGTTTGGCTTCTTAACAAGGCGCTATATGGTCTTCATCAAGCTCCACGGGTTTGTATGAAACGTTGTCTTCCTATCTTCTGAAGAATGGCTTTCGACGTGGATTGATCGACTGTACTCTCTTCATCAAGGAACAGAATGAGGACTTATTGTTGGTGTAGGTGTATGTTGATGATATTATTTTTGGGTCTACAAACGAGAAGATGTGCAAAGAATTCGAGCAGGTGATGCAAGAGAAGTTCGAGATGAGCGCTATGGGAGAAATGACTTTCTTTTTAGGTTTGCAGGTTCGACAATCTAAAGAAGGGATTTTCATCCATCAAACCAAGTATGTCGGGGATATTCTCAAACGATTTCAGATGGAAGACTCAAAGCCTTGGGAACTCCATTAGCTCAAAATCATGGGACTACTCCTGAGGAATGGGTGAACATGAAGAACCGTCTCTTTTATCGTGCTATGATAGGATCTCTCAAGTATCTTACGCTTCAAGACCCGATATAATGTACCCAACATGTCTCCTAGCCCGTTACCAGTCTAGTCCAAGGTTTCTCATTTGATGGCTGTAAGAAGGATCTTTCGTTATTTGAAGGGTCGCCCAGACACTGGTCTATAGTATCCTAAGGATGATAACTTTGATTTGACAGCATTCAGTGATTCTGATCATCGTGGCTGCAAGATTGATGCAAAGTCATCATCAGTGGGATGTCAATTGTTGGGGAATCGCCTAGTCACGTGGCAGTGCAAGAAGCAGACTTGTGTGGCTATGTCAACCTATGAGGCTGAGTATATTTTGGCTTCTAGTTGCTGCTCTCAGCTTCTATGGTTCCAACAGCAGATGCGGGACTACAGTTTTGAATTTCTAACTACTCATATTTTTGTTGATAATGAAGCTACTTTATAGATCACTAGTAATCCTGTACACACTCAAAGACCAAACACATTAAGAGTAAGTATAATTCATACGAGATTGTTATGAAAAGAAACTTATCAATGTTGTAAAAATCCACACCGATCACCAACGTGCCGACCTGTTTACAAAAGCTTTTGACAAATCTCGTTTTGACTATTGCGTTTGGTTAATGGCATCAAGGTGAAACCCGAGTAATTCATTTTGGCAAATCTTTTTTCGTAAATAGTTTCTTAAAAATCTAAAAATTACAAAAAGATTTTCTTTTTTCTCTTAGCTTTATATTTTAGGGGGAGAATATTTAATGAAAATACAAAAACATAAGAAAATGCAAAAATACATAAAAAATATGTCTTTTATTTAGCTTAAGTTTTTATTATCTTCTTTATTTAAGGGGGAGAAAAATTTAGAAAAATAAAAAAACAATAGAAAAACCAAAAAAGAAAAAAGGAGTTTCTTGGATAGAAAAGTTGAAGATGATGAAATACACTAGTGATCTGTCATAAATAGTCAAGAACAAAGAACGGAAAATTGATAAGTAGCTTTACTAATGATGTATCGGTAGCTCACAATCAGACTAAAAATATGAAGGTCTAACGGACAGCAAGCTAGGTGGGAACCATCCATTGGCATATGGTCTTGGTACCGAAATTTCGTTTGATAGTATGCGAGGTTCTAAGATATGCGGTCTTTGTACTGACTTATCATCTGGGTATCATGGTTGAATCTTTTGCCAAAAATAATGATGACGCAAGTCTAGAACTTCCATGATACCATACATACGTGTAAATACTGCATACGACCGTCAATAAGTGATAAAATATCACAACTTCATGCGGGAGATAAGTTCGTCTCTTTGTCGGTACGATGGTACTAACCTATTCACGAACTTACTCCTGTGCCCTGCATGCATATGAAAATCAAGTTCCTCATCAATAAGTGATTTAATCACATAGGGCTTGTTTTCAATCAAAATAAGTGAGTATCTCACATATATACGTCAAAACAGATGATAAGCAGTATACTCACAGGTAAGATTTTCTCTCGTGCATATCTTGATACGGGAATGTGTCATGAAGTGGATGAACACCGGCTAGTAATTAGAAATCATACATTAATCATATCTCCTAATCATGATTACATCTGATAAGTGAGCTTACGAGGACAACAATACCGATAATCATAGCAAAATACTTATTAATTTAATTTGATGTTTTAACAAAACCTGTTTTTGACAAGATTAAAAGCTGGTATGCTTCTCTTACCTTGAAACTCTGAAAAGATTACTGGTAAATATATAGTTTATAGTTTAGTAGTTGATTTGGTTATAGTTTACTTTGTTGTTAAATTAAGTTCCTTTTTGAATTAGTCAAAATTGAAGCTCAAAGGTTTTCACCAAGATCCGCCCTAAAAACCATTCGCTTAGATATCGCAACTTCATAAAAGTACTTTCTTACAACAGTAAACTCATCTTAAAAGAACAAAATCTGTTTTAACAAGCACTTTTCCTACCTTAACTTTGTGATTAATGTGGATATGTGCAAAGTTGTTAAACAGTCCCGCGAAAAACCTAAGGTTCTCGAAGAACTGAAAGTCTAGTTCGTGAAAGACCTGGACTCGTACGAATTAAGGATCATTCGTACGAACCAGCATGCTTCATACAAATGACCTTTGAGTTTTGTACAAATCAGTGCTTCGTATGAAGCTAGGTTGTTCGCACGAGTGTTTTTAATGAGGTATATAAGGTGATGAAGTTTTGTGGTGGAACTTCACTTTCACCTGCTCATGTCAGTCTACCTCTTTTGAAGTTGTTTTTGATTTCTTTAAGTATACTTAAAATGTTTGGCATACTTTGAAGTTGAACAACTTAAACATTATCTGACCTTGTGACCATGACTAACAAGAACAACAAACTTTAAAGAATCACTTTTAACCGAAAAACAAGTAACTTTCTATGAAACTGTTTATGCAAACTAGATTTGTATGAATTAAACATCATTCACACCGAAAATTGATCGTTCGTACGAGTCATTTATCCATATGAATGACTCAGTTTCTTGTTTCTAAATCATAAATTCGTAAAAATGAGTTGTTCTTCGTACGAATAAGTTGTTATTCGTGTGCGTCAGTATTTCTTTGTTCAGGGAATACATACATACATAAAGTTTGAAATAAATTTTTTGTGTATATTCCTTATGATTTTGTTTTCTTATCCTATTTGACTTATGTGTACAGAATGGAACGAAAAGAACATAAAAGAAAACCAACAACAAAGAGGACTGACAAGTCAGAAGTGGAAATTATGTTTGAGCCGAGACATAAACATGGTGGCCTACTTGGATCCGGAAGACAAATTCGCTGAGTACAACAGCATAATGAAGTTTTTGCATGACTCAAAGATACTTCATGCTATCACGCACAAGACTACAGTGTACAAGACGTTGATCAAGGAATTTTGGGATTCAGCTAAAGTCATTGAAGTTAATGGGAAGGAAGTCATCCACGGAAAAGTAAACAACGTGGATGTAGACGTGACTGCCGAAATCATTAACTCAGTATTGCAGCTTGGTGATGATCCTGAAGCTCCATTCTCAGTGGCGTTGAAGTGTCAACGTGGATGTTTGATGCGTATGAAGTGTGTCAGAGAGTTTCTGGTAGAACAAATCAACAAAGCATGGTTACCACTCTGATACAAGTTCTTTTTACATGTTCTAATTAAGTGTTTGAGCAATAGACGAAGTGGTTATGACATGGAAAATAACAACTTGGTTGGAATGATGATAGCTTTGACATTGAACAAACCGTTCAGCGTTTCAAAGTATATTTCGCAAACATGAAGGAGAACCTGAATAGAACTTGTTATGGTGGAAACAAGTTTTGGATGTATCCCCATTTTCTTCAGATGATCTTAAATACGCAACATCCAAATCTTCCGAAGAATGACAACGATGTTCTTAAAGTAGAAGTTATGATGGAACATTCATTGAAAATCTTTAAAGGTGTTGCACCAAAACGTTACAAGGAAAGCACACCTCCTCGAAGATTGATCTGTTTTCTGGCAAACGACGATTATGTTGCACCAGAAAACGACAAGTGGCGCCATGATGACAGTGATTCTGATAATGAAGAACCTATCTTGGAGAAAATGATCAAAGATAGATTTGGTTATAAAAAGGGAAATGGTGATGATAGTGATATTGATGGTAATTGTGGTGCTAATGACGTAGGTACTTCAGTTGGTGACAAGAGTAGAAAGAAATAGAGGAGTTCGTCTATGAATACTTCCTCAGCTCAACCGGAAATCATACAACCTACAACCTCACATCAGGAAACTATACAGAAACCATTTGCAGAAACTCAGTCTACCTTTACAATGGAGGAAACTGAACCTGTAATGACAGAACCTGCTACAGCTCCTGAACCACAACCATCAAGTACCACAGCAACTGAAAGAATTTCAGCTGAAGTTACTCCAGTTCAATCGCAACCTACTCCTTTTTCAGTTCAACAGTCCCAACCCACAGCTCATCAACAAAAGTCTAAACGAGGAAGTCGTTTGTTCTCTGAAATGGATCAAGATGAGAAGGTGGAATTTCTGTTCATTCAGTTGCAAGCTGCGGCAATGCAAATTTACAAGCATTCAGAATTTATGTCTTCAAACCGAAACACAACTGTCAAGCAAAAATTGGAGGTAAATTCTTTGAAAGAGACTGTTAGAAAATAGGATTCTTAATTGCACAGTTAAGGAAAGAAAATGAGCAACTGAAGGCTGCAGATGCAGAAAGGGCAACTCAGCTAAAACAGATGAGAGCAGCTGATAACTCTCGGGGTATTGAGTTGAACCGACTGAAAGAATGTAGCGCGACTGTTCAACGATCTACAAAAACATTTTCTACTAAGCATAACGACTTGAAGGAATGGTATCATTCTCGTAATGCTAAATTGGTGGAAGGATTCAATGGTATTAAAGACGTCTTTAAAATGAGCAGAAAGCGAGTGAACATTCTATGGAATGAGAGATGCAAACACAGGAGATCAAGCGTAAACGTGATCAGGATTCTGAAAACCTTGGTATTACTACTGCTTCAGCCTCATCCTCGCAGCCAAAAGTTTTTGTTCCATCACCAGTGGTAGATTGTAATGTGCAGCAGATCGTGACCGATCCAGTTACCTCAAGTGACACTCAAGAGGAAACAGGAAAGGTTTGATGAGTCTGGAAAACAATGAAGACCTGGATCCTCAATCAACTATGGATTGATTATCTTGAGGGGGAGTTTGGTGATACAGCAGGTAGTTCAAGAAATGAAGATCGAACACCAAGCAACAGCCAAGGGGGAGTTTGTTGATACACTTTTGTGTTTGTAGCTTGTTCTTAGTTACGTCTGTAATTATATGGTCCTTATGTACTGTGTCTGTATAGATTGGTCATGTTGGCCAGATCAAGATATCCTCCTTATCTTGATCTAATACGACGATTAGAATGTCTGTGTACAACAATTACATGTGTGCATACTGTTGAGTCTCAGGTACGTCATGTCTGTGGCATGATCTCCAAAGAAAACAATTGGTGCGAGTGGGAATGCTTCGTACGAGCAAGATGTTGCTCGTATGAGTCACACCATTCGTACGATCAAGCTTACCCAATCAAGCTTTCAGCTTGATTCGTACGAGCAAGGTTATTGATTCGTGAGAGCCAGTTCATTCGTATGAGTCTATTTGGAGAATGTCTTTCGTGTCTTTTGGTGTTTTGTACGACCAGCAACATACTTCATACTGTTGCTTGGTGTTGGCACTATATAAGCAGACATGCCCTTCTCAGAAAGAATTAGATGTGTGAGAAAGTTTATACGAGTGACCAGTGGATACTAAGCTGAGACTTTGAGAGCACAGAGTGAATGCATAGAGTCTGTATGAACATTGTTTGTATATGTTTGAATCGTTCTCATAAGTTAATCAAGATAATTGAATCTTTGTTATTCTGTGTGCCTCCTACTTTCTTTGGTTTGCATGCATACTTGGATTCCGCACTGGTATGTGTGTTGCATGAACAAGGAAGCAGGTTTATCCTGATCCTCTAGGTGGACCTACAGTCTTTCGTGCGAACCAGGTTTTCATGCGGATGACAAGTCTTTCGCACGGACGGTCTGGTTCTTCGTGTGGATGGGTTATTCGCACAGGTGTTTTTCGACACATGATTCTTTTTGCAGGGCTGGTTGGTGAGAAATTTCCTTTTCTGCACAGACTGGTTTTTCGAAAGTGTTCTGTTGTCTACCAATTTTAGTTAAACAAGACAAACATTCTATCAGCTTTTCAGGTTTATCAGTCCAGTCTAGAATGTCAAGATTTGGTCAACCCTACAAACAATATTCCGATGAGTTTCTCCTGCAATAGTGTTCAACTTATGTGAAAATTTTAAGAAAAACCAATTTTAACATGTCTCCGTGTGTTCTAACTAGGTTCTTATGAAAATTTTCTGCATGCAACAAGAATTAACCAAGTTTTAAGTTATTATCTTTCAAAAACTTAAGTTCCTGCTGAAAAGTTGAAGAATACTTCAAGAAACTCTCTCAACTAGCTCAGACACAATCACTAAGCTTGGTTTTGAACAAGGAAGAGAGCCAAAGCTCTGATACCACTTGTAGGTCCACTTGGAGGATCAAGATAAACATACTTCCTTGTTCATATAGCACAGATATCGAATGCGGAATCCTCGTAAGAATGCAAACCACAGCAAAGTAGGATCACATGATAACCAAAGATTCAATATCTTGATTAACTGAAGAGAACTGTATTACAAACAATGTTCATACACTCTCATACAACACTCTCTATGCTCTTGCGTCTCTCTCTCTAGTATAGCTCTAGCTGGTCACAACTTGACTAACTGTTTAGAGAAGTGCATGTCTCCTTATATAGTGTCCATGCCCAGCAACTGTACGAAGTATGTTGCTGGTCATACAAAACACCAAAAGACACGAAGGACATACTCCAAAGATACTCGTACGAGCAAGCTGGTTCGTATGAGCATCAACTAGCTCGTACGAAACAAGTATGATACTTGTTTAGATGGATTCGATTGTACGAATGGCGGGTGACTCATACGGGCAATGTCTTGCTCGCATGAAGTATTCCCACTCGCACAAAGTATTTACCTTGGAGAACGTTCTACAGACATGACGTACACAAGACTCAACAGTATGCACACATGCAACTATTTTAACACAGACAAACTAATCGTCGTACTAAACCAAGATAGGAGGATATCTTGATTTGGTCGCCACGACCAAACTATACAGACACTGTAAACAAAGACCGTACAATTTCAGACGTAACTAAGAACAAGCGACATACACAAAATGGGATCATCTTCGGTCAGTGCTTCTTCGGAGGGAACAATTTTGGGAGGAGGGATCCCGTAATTGTCCTGAAGTGATGCTAGAAGGGCAACAAGATTCTCTGCGGATATCACGTTCAATTCTTTGACCGTTTCCTCAGCTTTCTCAATTTCAACAGGACCTGTCTCTTCATCTTTCTCTTCGTCTGAAGTGAGATCTTCAACTTCCGGTTCTGGTCTTTGTGGTCCACCGACAATCTGAACATCATGTTCTTTAGCAATCATCACATTAATAGGCATTAATGCAGGCACAAACTCCTTGAACTTTCTGTGCATTACAAGATCATATTTAGCAGTGAACTTGATCTTTACTGCATCATGTTGCTTGCATGCCGCCTCAAAATAACTAGGACCCATCGGCTTTAGATTCAGAAAATTATCGCTCTTCACCAAGTCTAGATGTTTGTCTTCAAGGATCATTTGAATGAATCTTGGTAAAGCAGAAATACCTTATTCTTGGGATTCTCAAGCATGTTCTTCATGTTGTCAAAAATGTATAAAAGAGAAGTTGTAATCCCAATCGTTTACAAGGGGTACAACTGCAACTGTTTGCATTTGGTTGAGCTGATCTAATATGCCCTTATTCTCTGAAATGCTTTGTAGAAAATGTGAACTAAGCATCTCGAATAAGGGGAAACATCTTCTTTAGGACTGTAGGGTAAGCGCCTTCGTAACTCATACGCCTCAACACCTTGGATACAGTGTCTCTATCAAATCCGGTTGGATGACAATCTGATCTTTAGTCTCTAATGCTTTTCATACATCCACTTCTGATATAACAATCTCTCTTTTCGGGATTACTGATTCAATAGAAGCTCCACCCTTCTTACTTTGGCATTTGTCTAGAAGTCTTGAATCGTATCTTCGTCGATCATTGGATTCGTCTTTAGTGCATTGGTGAGTCAGCAAGAGTTCAGTCCAACTATTAGAGAGTTGAACAACTGGTAATAACCAGCTGGTGGATCAGACAGGTAGAAGGCTTGATTGTGAAATGCCTCGACGTCAAGCTTTTTTTTCTCCACCATTTTCTACGCTGTTTTCTGCACTTGAACAAAACGTCAAAATCTATCGCAAAAATAACTTAATTGAACCCTTTTGATCATTTGATATTAAATCAGACAGTTAAAATAGCCAAGTCAAATAGTTAAAAGTAAAGAAGGTCAGGGGTCCAAAACATTTTTGAACCATAAAAGGTTCAAACTGAACCGGTCAAACACTTTCGGATGACTAGGTCAACAAGGCTCGGATAAACCGGGTCAAGATGTCTCGGATGACATGGGTTCAACTTAATGATCTCTTGTCTGTCATTCGAGATGATCTGGCATCTCAGATGTTTTTCCGAGATGCAAGATGTTCCATCCGAGATGCTATGATATACATTCGAGATGCATCTGAGATGCATCCGAGACTTATTCGAGATGCAAGGGAAAACTAACCTATGAGTTCGATCAAATTAGGTCCGAGATATGTTTGAGATGAGAGAGAGTTCGAAATGACTCGAATTAACTTGAAATTGGATTATAATGGTTCGAATTGCGCCTGGCTCATCTCAAAACAGTATCTCTAATAGCTGGGCCCATTCAAGATAGAAATGAGGTCCACTTGTGATGAGTGGGCCCATTCGAAACAGTACCTTTTCAGCAATATTTTAATCTTTTGGGCTCCAAATTCTTACCAGTTCTGAACACTAACACCTTTTGTCAAAATCCGCGATCCAATAAACCGAGCAACTAGTTTTACAAAAAAATGATAAAATAGTAAAATAAAATAATTAAAGAGATAAAGGGAGAGTTGTCAGGGGATCAAACCAATTTTGAACCGATTAAGGAACATTTTTCAGCATGAGCTTTGTCAGACGGGTCCGTGCGATTGCCGATATAATTGTCCGCCTAAACTTATCACGTCAATCTTCAACTTTCAACCTTACGACTTTATCAAGTAAGTTTGCGATAACATCCGTGTGTCCCATATCAAAGGCATATCCCCAAGATCAACATAAGCACAACGGTTCGTCGTAACAAGTGAATATACCGAGATCATCCTTTCATTATACAACATCCGACTTGTTGGTGAGCAAGTCAGTACAACGTACTACAAAGTGACCAAACAACATCAGACGAGGGTTAGGCTTAATACCTTATATGGTATTTTGACTATTAAGTACTAGAATTTTCTCATGATGAGATTTCCTATCTTTTAAGGTTTTGGCCTTCATTTTAGGCTCTTTTGAGGATATCCTGACTATGCCTAGGTCTGCATATATCCAGATGCAATAGAAGGGTAGCCTTGATATCCCGGATGACTCATCAGTATACCGACCCAGAACTTCATACATTAGCTATCTATCAACACAGGATTTAAGACCACGAAATCATACGCCAATGATATGTTACCCACGAAATGTATAGCTTGTCAGAATTTTGTCACTTGGTATCTTTTTGCCCTTTGAGCGATAGGCCTATCAACACATCGCAGAGGATCCTCGCCTTTTCAACATCAATACCTTGTGCGCAAATTTTGTAATTTTGCAAATTATTAGTACGGAAATTTATTTCACTTCTCAAAACAACAAATATTTCTCCCCCTAAATTTGTGCAAAAGTGGAATACTTTGTGGCAAATTTAGTTATTTTGCAAATAACTTTTACATATATGAACTCGGATTTTTTTGGTTGCTTAGTCGGTGTAACACATCATTTTTAAAAGGTCCACAAGCACCTTTAATCTTGAGTTGCTAACAGGTTTTGTAAGAAGATCTATTGTATTAGCATCAGTGTGGATCTGTTCAAGTTTAATTAAACCTCTATCGTAGCAATCTCGAATAAAGTGAACTTTGATATCAATGTGCTTGGTTTTGGAGTGAAAACAAGGTTTTTGTTGATTTGGATAGCGGCATCGTTATCATAGTAGATAGTAGTGTTAAGATAAGTCACACCGTAATCCTCAAGCTAATGTTGCATCCAAATAACCTAGGAGCAGCATGTAGATGCCGCAACATATTCACTTATGCGGTTGAAAGAGACACCGTTTATTGCTTCTTGCACTGCATGAAATAAGCCTATCTCCCAAGTATTGCATCCAGCTAATATGGATTTCATATCCTTGTCCATCCCTCTAAGGGGACTGTCAGAAAAAGCAAACAAATCAAAGTTCGAATCTCTAGGATACAAGAGTCCCAATTTTTGTCACACCATGGTGGTAGCGGAAGCGCAAGTGTGTGACTATTAGGTAATCATTGCATCCAATTTAATAAACAATATTAAATAACAACGATGCCATGCCATTAATGAGTTTCATTTCACATTTACAACCATCAAAAGTGAAATCACATTGTTATATGTTTCAGATTGCCATTAAAAAACATAATTTAAAACACATTGTTCCAAAATAAGACATTGTTTTCATCCCAAATTTATATTGAGGCTTTGACCCCTATATACCCATACGAAGTTGGGATATAAAAGGCAAACCCTCCAAAACGTGGTACATCGTTGTCTTGACAATTTCCCATACCCGAATCCTATCACCAGCTCATGCCTTGCGTCATGAAATACATGTAATTTTAAAAAGTCAACATAAAGTTGGCGATTTCATGTAGTTAATGTTTTTGTATAAAAATGTCATTCTTGAAATCTAGTAATGAAATCCGAATATGTTATTAGCATCATGGCGTTCTAGAGATCTATCAGTATGTCGCGAGCACCCTAACTTATATGTGCCATAAGTAAGTAACCAACCCGAGACAACTCTGACATCATTTGGGATCACAAAGGCACTCCTTACCGGTTAACATACCAGGAATGGAGCGTGTCTTAAACTCGATAGATCTATACCTTTTGCACCTTGGTCACTACGTGATTAATGGTTACTATTGTCATCATCCTACTTATGCACAAATAATCTTGTTATCAACTGAACCCATAGCTAACATACTATTTATTATGACATGTATTTCCCATCGATAGTTTGTAAAACAAACCTTTGAAATCAATGAACGGAGGGACATGAACTCACAGCTTTGTGTTTGGTACGTCGTACTACTCACAGTGGGTGTCCTTACATGTGTATAACCTATATGTGTATCAAGTTTATTAGACACCTAGGCCTTGATGGACCTTGTACTCGTTGCTCATCTTGAATTCTTGTTATGTATTTCTTTGTTATGATAGAACAACTTTTAATGTTATCATAGTGTTGGTAGTTTGTTTGTTCGATTAATATTATTATATGTCCCGTGCCTTGCACGCGTGTCATTGGGCCTTGCCCATGTTATCTATGCCATTGGGCCTAGCCCATGTTTTCATGTCATTGTGCCCAGCCCATGTTTTCTTGTCATTGGTCCAAGCCCATGTTTTCATGTCATTGGACCTAGCCCATGTTTTCTTGTCATTGGGCCTAGCCCATGTAATTTATATGTTTTTGGGCTTTGTCCATATAGTTTATACAGTTGGGCCTTGCCCATGTTGTTTGTAAATTAGGCCTAGCCCAAATGTATTTACAAGCCCATTTTTATAAGTCTTACACTTATATATTTTCACTAATATTAGTGTATAATTATACATGTCCTAGACTTTTATATTTTCAACTTTTCGGATTTTGATTTCGATAACATTTATTTATTTTAAGTGTCTAAAATATATATTTTAGACTTGTCGCCGTCGTCGTTCAATACACGCTTTTTCTCATTGCAAATCGCCCGTCGTCGTAATAACTTTTTGTATCGGCGATTTTGTTGGTCGTCGACGCGACGGTGTATTTGTGAACGTTCGCCCATCGTCCGCATTGATTCGTTTGTCCGTTTATTGTTTTGACGCATTGTGAGAATATATTGGCTTATGTCACCAACACTTGGTATTATTTTCAAGTGTTTGTATTTTTGTGTATGATTGGGTATTTTTATTGGGAATACCCTAAGCTTCTATTTACATACACATACTATACACATATGTATTTATACAACATTCTTTGTTACAAAATATGTATACATATTTTTATTTTCCCAAGTATGTATATATATATTTTTAAGAGTTACTTATTTTCTTTGTAAAATATATATATATATAAACTTGTTGAATGCTTGGGTATTTAGGGTTTAACCCTTGTCATCAAAGCTTACTTAATGACGATTTAAGTTACTAATCGCGTTTAGTCCCGCTAATCACCTTTTAATCATGTCTTAATTGCAATTAGATTTTTAGAAAATTTTGCCATAGTTTCCCATAAACTGTGGTGTTTTCCACATTTTAAAACGTATTAAAAACCTGTTTACTCATAATCAAGATCATCAATCCATCACGTATCTTCCTAATATTTATTTTACAACATGAATGTATCATCATCCATGGCTTTTTAGTGTTAAATATCCCATTAAAACATGATGATATTTTCAATATTTATTAGCACTTTTAAATCACCACTTTGTTATATCATTTAAATCAAGTCCATCACTTTAAATCTTTTGATTTCTATACTTTTTAAGATGGTTACAACTTAAATACTAGTGTTTATTTCTTATTAAAAAAATCGTTCATGTGTAGTAAAGTTATCTTTAAGCTGTAGGAATCTTCATGGATTATGTAGTTGATGATATTGTTTAGATTTAAACATCATCATGTTTAAATCTTCATATTCATACTTGATCACACAAGATCATCTAACTTCTATACCCTACTTTAACATAAACAACATCAACATGCTAACTAACTACCATATAAACACATAATCAACACAAAATGAACAATATTTAGTGTTATTATTAAGGTGTGAGTTAGGGTTTTTAGCTTATCTTTTCTTCATTTTCAAGATGATCAACTTTTACATCACTAATCTAGACATAAAAATAAGCTAGATTATGGAAGAATTTGCCTTACAATGGGTTCACAAGTTTATGATGATCTTAGAAGGAAAATGAAGCTCCAAAGAAGACCTAATGATCCTCCACCCTTGCTAGCTTCTTGAATGGTCTTGATGATGCTTTAAAGAGAGTGTGAAGTGGTGGTTTATGGTGGCTAACTGGCGGTGTTGTGGTGATGACGGTAGCCGTGGGTATGAGGAAGGAAGGCGGTGATGGTTGCAATTTTTCTTAATTGAAAAATGATGAAGAACATGTAGGTTATGATATATATTTAAGATATCATTCACATGTCACAACATAACCCAACACCATACTCCTAATCTCCATTTTTTCAACAAAATCAAGTGGGTGGGGCCCACAGGGGGATTAAGTGTAAATATTATTTATGAAATGTGTTAATTTATTAGATATTTTAGCCATTAAGTTAAGTGTTGTGATTAGGGGATTGATCTTGATTCTTAGTATATAATTAGGGTTTAGAGTGTTATTATATCATAATTAATCCACATGATCATCTAATATAAGTTTCGGATGATGGAAACGTCATTAGATCGTTCATCGACACAATATTCGCTAATAAACGAACTTTATTATTTAGTACCGGAAGCTTTTGTTTTCGACCCCCACAATTGTCATGGTGTGTACTTAGTGCATTTCCGACCTAAAAATATGCATAACTAGTTCGCTAGACGAATATACGATGAGCTAGGATAGCCAAGATGCCTTTCATTCGATCGTTCGCTCGACATCGGCACTTTTATATCCTACCATCGAACTTTCCAAAAGTTGTGTTTCCGTGACCTCATGCTTGCTGAAAGGATTCCGAGTCTGAAATGAGGCTTAACTAGTTCTCTAGATGCCTGAATGAGGCTATCGGCCACTAGAATGTTTTTAGTTTCGACAAACGGTCGCCTTCCGGTCGAATTGTGCACTGTTTGTCGAATGACGGAAATGTTGTCTTTTGTGCATTCTTGCTATTCTCACATTGTTTATGATGATTAACATCATTGTATTATTATTCTGGCATCCGGAATCCACCGAATTAGTGTTGAGGACAAACTGACATTTGTCGCCTTTTGGGTCGAAACGGACAATTTTGCAATTTAGGCGTTGTACTGGAAAGTTATGTATTTTTATAATGGTTGATCTCATATCATGTATTCATCATTATATGGACTCAATTATGGCATTAGCATGCCGTTATTCCTTGTTCTGATTCGTTTTAGCGGATTTACTGACACAGTTACGTCCACCAGGTAATAATAAATTGCCTTGCATGGTCACCCTAGTGCTTTACCGTTCAAAGACGACGATCAGACAGAGAGGACGCTATTGTCTACATACCTTCAACATAGAAGGGACCTTCATGATGGTCCATGTGCTATCGTCCATTGACATTACTCGCGAAAGGGCACGTCGTTAGACAGATTTAGAAATAGTGAGAATTAGCAACAATAACAACTGGAGGGGCACCTTCTAGATGAGTATTTCACCCTTCTTGTATGGACAAGAGTGTCGTTATTAATGATTAATATGGGTCACTGGGTCCTCATCCCGCTAATAGAATTGTCGTCCAAGGCTACCACCTCCGCCTGTTCGTCACTACCGAAGCCTGCGGGGAAAAGCAACCACCTTATGTGGAATCGATCCTAAGGTCTCACTTAGGAACCACGTTCGCCATAAGCTCCGCAATAGACGCGAGGTTGATATTTCATTACGCGAGTCAAGGATAATAATAATATATCCGTAGTCGAAGTTATCTCATTCTTGGCAAAATATTCCATACAACACATATATAAATAAATTATATATATATAATCACATAAAATCCCATCTAGCCAGGATTTCTATCTTTTGTAACGTGTCCACGACACATAGTCTTCTAATGTAATGTGTCTATTTCCCATAGACTAATCATGTATTGATCCTTATTTATTACTTACGGCTGAGCTCGTGTGATAGATCATGATGTTATCGTGACACAATGAAAAACTTTTTGTTATCTTGTTATAATTCCAAATCATTTCTATTATGTTTTAAACTTTGTTTTCATGTGTGAGCCCATGGTGATTGTAGACCAAACTTTGAATAAAAAGTTTTTCCCCGGTTCACTACAATCGAAGCTCTATACCAACATGTCACACCCTGGTCATAGCGGAAGCGCAAGTTGTGACTATTAGGTAATCATCGTATCAAATTTAGTAAACAATATTAAATAACAACGATGTCATGCCACTAATAAGTTTCATTTCACATTTACAACCCTCAAAAGTGAAATCACATTGTTATCTGTTTTAGATTGCCACTACAAAACATAATTTAAAACACATTGTTCCAAAATAAGACATTGTTTTCATCCCAAATTCATATAAGGCTTTGGCCCTTATATACCCATACGAAGTTGGGATATAAAAGGCAAAGCCTCCAAAAGGTGGTACATCGTTGTGTTGACAATTTCCCATACCCGAATCCTATCACCAGCTCATGTCTTGCGTCCTGAAATACATGTAATTTTAAAAAGTCAACATAAAGTTGGCAATTTCATGTAGTTAATATTTTCGTATAAAAACGTCATTCTTGAAATCTAGTAATGAAATCCGAATATGTTATTAGCATCATGGCGTTCTGGGGATCTATCAGTATGTCGCGAGCACCCTGACTTATATGTGCCATAAGTAAGTAACCAACCCATGACAACTCTGACATCATTTAGGATCACAAAAGCACTCCTCACCGGTTAACATACCAAGAATGGAGCGTGTCTCAAACTCGATAGATCTATACCTTTTGCACCTTGGTCACTACGTGATCAATGGTTACTATTGTCCTTATCTTACTTATGCACAAATGATCCTTTTATCAACTGAACCCATAGCTAACATACTATTTGTTATGACATGTATTTCCCATCGATAGTTTGTAAAACAAAACTTTGAAATCAATGAAAGGACGGACATGAACTCACAGCTTTGCGTTCCGTACGTCGTACTACTCACAGTGGGTGTCCGTACACGTGTATAACCTACATGTGTATCAAGTTTATTCGACACCTAGGCCTCGATGGACCTTGTACTCGTTGTTCATCTTGAATTCTTGTTATGTATTTCTTTGTTATGATAGAACAACTTTTAATGTTATCATAGTGTTGGTAGTTTGTTTGTTCGATTAATATTGTTATATATATATATAATATATATATGGTAGTTTTCAGATCGTGTGTGAAGTGGACCTTGCCCTTCACATGTCCTCGTGCCTTGCACGCGTGTCATTGGTCCTTGCCCATGTTATCCATGCCATTGGGCCTAGCCCATGTTTTCTTGTCATTGGGCCTAGCCCATGTTTTCATGTCATTGGGCCTAGCCCATGTTTTCTTGTCATTGGGCAGAGCACATGTTTTCATGTCTTTGGGCGTAGCCCATGTTTCTTTGTAAAAATATATATATAAACTTGTTGAATGCTTGGGTATTTAGGGTTTAACCCTTGTCACCAAAGCTTACTTAATGACGATTTAAGTTACTAATCGCGTTTAGTCCCGCTAATCACCCCTTTGATCATGTCTTAATTGTGATTAGGTTTTTAGAAAATTTCGCCCTAGTTTCCCCTAAACCATGGCGTTTTCCACGTTTTAAAACGTATTTAAAACCTGTTTAAGCTCATAATCAAGATCATCAATCCATCACGTATCTTCCTAATATTTATTTTACAACATGAATGTATCATCATCCATGGCTTTTTAGTGTTAAATATCCCATTAAAACATGATGATATTTTCATATTTATTAGCACTTTTAAATCACCACTTTGTTATATCATTTAAATCAAGTCCATCACTTTAAATCTTTTGATTTCTATACTTTTTAAGATGGTTACAACTTAAATACTAGTGTTTATTTCTTATAAAAAAATCGTTCATGCGTAGTAAAGTTATCTTTAAGCTGTAGGAATCTTCATGGATGATGTAGTTGATGATCTTATTTAGATTTAAACATCATCATGTTTAAATCTTTGTATTCATACTTGATCACACACAGATCATCTAACTAACTACCATATAAACACATAATCAACACAAAATAAACAATATTTAGTATTATTATTAAGGTGTGAGTTAGGGTTTTTAGGTTATCTTTTCTTCAATTTCAAGATGATCAACTTGTACATCACTAATCTAGACATAAAAATAAGCTAGATTATGGAAGAATTTGCCTTACAATGGGTGCACAAGTTTATCATGATCTTAGAAGGAAAATGAAGCTCCAAAGCAGACCTAATGATCCTCCACCCTTGCTAGCTTCTTGAATGGTATTGATGAGGCTTTAAAGTAAGTGTGAAGTGGTGGTTTATGGTGGCTAAATGGTGTGTTGTGGTGATGATGGTAGCCGTGGGTATGAGGAAGGAAGGAGGTGATGGTTGGAATTTTTCTTAAGTGAAAAATGATGAAGAACATGTAGGTTATGATATATATATATTTAAGCTATCATTCACATGTCACAACATAACCCAACACCATACTCCTAATCTCCATTTTTTTCAACAAAATCAAGTGGGTGGGGCCCACATGGGGGGGTTAAGTGTAAATATTATTTATGACATGTGTTAATTTATTAGATATTTTAGCCATTAAGTTATGTGTTGTGATTAGGGGATTGATCTTGCATTCTTAGTATATAATTAGGGTTTAGAGTGTTATTATATGGTAATTAATCCACTTGATCATCTAATATAAGTTTCGGATGACGGAAATGTCATTAGATCGTTCATCGATACAATATCCGCTAATAAACGAACTTTATTATTTAGTACCGGAAGCTTTTGTTTTCGACCACCACAATTGTCATGGTGTCTACTTAGTGCATTTCCGACCTAAAAATATGCATAACTAGTTCGCTAGACGAATATACGATGAGCTAGGATGGCCAAGATGCCTTTCGTTCGATCATTCGCTAGATATCGACACTTTTATATCCTACCGTCAAACTTTTCCAAAAGTTGTGTTTCCGTGACCTCATGTTAGTAGAAAGGATTCCGAGTCCCAGTGAGGCTTAACTAGTTCTCTAGATGCCTGAATGAGGCTATCGGCCACATGAATGTTTGTCGTTTCGACAAACGGTCGCCTTCCGGTCAAATTGTGAACTGTTTGTTGAATGACCGGAAATGATGTCTTTTGTGCATTCTTGCTATTCTCACATTGTTTATGATGATCATTGTATTATTATTCTGGCATCCGGAATCCACCGAATTAGTGTTGCGGACAAACTGACATTTGTCGCCTTTTTGGTCGAAACGGACAATTTTGCAATTTAGGCGTTGTACCGGAAAGTTATGTATTTTTGTAATGGTTGATCTCATATCAATGTTTTCATTTATATATGGACTCAGTTATGGCATTAGCATCTCGTTATTCCTTGTTCTGATTCGTTTTAGTGGATTTACCGACACAGTTATTGTCACCGCAATTAGTGCGCCCAACACTTTCTACCAACACTTTTACGGCATTGTTTTGGATTGCTCGGCGTCGTAACGAAAACCAGTATATGTTATGATCAGATTTACTTGCCCTAATCCTTAGGATATGACATACGACTCTGTTATGCAATTAAATTACGATAATATGCATGAGATTATGGACTAAAAATAGTGATGATTGTACGGAATTACTGGTTATTTGCCATTTGTCACATACTTCCCCTGTTAAAAAGAATTTTTCCTGAAATTCACCTTGAGGCATCCTCTGAAGGAGTCTCTTTGAACAGGCGGGGGTACTTTGTCTTGATTTGATCTTCATGTCTCCACGTATACTCGGGTCCGTGACGTGAGTTCCAATGAACTTTGACTAGTTTGATTTGACTTCTCCTTGTCTTTCTAGTCCATAACCTCAACGGGTTCCTCGGTAAACTGGAGTAAGTCATCAATATGAATCTCAATCGCTGGAATGATAAAAGTGTCATTAGACGGGCTTTTCTTTTGATTAGACACATGAAATGTGTCGTGTACGTTATTGAGTTCCTCTGCCAGTTTTAGTGTGTAAGCCACTATACCAATCTTTGCCATAGTTTTGAAAAGCCCAATATATCTCGGGTTTAGTTTTTCCGCGCTTCCCGAATCTAGCTACGCCTTTCCAAGGTGAGACCTTTAGTAATACTTTGTCTCCGACCTCGAAGGATAATGGTTTGCG
Source organism: Scalesia atractyloides (assembly GCA_947069175.1). Lineage (NCBI taxonomy): Eukaryota > Viridiplantae > Streptophyta > Magnoliopsida > Asterales > Asteraceae > Scalesia > Scalesia atractyloides. Next base: position 23,310,762 of record CAMTDV010000029.1, on the reverse strand, counting down.
TCTTCGATCTGCGTAACTCTTTTGTCTATCTCAAGTCGCTTTGATACGCTCGCGGATCTTGAATATTTTGTCTGTGGTCTCTAGTACTAGTTCGGGACCAATGAGTTGTCTCTCACCGACTCCTGCCAAACATAGCGGAGATCGGCACTTTCGTCCATATAGTGCTTCTAACGACATGGCCTTGATACTGATGTGATAACTGTTATTGTGGGAAAACTCTACCAATGGTAAATGAGTATCCCAGTTTCCGCCTAAATCCATCACACAGGCCCGAAGCATGTCTTCCAACGTTTGGATGGTTCGCTCTTTTTGATCATCGGTCTGCGGGTGAAAAGCTGTGCTTAAATCTAAGCAAGAACCAAACGATGTTTGAAATGATTGTCAGATCCACCACACGAAACGACCATCTCTATCAGAGATTATCGAGATTGGCACTTCATGACGTGCCACGATTTCCTTAAGATATAGTTCAGCTAACTTCTCGGTATTGTCTTTCTCACAGATGGGTAAGAAGTGAGCTGACTTGGTTAGCCGATCGATGATAACCCAGATCATCTCATGACCTCGAGAGGTTCGTGGTAGTTTTGTCACGACATCATCATAATCAAGACCTTCGATTTGTTTGAATCTCTGAACCACCAGCCGGGCTTTGTTTCGCACGATCACTCCTGTACCGTCTTGTTTATTTCTGTATACACAATGAGTACTAAGAGCCTGTTTTCCTTCTGACAATTTCACTAATTTCCATACTCCTAGCTTCTCAAACTGATTGAGCTCTTCATACATTACATCAACCCATCTAGGTTCCTGCAAAGCAACATCAGTGCTCTTAGGCTCAATCTGTGAGATGAAAGATGAATATAAACATGTGTTAATTGTTCCTGATCTACTGCGTGTCTGAACAATAGCAGTTACAGGACCAATAACGTTTGTAATCGGATGGCTTCTCTAAAACGGTGAGGAATTGCCACAGCAGATGCCTGCAAGTTAGATTCCAAGTTAGAAAACTTCCTAAAACTATTCTAGATTGCTCCCCCTCATTTGATGCAGAAGCTGTGTTGATCACTAGTGGATCTACAGTGCAATCTGGTGGAATCGGCTCTAGAAACAATGAAGCTCTTTGAATATTTGCATTTGAAGGACCAACAACAGTTCGTCGAGTAGAGGGTTCGTCATTGAGAACTGCATCATCAGGAGTAGATGTTGTCGTAGGTTCAAGAACAGGCTCTTGAATTGACGAAGAAAGATGTGGTTCAGTAGTAGCCTCATGAAATCTAGGTGGATCTACAGTGAGCTTCTTGAAGGAGTCGTGAAGAGGTACAACATCATCATCGACTACGATTGGAATATGTATTACCGAACGTGAGACATCTACAGCACCAATCACATCCGGCAAAATGTTAACGACTTAAAGAAAGAGGAATAATCATATAACCAATCAGGTCCAATTCGTGCGTCTTTGGGATTTTCTTCTGGCCAATCCACATAGTACGTCTCCATGATCTGCTTCTTAATTTTGTTGTAAACTCGATATGAAGTGTTCTTTGCATAGCGGATGAAATAGCATGGATATCCTCTTGCTTCAAATTTACCCCTGGCATCCATGGTAAGGAGAACACAAGGACAGCTAAAAGTGCGAAAATGTTGTACAGAGTGTTTCTGTCCTTCGACTATTTCATACGGTGTCTTAATGTGACGTTTGTTGATGAGCGCATGATTTTGTACATAGCAGGTGGTGTTCACTCCTTTTGCCCAAAATATCAGTGGAAGGCTAGAATCTATCAGCATAGTACGAGCTGCTTCGATGAGAGTTCTATTTCGTCTTTCAGTAACCCTATTTTGCTGTGAGTTCAAGCTGCACTTTATTGATGATAAATTCCTTTTAAAGTACAAAAGTTGTTTAGCTCAGCGTTCTTGAACTCCGTCCCATTATTACAACGTATAATCTTGACACGCTCGTTTGCTTGGTTTTCCATGAGAGTGTTGAATTTCTATATCAGACTAGCAGTTCCGCTCTTTTGTTCCAAGAAAAATACCCTTGTGAAACAAGAGAAGTCATCGATGATAACCAAACAATAAGCCTTTCCTCCAATACTCAGCACATTGACAGGACCAAAAAGATCCATGTGAAGCAGTTCAAGAACTTTAAAAGTTGTGTGCACGAGCTTTGGCTTATGTGGCTTACGATGCTGCTTCCCACGGGCACATGATTCGCACTTTTCAATCTACATAAAATCCTTGATTGGTAAGTTTCTGACTAGACCTCCCTTTGCTAGTCGATTAAGATTCTTCATGTTAAGATGGCCAAGTCGTCGATGCCACAACATTGCATCATGTTCAGTAATTTCAAAGAATTAGCAGGTAACTTGATCAGTGGGGCTTTGTTCATGTTGATCACGTAGGCGTTTCCCCGGTGTTCAGCTTCAATCAAGTACCAATCCTCTGGTATGACAATTCCGGGCTTCAGAACCATGCATCCACCTTTTGTAAACAGGACTTCTAAACCGTTGTCGCACATCTATGAGACGCTGAGAAGATTATGTTTGATTTCAGGAACATAGTTGACGTTAGATAAGCTTTCAGAATCAATTGATTCTTGGTTACCAGATGTTGAGCAAATTTCGTCAAAACTTTGACTATCACAAGCACCTTGCTCATTATCTGATAGGTTAGAATCTTTAGTATGATTCCCAGACATATTAGATGGCTCATGTTCATAAACAATTTCATTCACATAATTCAATACAACAATATTTTCATCTCACAATTTTTTAAAATATCTGAGGTATCTGGTGAGGTCTCAGGAGAACTGGAATAGTTTTCTGAATCACTCGAAACTGATGCCTCAAACACCTCTGGTTAACCAGTTAAATTACAATCAGAATCAACAAACACATTATTCAAAGTTTTACTTTTAACAACTTCAGAAACACCCTGAGTCTCAAAAACCAAGGACTGAACAAAATTCTCAACATACTCATCATGTTTGTCACATAAAGAAACATCTAAGTCATCAGCAACATCTGGTTGAGGTTCATCATCCACTTTTGACCGCTCTTCATCTATCACTGACTCTGCACATACACTAAAAGAGAATCAGAGATTGAAGTCGTTTCCTGTGGTTCTTCGAATGGAGTTTTTGTCGACTCCTTTTCCCTTTTTAAATTTTCAATTGATTCATTCAAGCACTCTTGATTTATATTTTTTTACAAAATTTGTAGGCTTTTGAAAATCAGTTGGTTGGGTATTCTTAGGCTGGAAAGGTTCCCAAGGAACGTAGTCACTTGGTTTGCGATACATCATTCTTTCATAATTTTCTAATTCTTGAATAAGTATGATTAAATGGGGGAGGAACTTGTGAATAACCCAACCTTTTTCCTTTGTTTTCTTTGTATGCCAATTGTACATTGCAAAGATTATGAACAGTGTCACTAGAAGTATCATTTTTTTAATATTCAACTCATTTTGTTTTAGAATGTGAGAAGTCCTAGCTCAACTCTTACTAAGTTGTATTCCAACTTTTTGAATGTAGTCTGGTTTTATAATCATGGACCTAACATTTTTGTTGGTATATGTCCCGGTGGAGTAGAGTTATGTCCTTCTTCAGTGCATCAATATTTTCTTAGTGAATTCTATTGTTCTCTCAAAGACCGATGCACTTTGACATGGCACTGTTGTAATCACTGATGAGATTGAAATTACGTGCTCTCATCTGTGCCATTTTATTTCTATAGTCTACGGAGCACAAGAGAGAGTTTTCCATTTCGCGGAGAGATTTGGGCTCCTCAGTTTGTGCCATCAAGCATTGGAGATGATTTTCAGCAACTTTTGTAATCTTAAGAGATTCCACTTGAGTTGCAGCATCAACCCAGCTAAAACCATGTTGCTCTTGCACCATCAGTGCTTTTCCTGCTCCTGAGCCGCCTTGGCATGATGAGGTTGAAGTTGACGTCTGAGCTGGAGTAACTGGAACCATGGACCTCTCTGATTTCCTTGCGACAACAGCAGCAGTTGCTTCATAACCCACGGGTGTTTTCCTGCAGTCTTTAGCAAAGTGTCCGGGTTCATGGCATTTTTAGCACCTCAACTTATCTTTGACAGACCCAGGGCGAAAGTTTGACATGGGACAGCGCCCGTATCTCTTCTAAAACTTTTCTGCTTGGAATGCAGCCATAGCCAGATTCCATGAAGCAACCAATTCTTCAATGTCTTCTTCAACAACTTGATTTATCTTGGTAGCAAACATTGAAGGAGGCACAAGATCACCTTCAAGAAAAGTATTCAAACTGTTGAGCATGGATGCTGCTAGAGCCAACTTCTCTTCGTTCTGCTTGGTTAGGAATGCGAGATTTTCAGTGGAGGGTGTAGATTGAACATTTTGAGAGGCTGAAGGATTAACAGGACTGTAGACCACGTTTGCGTGCTATGGTAATCAGTGAGCAGTAACAGTGGTTGGAGCAGCCGAGTTGTTTGGAAAAGACATGTCATAAACGTAGTTTGTCTTCTGAGCTTGAAGCTGTGCTTGAGTCAAAGGACTGAAAACAACATTTGGATTACTATTTATTACGGGGCAGAAGATAAGGTTAGGATGACTTTAAGACATCAATGTAGTGTTAGAGCAGGTCACCCCTGCAGCCATCATGGAGTTCTTGTGGTTTAACTCTCTTTGCTGGTTGTCGTTTTCACATGATTTGATGGTGGCGATCAGTTTGGTGAGAGCAACTTAATTCACATTTATAGTATGTTCGATAATCGAAACATCGACATCCCAAGACTTTTGCAGTGAATTCAACAGTTGGCAATTCATCCCACTGTTAGTGATCGAAATTCCAGCACCGATCATCTGTGAGGTGAGTTTGACGAACCTCCTGATTTGGTTCTCCACAGTCTCCCCATCGATGTGATTAAACGAACTGATCTGCTGGTTCAATATGTTTACCCTGCTAGCCTTCATGTTAGTGTTTCCTTCATACATATTTTTAAGCACATCCCAGATTTCTTTCGCATTTGTGTAGTTTCTGACAATAATCGAGATGTCAGGACCGAGAGCCATGGTAAGATTTTCCATTGCTTTATCATCTTCGTCCTTGATTTTTCAATCTTCATCGGACCACAAACTTTCTGGTTTTGGAATCTGAGTGTCTGGATCATCTGTAGTTGCTTACATGATAGTGCGGGGACCATCATGAATACACCTCTACATATCGGGTTCCTTGGCTTTGAAATGCTGCTCAAAATGCCAGGTTCAATCAAAGTAGTCATCTTCATACAACAACCTTGGAGTCTTGGTAGACGTTCCGATACTCTGATCCAATTCTTGATGCATTTCCAAATATGAGACTAGATGACTGTCAAGGTAGCGTTAGTGAGATCTGCAACAGTTAAAATACCGTACAGATTCATCATTTTTAGTTTTTACCGAATAGAAGTTAGTTTTATCTTAATTAAAATTGACAAGTTCAAAAGTCCAATTCGAGATGGTCAACTAAAAGTCAACTTGAAACAGTGGCTTCTAAACAGTGAATTTGGAACAGTAACTTGAATAGCAATCTTGAACTCGAAACAGTAGCTTATCCGAGATGATGATTGATGATTCGAGATGAGGCAAATTACAACAGTAGAGATCCGAGATGATTCGAGATGCTTGATTATTATCCGAGATGGAATTCAAGATGCAGGCATACTGCAATAGTAGTGATCTGAGAAGCTTGATGATTATCCAAGATGGAATCGAGTCTTCAACACATGATCTGAGATGTTCAAGAAGATGATCCGAGATGATCCGAAATGTAGCAGAAACTCAACAACAGCTCCAAAACAGTGTGATATCAGATCTGAGCCTGGAAACAGGTTCAAACAGGCTCTGATACCAATTCTAAGTGTGACATTTGTACATTTTTAGTCATTGAACAATTTCGTATAAAATAAAATCTTGTGTTTTATTTGTGAGTATGTATATTTATAAATCATTATACAATCCCGGACATTTTTATTCAATAAAATCTTGCATTTATTGGTAAGAATGCAAAAATGTCAATCATTGCACAAATTCGGTCATTTTCATGTTCGATAAAGTTTTATACTTTATTTACGAAATGTGTAACCGTACAATTGAACGAACTGACATCCACAACATTTCTGGAAAAAATTTCAAGTTACACATGCCTTAACGCCTTTATATAACCTAAATATTAGGTTAACAAGGGTTAAAAATGACAAAACACGACAATACAAGGCGAGGGGCCAAAATTGTCAAAAAAAAGTTTGCTTCATCACCAAGTTTGGCCACCTATCTCCAATTTTTGACACCTTACACTCATTTTACCACATTTAATTTGGTGTTAATACATGTTAGGACACTAATCCACACTTGGTAACACTTGTCATCATCTCCTTGATCCTAAAACCCTATAAATACCCTTTGATTCATCCATTTATTTCACACCACTTAAAAACACTTCAAAGCAAAGTGTGAAGTTCTTCTTTCTATCCTTCTTGGAGCCTGTTTCTTGCCTTTGGAAGCCTCCTATCTTGAGTTCTAAAAGTGTTCTTCAATACAAGTAAGTACTCTTCCTAGTTCTTTCAGTATTTCAGCTATTTTGAGCTAAAAGTCAAACAGTTTGGCTTCCTTTTTAACTTTCGGTTTTGACCATTTTGGTCAAGTCAAAATTCAAATTGAACTTTGCAATGTGATCACGAAGGTATTAATCCCTTGTGATTGCACCTTCTGATTACCAAGTTTAGTAGGCGAGATGACGAGTCAAAGTTATACGAGTTAAAAGTAAAAAAATGTATAAAAATGCATTTTACGACCAAAACGTTTTTGGGTATTAAAAATTAAGGTTTCGACAGCAAATAAGTTTTATAACATTATTAGACATGTTCAAATATGTCTAACTCGTCATGTCTAGTTTACTGCTTTGACTTTCTAATCTTACCCGTTTGGTCACTATTAGGATTCGACCAATCGCATTTTTATGACCATAGTAATTTAGGGAATAACCCTTTGAGGTTATACCTTATAGTCATATAGTTAAGGTAGTTATATGATGAGTCAATTTGATGTACTTTTAAAATGCCGAAAACACCCTTTTGGCGCATAAAATGGTTTTAAACATGCAAGACAATAGTTTTGACATCTAAACTGATATTATAACATAATCAAACTTATTTTGACATATAAGTGTTGGGCTTATATTATTGGAGGTTTACACATTCGTGCTACATTTGGGCTTGTTGAAGGGTTTTGGGCTTCCTAGTGCCTCATGGGCCTAGGGTTGTAACTAGTGGGCTAGATGATTAGTATAAATACATGTACTAGGTTAATGTTTTGGGGTTAGAGAGTTATTATTGAAAAACTTGTATTAGACACTATTCTGTTGTATGCAAGTTGTTTTTGATTCAAGAGTTGTTCTTCATTCTAATCTTTATTTCCGCAATCGATGTCTTACGATACCTGTTAGATCCGATCTCTAGGACTTACAATTGGTATCAGAGCCTGCTGTACAATACAGGCTCTAGGTATCGCAGATCGAAGAACCGTTCAGAATTGAAAGTTGTTGCTGTTCAACCCGGATTACTGTTCAGAGTTGAAGATCCCAGTAGTTTTATCTTGCATCGCTACTATTCCGAAGAACACGAAGAAAGCTTTAAGGATTTCGGATTCGGCACTGTTGCGGATTCCGAAGAAAACAAAGAAGTTTCAAAGATTTCAGATTGGCCACTGTTGAAGATCACATAGAACACGAAGAAGATCCCGGACTGCTGTTCCTGGAAAATTCTCAACTACCTAATCCGGATTGCTCATATCTTGGATAAGGATTACTGTTCAAATTGTTTGTGTTTATTTGTTGCAGGATATTCATATTACTGTTGCATTCGGATAAGGACTCTCATCTCTGATATGGGCTTCATTCCGGATTAAACTTCATTCCGTGTCAAGTTCATTCCAGATCAATCTTCATTCAGGATCAATCTTCATTCTGGATCAAGTTCTCAATTTCGGATCACTTCATTGCTTTTTGGATATTCATCTCGGAATTATTTTGGTTTCTTATCTCGGACATGTCATCTCGGACTCATTTCGGATTTGTCCATCTCGGAACTTTTTATCTCGGACCTGCTTTTCTTGGACTTATTTTCGGATCACTGTTCACTATAAGAATTCCAAATTAACTTTAATTTAATTTACTTGGTAATTTTAATAAAGTTAATTATGATGAACAGTTATATGACCGCTCAAGATTTGACCAATGCCACCTCGGCTACACTTCAATCATAGACGTTGGCCATTCATCAAGAATTAGAACAAGTTATTGGCACTTCGACTAATGTGCCTCGTCTGTTATACGGAGATGAATACTATGAGTGGAAGTTCAGATTTGAGAAGTACTACAAGGCCAAAGAGCCTGAGGTTTGGAGATGTATTATGAACGGCCCACGTACAATCGTTTACAGTACTGCTGAAGATCCAGATACAAAGATTCCAAACCAAGTCATATGTGGACTCCCGAAGATGTGAAAATTATTGAAGAAGATGAAAAGGCTTCAGCTGTGCTAACAATGGCACTCGGACCTGACATTTCTATAACTGTCAGAAATTGCAAGACAGCTAAAGAAGTGTGGAGCGAATTGCAAAATCTTTATGAGGAAATGCTGATATGAAGACAAGCAGAGTTAATCAGTTGAGTCAACAATTCAGCTTGTTTAACCATATTTATGGGGAAACCATTGAGAACCAGATCAGAAGATTTGTGAAGCTCGTTTCTCAGATGATTTCAGCTGAAATCACTCTTACCAACAGTGCTATGAACAGACAACTGTTAAATTCGTTACCGAAGAGTTGGGATGCTGATGTTGAATTGATCAAGAAGACGAAAAATCTGAATGATGTCACTCTCACAGAAATGATCGCAACTATCAAATCTTGTGAAATAGATAATAAGCAGAGAGATATCAATCATCAAAGAAGTCTGATGGCGGCTGGTATTACAGGGCAAAATGCAGCATTAATATCACAAAATCTTGTTTACAGCCCATTGCAAGGAAGTTCTCACACACTGGGTAGCTCAAACTTGGTGTACAGTCCTCTCGCCTCACCACAGAAGACCCACTATGTCTATGGTCTTCAGTCTCAGACTCCTACTATGATTTTTGCATCGCTGTTTCAGACTCAATATCATGCTCAGTATCCTAACAGGGTGTATAGTCCCGCCATTCCTGCTACAGCTCAACAAGGCGACATTCCTCAATCTGTTACTCCTGCACCGGCCCCTGCTCAAGCTGTGTCAAATTCTGCTTTTCTTACTAAAGAGAATGAGGAGGGCCATAGTTTCCTCAATGATTGATAGTTTAAATGCCTTTTTAGCAGGTGACCTGACTCCCCCATCTATTCTTCAACTGAAATAGATCAAATAATGGAGGAGGATTTGGACGAGATTGACGTGTCCTGGAATCTTGCAATGGCTGCTTTCTGCGTCAACAAATTTCAAAAGAAGTACGGGAGGCAACCATTGTCAAATCTAAAGACTAGGCTGATAAAAGATAAGCTCAGGCGTTATAGATGTCATGATCCAAGACATTTTGCACGGGAATGCAAGAAGCCGCCATCTGGATATGTCTCATCCAGAGTAGTAGACATACAGAGCAGTGACAGACAGCTTGTGTCAGTCTATCCTTCAAAGTCTACTACAAGTCCCTCAAGCAGCTCTGGAGGGAAATCAACAACTTTGGTGGCACAACAGCACAAATGATTCAACTGGGCAGATGTTGCAACTTAGATGGAGACTATGAATCTTTCCAAGAACAGCAATCACTGCATGATGGCACAGATAACTGAGACACCTGATCTTTCAGAAACGGTAAATCGCATACTCTGCTTAGATAGTGGTCGTCTTAAATTATCACAAATGCGCGCCCATAATTCAACTCTTGTAGCTAAATATCAACAAGCTGCATCACAAAACATCGCCCTTAAGCATAAGAACAAGCTTCTTATGGAAAAGGTCGAAGCACAAAAACAAGACATAGCTCAGCTAAAGCTTGACTTGAACAAACATCAATGTTGGGTATACGACTATAAGCTAAAATTAGCTGAAAAGGACGTAGAACTTCAAGCAGCTTTAGCCAAGCTAAATTCCTTGACAGGGAAGTTTCAAGAAAATGAAATAAATATTAAAAAAATTTAAAACTTCCAGTAAGCTAGTCAATGACTTCTGTGATCTACAGCTTAATTATCAGAAAAATTATACAAAAGGTCTTGGGTACAATTGGGCTCCTCCTCCATATAATCATAACTATACAAGAATGCCTGAATCTGAGGCTGAACTAGAAAATGCAGAAAATATGATGTACGGTAAACCATCAGATTATCTTTCAAAACCATGGAAGCCCTATTATCCAAAGTTCTCTAAGCCAACTAAACTCAAGAAGGATGATGTTTTCTTTCCTACCACACCATTTTCACACGAATCTGGTAACCATCCATCTTATAGTTCAGATGATTTAGAGAAAATGTCGCCTAAGGACGAGGCAGCAACATCACCCACATAATCAAAATGTGAAAATTCTTCTGAAACTAAAACTGACTAAGGAAACGCTACTAACGTTTCTGCCTCATGTGCAGAAGAAATATTCATTGAGGATATTACAGATGGTGATCAAGAAGATTATCTGAATTCCAATTCAGACAATTCAGCTGCTGATTATGATTTTTATAAACCTGCTTTTGACATTTTGAATCAATTTCTTGCTGAACAATTTAAATTCCCAGACAGTGTTGGTTGTGTTGATAACGTAGATGGTTTTAGTTCTGGTTTTTCATCTAATGCCGATAATAAATGTGATAACTCTTGTGATGAAAACATAAATTTTGCTACAGGCACAACATCGGCAGGTGATACGGTTTCCTCAGTTCCTACTGAAGAGACTGGAATTTCTTATCAGGAAGTGCCATATGTTGATGCTAATCCCAGGTTTACAGTGAAGAAATCAACCAAACAACTGAATCTATGAAGAATGCCACTGGCATAGTATGAGAAGAATCAGGCGAATCAGCTTCTTCAAACACAGAACAATGGATTGATTCTGAAATGATAGAAAATGAGCATTCTCTTCCTGCAAATTCAGATAAAAATATTGAAACTGAATCCGAATCGGAATCTCAAACTTTTCAAAATTTAGAGATTCCTCCTGCCAATTCAGATAAAAATATTAAAACCGAATTTGAATCAGAATCTCAAACTTTTCAAAATTTAGAGATTCCTCCTGCTATTAATGCTTCAAGCTCATCTTCTGTCAGTTCAGAAAAGGATGTCCTTGCTGAATCAACCGTCTCTTCTGCAGAATCTGCCACGCAAAATGGTTTGAAAATTAATAATAAGAAACGAAGAACACGTAGATCCAAAAAGAAGAAAACCAAAATGGCGTCTCAGACAAATGAAGACGACTGCTGAGTCAGTTCCTCATTCTGAGAAATTGACTCAGCAGCCCCAAACTGAATCTATTAAGCAACAAGCTAAACAGAAATCAGTTAAATTTATGCCTAAGTCTACCAATTCCAAATTGACTAATTTAAATCATGAAACTTACAAGTGTGCTGATGGTTTTGCGCAGGCAACAACAAAGACAAATCCTTGCACCAGCCGTCAGTACCAAAAAGCAAGAAACTGAAAGACAAATTGCCTAGAATTTCCTAAGCTGAACGGACTGTTTTCTTCCAGAAGAGGCAGACCTGTTTCAACTGTGGATTTCTCAGGCATATTGCGCAAAATTGTCAAAAAGCCTTCACACCTTTCAAAGCATTATTCTCAAAATATCAGAAAGCTATGCCTAATCGCCTATACCAGGCTCGATTTTCTATGGCTAAGCCTTCTGATCAAGACTGGAACATGGCCAAGAAGCAAACTCACAAATCTCTAAGACCTTCAGGTTCTCAGAATCCTTCTAGCACTCCGCGGACTGTGCAGAAGTCAGACTCGCTAACCTGGAGGCCTAAGATCTTGACCAAGATTCAGTCTTCTGCCCCAAAATCAGACAAATCAAAATCATCATCGACCTCATCCTCAACTAATTTAATTTTTGGTGAGGTTACTTATGTTGATGCCCATGGTATGCCGATATCGTCAATGGCCTGGGTTGCAGCTTCTAACTAAAACCTGTTGAAATATGCAGGAACAGCTTGGCGAACTCTCGTCAGACTCTGGTATATCGACAGTGGCTGTTCCAGGCACATGACTGGGGACATCTCGCAATTGAATGACATTCAGTTTTTCGATGGCGGGTTTGTCTCCTTCGTAGGTGGTGAAACAGGAGAGGTTACTATGAGAGGAACAGTGTGCAATGGAGCTCTCAGTTTCAAGAATGTGAATTATGTTCCAGAGTTGAAGCATAGTCTCTTAAGTGTGTCTCAGCTCTGTGATAATCATTTGGATGCTCTTTTTACCAAGAAAGGGTGTTTTATACTGAAACCAGGCCTCATTATTCCAGATGAATGGATTCTTTTCAAAGCGCCACGAAAAGGAAATGCGTATATCATCGACATGAATAAAGCCCCAACCGACAAGTTTACTTGCATGTTCTTGTCGACTGCTGAGCATGATGCAATGCTATGGCATAGTCGACTCGGACATATCAACATGAAAAACTTAAATAGACTTGCAAAAGGTGGTTTAGTCAGAGATCTACTGGTTCGGGATTTTATGCAGTTGAAAAGTATGAATTGTGTGCTCGTGGGAAACAACATCGACAGCCGAACAAGTCTAAACCTGCACCTTCCACATCTTAAGTCTTAGAATTGCTTCATATGGATCTTTTTGGTCTGACAGATATTCTGAGCATCAGCAGGAAGGCATATTGTCTGGTTATTATTGATGACTACTCACGATTCACTTGGGTCTTCTTTCTGGCACAAAAGAGTGAAACCATTGAGTTAGTTAAACAGTTCATTACACTTATAGAAAATCAGGCAGACACCACCATGAAGGCTATTCATTGTGATAATGGAACAGAGTTTAAGAACGCTACCTTAAATTCTTTCTGCTGCTCCAAGGGAATTGATCGATAATTCAGTGCAGCCAGAACTCCTTAACAAAATGGGGTTGCAGAACGGAGAAATCGAACACTGATTGAAGCTGCACATACGTTGTTGGTCGAATCCGAACTACCTCTCATGGGCAGAAGCAGTCAATACAGCCTGTTATATTCAGAATCATGCCCTGATCAACAAAAGACACATGAAAACACCATACGAAGTGGTCGAAGGTCGCAAACCTTCGGTCAAGTATTTCCACAAGTTCAGATGCCCATGTGTTCTTCTGCCCATGGATGTTAAGGGAGAATTTGAATCACGTGGGGATCCATGCATTTTCGTAGGATATTCTAAAAATACTTCCTATCGTGTCTATAACAAGATCAAGAAAATGGTAGTTGTAACCTACAACGTGGGTTGGCTGGAGGAGAATCCCAAGGACGCACGCATTGGTCCTGACTGGCTCTATGACTATTCCTCTTTGTTTAAATATGTTGTTGTCCCTGCTAATGTGACTGCAGGTACATGCAAAATTTCTGACCTTCCAACGATGCCTATCTTAACTGAAGATGATGCCGATGCTGAACAGCTGTAAGAGTCTTTTAAGCAACTGAGTGTGGATCCACCTGGATTCAATGAAGCTATGTCCATACCTTCATCAGTATCACAGAATCAGGAAATGACTTCTGAACAGATCCCTCAGAATGGTTCCCCTGAAGTTGAGGCTCCAAACACAGAACCTCCTGTGACAAATGAAGGGCCTACACCTCCTGATATCTTAGGCTCATCTCTGTTTCCTGAGCCTACACCTCCAGAATGTTCTGTTGATTCATCAGTCAACACTTCCACTAGTGCAACTAATGAGGGGGAGTCATCTGGAGTTACCTCACCGAGTGTTACAAACTTGCAAAAAGATCTCGTTGTCACTGCAACGTCGATACCACAGCGCCTACAGCGTGATCATCCAATTGAAAATGTTGTTGGTCCTGTTACTACTGCAGTTCGAACTTGCAGTCAATCACGAGATATCAATACTTGTCTTTACTCTTGCTTTAGCTCACAAATTGAACCTAAAAGCATTTATGTCGCCTTGCAGGAACCAGGCTAGGTTGAAGCTATGCATGAAGAACTCAATCAGTTTGAGAAGCTTGGGGTTTGGCAATTGGTGAAGCTTCCTCAAGGAAAACGTGCTCTTGGAACTCGTTGGGTATTTCGCAATAAACAAGATGACATTGGGTTATTGTGAGGAACAAAGCTTTCCTGGTTGTTCAGGGTTTCTGCCAGATTTAAGGGTTGGACTACGATGAGGTTTATGCACCGGTAGCTAGATTGGAGGCTATTCGCATTTTCTTGGCATATGCATCTTACATGGGCTTCATTGTGTATCAAATGGATGTCAAGACTGTGTTTCTGTACGGCACAGTGAAAGAAGAGATATACGTGGCACAATCACCGGGTTTTACTGATCCTGACAAGCCAGATTATGCATACAAATTGGATAAAGCTCTGTATGGATTGCATCAAGCGCATCGCACGTGGTACGCAACTCTAACAGAGCATTTGCTTGATCATGGATATACTCGGGGAACCATTGATTAAACTTTATTCATCAAACGTGTTGACAAGGATATCATTCTTGTTCAAATTTACGTCGATGATATTATTTTTGGTTCTACAGATGATGCTCTGTGGGAATTTGGAGAGGTCATGAATAAGAAATTTGAGATGAGCTCACTAGGGGAGATGACCATGTTTTTGGGACATCAAGTTCGTCAAAGTCCGCAAGGAATATTGATTCATCAAGAAAAATATGTCAATGACGTTCTTGCGAAATTCAAGCTTGCAGATTCAAAGCCTACAGCTTCACCTATTGCAGAACAGCCTTTGCTAAATAAAGACGCTGAAGGAACGCCTGTCAATTCGACCATGTACCGGTCTATGATTGGCTCACTCATGTACCTCACTGCAAGTCGACCAGATATCATGTTTGCCATCTGCCAGTGTGCTAGATATTAGGCTACTCCTAAACTCTCTCATTTACATGCTATTAAAATAATTTTTCAGTATCTCAAAGAGGCACCATCACTGGGCCTCTAGTATCCTAAAAATTCTGAATTTGAATTGTATGCTTTCTCTGACAGTAATCTTGGCAGTACAGACATGGATATGCGCTCAACTTCAGCTGGATGCCAATTCTTGGGAGATAGATTAATCTCTTCTCAATGCAAGAAGCAGCAGATGATTTTGCTTCCTACAGCGGAGGCAGAATATGTTGCAGCATCAGCTTGCTTCTCCTAGTATCTATGGATGCAACACCAGCTTGCGGATTACAGTTTGACTTATCTAAACACAACAATCTATTGTGATAATGATGCCGCTATCCAAATTGTCAAACCCTATTTTTCACTCCAAAACCAAGCACATAAATATCAAAGTTCATTTTATTTGTGATTGTTATGAAAAGGTCTCGTCAAACTTGAGCAAATCCACACCGATGCAAATGTGGCGGATCTGTTCACGAAACCCGTTAGCAACGCGCGTTTTCAAGTGCTTGTTTCTCAAAATGATCCGTTTTTCTAACTGAGCATCCTCTATCTTTTCTGTTTAGTTTGTTTTCTTTCTTTTGTTTGTGTTTGCTTCATAAATTTGTTCATGTGTATGCACAAATTTAGGGGGAGAAATATTAAAAAAACCTTTTAGTTTCAAATAGTTTTTGCAATGATTGGGAAATGAAATACTTTTTCGTGATAAAGGTTTTGACTAACACATGTAAGGTGTTATAGCGGGAAAGACTTGAATTGAAGGTGATATGTTGATTGGTCTAGATCTCAACCGGATAATGTAAGCTAAATGATATAAACATAAAGAACTATATATTCAGTGGGTCACACACTATAGGCGTATGATTTCATGGTCTTAAATCCTCTATTGATAGAGAGCCAACGCCTGAGGTTTCGGGTCTTTTTGTTGTTGAGTCATCCAGTGATATCGTGGCTGCCCTTCTGTTGCATCCAGATTATATGCAGACCTAAGCACAATCAGGATATCTTTAAAAGAGCCAAAATAGTAGGGCCAAAACCTTAAAAGGAAGGAACTCTCACTCTGAGAATATTCCAGGAATTCAAACATACCACTTAAGGTATCTGCCTAACCCTCGTCAAATACTATTGGTCACTCTGCTGTATGAAAGTACTGCCCTGTTCACCCATAGTTTGATATTGTAAAAGATAAAGGATGATCTCAGTATACTCACCTGCTGCGATGAATCGTTGTGCTTACCTTGATTGCGGGGGTATGTCATGGCATGGGACACACGGGTTTCATAGCACAATACTACCTTAAGCATATCATTAAGTTAGAACTAGAAGGTTGAGTTTTAGGCTTAAATGGACAAGTATATTGACAATTGCTTAGACTAGTCTGACCCAACTCACACTGAAAAATGTTCTTAGTGGACTTTAAAAACGATTTGATCCCATAGCAAGGCTGTGTATGTGTTTTTGTTTACATATTTCACTTACTTTTGTAGTTGGCAAAGAGTGGTTGGATGCTTGGTTAGTTAAATTGTTGATTTTTGGTTAGATGTTTTCAGTTAAGGGATATTGGACTGGTCTGCTAAGTTTTGAAATTGGGCCAATCCAATAGAATTTCTGAAAGTCTTAAAATTGAACAAGTATGGGATAATGGTGGTACTGTTCCGGATTGGGCTTTCAAACACTTTTCGGATAGGCCCACTGACAATTCAGTATTCCGGATTGGGCCTAACAGAAGCCCAATCCGGATTGTTTGTTAATTCAAATGATAGATTCCGGATTGATTTGGGCACAAAGGTTTTAGGCCCAAGCCCATTCCGAAATGCTATATAAATGAATCAGAGTTACTTCTCGGATCATTCACGAAAGTTTTCTGAAATCCTCTAAACTGGTTTGAACCTTTTTAAATAATTGAACCTTTGAAATCTGTTTGAACCATCCAATTTTTGTTGACCTGTAATCCTGATGAACTCTTTTAACTTCTGTCAGTTAGTTTTGTTGAGATTGAGTTAACCTGGTTATTATTTCTGACAGAAATGGCGGAAGAAGCGTTTGATGCGGTCATGCTGGTGGAGGAGCAGTTTCACAACCAAGCAGGATATTTATCAGATCTGCCAGCGGAATGTTTCCAGGAATTTAAATCCATGATGGCTGGATTAAATGAGTGCAATACTGCATACGCCCTTCGAGCCAACCCAGTTATATATCGAGATCTAGTGTACACCTTTTGGAAGAGAGCTAGATTCAATTTGAGAGGAGCTGATGGGAGGCCATACATCAGTTCACATATTCAGGGAAAAGAGATTTTGGTGAATGAAGCCTGTGTTCGAGAAGTATTGCAGTTTGTTGACGCTACGAGTGATCCAACCTTGTATATAAAGGAGAAAGTATTGCCTATTCTGACTGAGATGAGTTACGAGGGAACGTACCGCCATTGCTCAAGAAAATGTTTCCCACTTACTGGAGATTGTTGGTGCATGTGTTTATGCATTGTAAATCTAAGAACAAGGGAGGGTTAGACCAACCAATTCAAACCCAAACTTCAGCAATTGTGGCTCTTGTTATGGAATGGAAATATAACTTCTCTGGTTATATTTTCGAGAATATGAAGAAGATCTTAGTATAGTGAAAGAAGAGAACGTTTCTACTATATCCACGCTTTGTACAGTTGATTTTGGATGCTCGATATCCTGATTTGACCAATGATGTTTCTGATGCGAATCTGTTGAATATGAAGCCAATGGGACCGACTATTTTCGGAACTATGAAGAAAAACCGATCAACATCAAAGACTATTTTCGTTGGTCGTTTTCCCTTGCATAAGTTCGGAAGGTTTGCTGAAGTGATTGGACAGGATATCCCAGCACCTAAGCCAGTTAATGCTATGGTTGCTGAGGAACATGATATACCGATGAAAGAGAAAGAGATTGAGGTTGAGGATCTGGTTACTAATGCTGATACAGACGAGGAACAAGCTTTCTTGGACGATATTACAGATTTAATGCTAATCTGACTCCAGTTTTGCCAGAACTTACTTCAGAGAACCTAGAAGCTCTTATTGCACATTTGAAAGAGATTCAAGAGTGACAAGGTGATCCTCCTCTTGTGATACCTTCTGTTGATATTCCTGTTGGTATGGTTGAGTCTGACGAAGAGATTGACGAAGATGAAGTGCCATTGATAAAGAGAAGACAGACGAAGATTGTTAAAGAACCGAGTCATTTTGAAGTTCATGTTGGTATTGTTGTTGAAGAATCTACTCCTATCACATCTTCAGAGAAACGAGCCTTTGAGTTCAATGGTCTGGATAACGATGATGAAGATGTAGAGGTTGATGTTGTTTATTTTAAAAAGCGAGTGATTGTACTTGAACAGGAAGTTGTACTTAAAGATGCTCAGATTGCTTCATTGCAGACACGCATAGACATCAGGGACCAGACGATTGATCAGCTTCAAGGAGATGTTACTATGTTGATGACTTTTGTTTTTGATTTGAAGGCTAAGTTAGAGAACAAGTTTGGTCGAGAATTTTCTGGTCCAACCGATGATCCGATGAATATTGAACATTGTCATAGAGCAGCCGAACAAAGTGAAACCCATAGAGTAGCTGCGGAACAGTTAGCTTCTGATCGTCAAGCAGGGTTGGATGATTATTTACGTGATCCAAGGAAGAAGTACATTGCTAGTCAGAAACGTTCAACAGCACAAAAGAAAAAGCAGATGGTTTTGATGAAAAATGTTGACGTGAATCCACTTGATGAGATCTTTCAGTTGAAGGATCCTTTCAACCAATCCGAGAGGTATGTCATGGAACTCGGTTCGAGTTATTACAGCAATGTCAAAAATTAGTCGAAAGTGCTTAGTTGGATGTATGATCACGTGAAGAAGATGTGGATTATTGTCAAGCAGGATGGTACTCGTGAATATTATTCGAAGGAGTCTCAATTGAAACTTGGACAAAGATTGCATTGATGATCTGTTACGAGCTCCTTACTCTGATGATGATACTACCGAACGTGGTCCGAGTTGGAGGTTTTTCAAACGTTTGTAGCAGGAAGTAAAGACTGGTTTTAAGACGATGAAAACGATGAGCCATATTTACGAGCGGCAATAGGGGTTCTGATGCGAGGACTGGGAGGCGGTTTAAATCGGTGATGTGGCCTCCAACAGATAAAGAACTCGTCATACCGGTTGCTCCGACATTTCCCAAAGGAATTCTGAAGAATTTTAATTTCTAGTTGTATAATCCTAAGGTGGAGTGTGGCGATTGTGACAAAAGAGAAGCCATTTCAAGTAAACGATGTGGTTGATTTGGTGTGTTTTAACGATGAATGATCTTCAAGTTCTGCTGCAAATCAAATTCGAACGGTAGAATTGTATGAAGTTTGTGCTAAAGACTGGACGGCAACTGTGGCTGGGATAATTGCGAGGAGATTGGGAGTTGATGCTCTACCTAAGGACTAAAGGCCTAATGTTGTAAACCTAGGGGAGATTGTTGGGCTTATATTATTGGAGGTTTCACATTAGTGCTACATTTGGATTGTTGAAGGGTTTTGGGCTTCCTACTGCCTCATGAGCCTAGGGTTGTAACTAGTGGGTTAGATGATTAGTATAAATACATGTATTAGGTTAATGTTTTGGGTTAGAGAGTTATTATTGAAAAACTTGTATCAGACACTATTCTGGTGTATGCAAGTTGTTATTGATTCAAAGTTGTTCTTCATTCTAATCTTTATTTCCGCAAATGATTAGTCTTATGATACCTGTTAGATCGATCTCTATGACTTACAATAAGACTCATCATAGGATTTATTTAACCATCCAAAACCCATAGTTACGCTTGCGACCAGTTAGAGTGGTGTAAACCATTTTAACAAGTCGTAATGGGTCAAAGACTTAGAAACTCTTCCTAATCAGAATGTAAGGTATTATAAACCATATCATATGAGTCCCAACACTCGTTTGGTTTTTAAGACCTCATTCTATCCAATTCTCCGATTAAAGTCTCGACACACTAACATAGTATTCCGATACATTCTGACACACTTGAACTCTTTAATCCTTGAGCTTTGTTTGATCATTTGAACAAGACATTTACGCAATCCCTAAGTGAGTACATAGCCCCTCTTTTACGTTTTCAAATGTTTTGGGGTGATTCATATGTGCCTATACTACTTTCTTGCTTTCATGACTTTATACATGTTTTGCTTATCTAGTACATATAGTACATGATTTCAAAGATATTTTGCTTCATATGTTGACTTAGCATACCTAGTACATGATTTCAAAGACATTTTTGCTTCGTATTTGACTTAGCATACCTAGTCCATGATTTCAAAGACATTTTGGCTTTGTATGTTGACTAAGCATACCTAGTACATGATTTCAAAGACATTTTGCTTCGTATGTTGACTTAGCGTACCTAGTAGACGATTTTAAAGACATTTTTACTTCGTATGTTACTTAGCATACCTAGTACATGATTTCAAAGACAGTTTTGCTTGGTATATTGACTTAGTATGCCAAGCATGATTTCAAATCACTTTCATGACATTCTTACATTATTCAAGACATATTGGTGCGTTGAATATACAATGATACATTCATTACCATTGATCACGCCGACCGGTAGTATGTAATGGTACAATAGGATTGACAATCCCGTTCCCGTTCCTAGGTTTGTTTGGAAGTGACTTTAGGGAATGATAGAATCCAATGAACATTTGATAAACCTTTGTCTTTATAAGGGTTTATCTGACAGTCAACAAGGCTTGAATGTCTTCGCCAACAATCCATATATATGTGTCTACATAATAAAATCAATTGATTTATAAGACAAGAGTTTTTGTTTAAACAAGACCTTTGTTTATTTAAAACACTTTTTTTATACAAGACAAGACATTTTGGTTATTTTATACAAGACATTTATTTTATGGTTTAAATAAGACTTTTGTTTGCCATATAAGACATTGGTTTATACATAGACATTTGTTTATAAATAAAATTTGGTTTATACAAGACACTGGTTTATACATAGACATGTTGTTTATAAATGACATTGGTTTATACATGACATTGGTTAAACAAGTCATCTCAATTGTTGGCTCATGGTAAGTGATTTAAATGACGAAACGTGTGTAATATGATAAAAGCATGGTGGATACGCCGCTTGCACTTCCTATATTTAAGTGCTTTCATTATATTACATAACATAACATTATCTAAAGCACTTCAAACAAAATACAAGGTATGACATATTTTATACAAGGCACGAGTTATTTTGGTTATTAAGTTAACCATGCATCATTTCTTTTAAATCATTTGATTTTCATATGATTTAAAAAAAGAAACATTTTTGTCAAGGATCATGGCTACTTTTGTAATAGTTGAACATTTCTTTTAACTTTCAAAGCCATGAATCTTCGTCAGAAATCCTATGTTACTCACAGGATTTCATGCTGACGTTTTATTTTCACATATGTTTCAGGAAGCTAATGTTTGACTTTGAGCATACTTCACATAGGGCGGACTTGGGCCTTAGTGACTTTAAAATTTGCAAAACAATTATTCAGTTTTTTTTATTTCATTCTCCCAAGACAATATAAACAATTAAATTCAATAATACAAAACTTTATGTACCATGTGTTGTGAAACAATAGATCTGTGACATGACTCCCCGACGTTTCCGTTGGGGTTTGTTGTTCTACGCGGTCGGGGTGTTATAGTAAGTCCCGATAAACGGATCTCATGATATCACACGTAGCTTGGATAGTGGCGGAATCACACAAACAAGCTAATAGAAGAAACAAGATGAAAAATAGAAAGATTCAACTTGCATACAAATCAAAGTTTGTCTAATACAAGTGAGAGCAAAAACCACCAAGGAGCCCCTAACCCTAAAACAACATTATCTATTTATACTAGAGTGTTTGTACTCCATTACCCTAAAGCCCTTAGGCCCCAATGCTACCTCCAAGCCCAATATGACAAGATAGTCCACATCACTATTGTAACTAATACATAAACCTTATAATGTCTAAGAATGTGAATGAGTTCGAGTTTGATTTCGAGGAGGAGTTGAATATCATCAGTGCACCTGAGCCGAAAGATTATATACACAAATATGTTGTTGATGCTGATAGTTATAATGAGGTTGTCATGGAGGATGATTCCGACGATGAGACAGTTAAATATTATGGAGAGAATACGGATGACTTCCCAACCTTTTAGGAGATGTTTGCTAAAGCCTCTAATGATTTGTTGAAATGTAGGGTTGAGGAAATAGTGAAAGAAGGTTGTATTCCTAAACGTCTATCAAGAGAAGAAATAGCTAAAGCAAAGAAGACATGGTTCAAAGAGCTACCGAAAGAACATAAGTTCCGAGACCATTGGCTTTCTTCACAGGAGATGAGGATAAATATTTGGATGATATTCTCAGCTGGGGTTAGATTCAAGAGTTTAATGTTTATGCTATCAAGAGGGAGTTTGGAGTGCAATACTTTAGATTTCTATGTGATATCCAAATGTTACCCTGGTGGGATGTGGAAGAGTTGGTTCAAACGTGATTAATTATGAGATGAAGTTTCATGACCAACGATTCTAGAAGCTAATATAGTACGAAGCTGATCATGGTTTTAATCATTGGAAACCACATATTCCTAAGAAGAAGATCAAGATTAACCCGACGACAAAAGAAAAAGATGTCACATTGAATATTAAGAGGCCGCGTGCCATGAAGAACACGCCTTTGAAGAAAATCGAGCAAGATTTCTATGAGTTCTTAATATGGTGGCAATATGAGGCACTAGAAAAGACTCAAGCGATGCAATACCAAGGTGTAATTAATGTTTGTTGTGCACATGTTATTAATTCAAGAAAGATGTGGAAACCTAAATGGGGAGAGCTGGAACGCAAAGAGTTTATGAAGTATATACGAAAAGAAGAAAGAATTGATGTTGTTGTGAAGAAAGCTTTAATTAGACGATTTCAGTTCTCCAAGTGTGCACCTCTGACTGATCAAATGCCAATTCCATCAGAGGAGAGAAGCAGACCAAGGGAGAATTTCTTTGGATGTTAAAGTTAAATGTTATGAAGATTTTGAAGACTGACCAAGACTGCGAAAATATCCAGGGGAGTTTGTTGGTACATTATGTCTATCGCCTACATTTTAGGGTCGTGTCTGAGCATGTAATATGACGTAACTGTTAGATTTGATAATTGTATGTATATGGTTCACTTCGCACGAAGTAAGTCTCACTTCGTACAAAGGTAACCTAGTTCTCTTCGTACGAAGTGAAGTCACTTCGTGCGAAGAGACTCACCCTCGCATGAAGAGGCATGTCTATAAATAGGCATGTCCAACTGTTTTCTACATTGTAAACATTAATCAATATTAATGAGATAAAAAATTTGAAAAGTAAATCTTGATCTTGTCACTTGTTAATATGAATTTCGCACATATAACATAGGTTAAACAGATTAGTGCCTATGCTCATTGGATAAGAAGATCCTACAACTCTCTCTCTCTAGAAAGTTTGCTTGCACAAGAGTGGTTCCCAAAAAGTCTGTCTTCATTGCATTCATTTCCACTATCTATACAATGACCAAATCTGGAACACATGAGTTTTGGATTACACAGATACAAATTCAGACAACAAATATCCAAAAAACCTAGCCGAGTTTATACTTACAAACTCGGACTACCTAACGAAACAAACCATCCGAATTTAGCTAAAAAATTCGAAACACATACAAAGACATAGAGACCTTCTGAGTTTAATACTTAAACTCGAAATAAGATAACCATTGTTCACTAATTCAGAATACATAAAAGGCTATCAATAACAAGTTTACAAAAAAAGACCCTATGCCATCTTCAAGTTGGTAGATCCAACACTTATCATCAATCAGTGCATTTACAAACTCCCCTTTGATATGTGTAGATCTGCAAACAAACTTGTAATAGTCTTCATCGTTGCCTTGAGTACGCACTCCAAGTGCCAACTTGATTCTTCAGGCAGAATTTGACAACTCTGATATATCGAAGAGCAAACTACATGTCTTTTTTCAAGTACTTCAGTGAGTGTCTCTTTAGTTTCTTTAATTCTTCAAGCTTGAATTTAACCAACCGAACAGATCTAAAATCCTGATTATTTCTTGTTAACTTTCTTTTTCTTAATCACGGCTTCCCTGATCTTTAAATCCATATACTAGTATTTTATCCCTTCTAAGCTATCCAAGTTAAACTGCCTCATTGGAATCTTTCTTAGACATCTCGTAGGCTTGTACACCATTTTGTATATGACCTCCCCTGATAACTTATCCCTGCTCTTTACCCATCTTCCCACAGCCAGTCTAAACCATTTCCATCGACTTTTACGAATGTCTTCTCCAAGAATCCTCTTCAACTCGTTAATGTTTGCATTCGTAGTTGGAGTGTCAAAATCAACTGGGCGATATGATGTAGATCAGGTGCAGGGAGAGTCGTTAAATATTTTGAATGTGCTTTGAAGTACTACACCCCATTAGTTCTTTTAATCATCACCAACCTGTTTTAAGGATCGAAATCCTAACTTCGAATCTACCCGGAGTATTCAACTCTTATATCAAAGTAACTTTTCTTCTAGGTCACATAAGGTGGAGGATCCTTTAGCCACTTATGTAAGACTTTACGAGCTTCCTCTTACACCTCTTCAGGATTTGATATGGTGAGGATATGTTCCTGAATTCTTCAAAATCAAATTCAGCAACTTCAATCACACTTACGTTCATAGTATACATAACATTACCACCCTTGCTAATCATAACGTGATCGATACCTGCCAAGCATCGTCGTCCGACTTCCAATCCTCCACAATCCTTCCACTATATCATCTTTGTCAAGAAATGTTCAATAGATGCATCTTTTTCTTCCAATTCATCGGATGAGCTGGATAAACAAGCTTCAGCTTCGACCGACCTTTACCTTTATCACCTCCAGTGCCACTCCCAGACTCCCCCTGAGCTGCAGCATCGGTTGCAGCTTCCGTAGCTTGTGTGCTACTTGGCTGCTACATCTACTGTGAAGCGTTGGGATCCTTGTCTTTCTCAAGATCATCCTACATTTTCCTAAGCACATCAAGCTTGCATTGAGCTTGAACTTGTAATTCTCTGTTGCTACTAATCCCCCTAGCAGCAAAGAGCTCCACAAGCTCAGTTACAATCCTACGTATCTGCCTGTTCTCCATACGAAGTTCTTGATGTCTCGTAGTGGAGGCGATATCACACTTTATAAGAATAACAATCTGTTGAGCATGACGATTTATATTAGCAGCCATTCTCATGAGATGTTTTTCATATAATTCAGATTTCTTTTGAAGCTCTTTAATGGTTTTTTGTTGACCCTGGATAAGATCTTGAATAGCTTTAATGTTCTTGTTTTGTTTATCCAAAAAGTCTGAACTTTCACGTGAGGTCGAAGTCTCACTCAAAAATAAACCAAATATACTAATTAAATAGTGGTAAATGGGTATCGAACACAAGGAGTTTGTGGAAAATGTGTTTACTAAGTAGCTTGCAAAATAACTAAATTGAAACTAGAATGTAGAAAAGTAATTTCAATGATTTGGTTGTTTGGTTTTTAAAACTAGAATTAGCTAAAAAGCACTTAACAAGGTTTTGATTCAGAGATGAGGGGATATGTTCTCCCCGGTTTTTGGTTTCTATGAACAATAATGTTGAAGTTTAACTGGGATGAACTACATAGACATAGTTCATGAACATATGTTCGATTGTGAAAAATGGGAGCAAGTACTTGGATTACAAGAACGCAAGGTGGTCACCCGATAACCAGTTTGATAAGCCAACCCTGAATCCCTCCCAATAAATCCTAATTGCCTATGGCACCAAGAACTGATGGTTTAGAAAAAGATGTTAATATAGACAATAACCCTATCAAATATGTTATTTTAATATCAATTATACCACCTAAGGGTTGTGTAAGTCTTGATAGCTGAGTCTTACGATATCACATGTAGCTTGAATGGTGGCGGAATCACACAAGACAAGCTAAGAATCAAAGTAGAAGAAATAAGATGAATATAAAAATGTTCAACTTGCATACAAATCACCAATTTGTCTAATATAAGTGAATAATCAACCAAGGAGCCACCTAACCCTAATACATCATTATCTATATATACTGGAGGGTTAGTGTTCCATTACCCTAAAGCCCTTAGGCCCAAAAGCTTACCACATACCCATTACAACATAATAGCTTATAGTCCTAAAGTTACTAATGCGTAAACCTATTTAGGGCCTTACAATCTCCCCCTGGTTTACTACATTAGTGTTAGATTTACGCTTCAGGATCTTCAATCTTCGCTGCCTTATAATAGTGGATCAATCATTTGCAAAAAGTTTGTTGTGAGTCACTGTTGCCACCACACTGGTCCAAGACTTCGCACACTCTTCATACTTATCACTTGCTTGAATTTGATGTGCGCTTAGCATCAAGATGTCTCTCGTTAAAACTAATCAGATCCAACCTACAGCTAGTCGGAAGGCCTTCCCTTTCGTAACAACCACTGCCTTAGTCGTTCTTGGGTCATAAGCCCAGTAACAGAAGTTCTTTAGCAACCTTTGGGAAACTTTGGAGCAGCATGAATGACCTTATCTTTGTCAGTCGGTGCCAGATAACAGTCTGAAGACGTTTGTGTGTATGAGGATCACGAATGCCAGGGCTTTTCTACAGCTGGACTCGGCAGTCTTCATTGTTGGGAAGTTGTGAGATACTTCATGTTCAAGCTTGGAGTGAAATGCAAATCCCAGGACCGCGTTGATTCGGATCTGAGTCAGAATAATGAGCCATCAACAGACTTTTCAGATCTATCTTCGTCCATGATTCAAATTGTGTCAGCTTGGAGTAGTATTCCCTGTGGCCACTCTCTATGGTTATTATACACACATTCCTGTCATGATCATATCTCCAACACTTGACTTCTGACTTGTTTCCGACCTTATTATAGTGACTTGATCCTAGCTCCATGACATACCGATCAGACACTTTGGATGGATCCTTTGGTTGGAAGTTTTCATCGAGGGGATTCACATCTTGATTTTTCATCACAAGCATTTTCTTGTTGTTTGGATTCTTCTTCTGAGGCTGCTTTCACTTCTTTGTGTTGTTCGGCTGCTAAATAGGCATTCAATCCTTCTTCATACTCTGCATCGGTTGCAACTTTATCTTCTGAAGTACATTCGTGATGTTCAACATTTTGAGGATCATCATCTTTGTCTGCAAATTCGCTGCGAAACTTCTTCTACAACTTAGTTTTCATTTCATAGATCTTTGCCATTAATAAGCTTACGTCGCCTTGAAGTTGTTTGATAGCTTGATCTCTGATGGTCACTTGATTTTACAAAGATGCGATTGAGCGTTTTTCAATTCATTGTCTTGCTCTACCAGCACCACTCTTTGTTGCAGCTTGCTAAGATTCACCACTTCATCATCATCACTATCAGATTGCTCAATAAAATTTATCTTTTCGGCAGCCATTCTCATTGCAGCCTCGTCATGTTCAGACATACCACCACCAAAACTGCCTGCTTCAACATGAACTCGACTTGAACTTTCTGGCTATGAACTAGTGGCGAAGATGTCTGGACTGCTTATATTTTTATCAGCAGAAATGAATTCAGGGGCATCCTGTGAGATTGGATCAGGAAAAGCACTTGGGTTTGAAGGCTTGGGGCTATTAGGGGCTTCGGCTTCTAAACTTTTCTCCCTTGCAGCTTTATCCTGAGCTTCTTCAGTCTTTACTTTTTTGGAAGGAATGATACCGGGAGGAGGGATCCCAGAATCGCCCTTTAGTGATGCAAGTAGTGCTTCAAGGCTCTCAGCAAAATTGGATATATCTCTCTAACTGTTTCCTCAGCTTTCTCTGTCTCAACATGACCTATCTCTTCATCTTCTCTTCGTCTAAAACAAGATCTTCAACTTGCGTTTAGTCTCTGTGGTCCACTGAAATCTGAACATCATCTTCTTCATCAATCATCACATTGACAGGTATTGATGCAGGCACAAACTCCTTGAACTTTTCGTGCTTTACTAGATCATATTTAGCAGTGAACTTGATCTTTGCTGTATCACGTTGTTTGCATGCCGCCTCAAACAAGTTAGGACTCATCAGCTTTAGATTCAGAGAATCACTCTTCACCAGATCCGGATATTTGTCGTCAAGGATCATTTGAATGAATCTTGGGTAAAGTAGAAAGATCTTCTTCTTGGGATTTTCAAGCATGTTCTTCATGTTGTTAAAAATGTATACAGAGAAGTTGTAATCCCAATCGTTTACCAGGGCTACCATTGCGGCTGTTTGCGTTTGATTGAGCTGATATAATCCGCCGTTGTTCTCTGAAATGCACTATAGAAAATGAGGACTAAGCATCTAATCAGCTACTGAAATAATGATCTCTCTTTTCTGGATTGCGGATTCAAAAGGTAGCTCCGCCCCTCTTGACTTTAGCGTTTATCCAAAAACCTGAATCATGTCTTCATCGATCACTAGATTTGTCCTTAATGCATGGGTGACTTGGCAAGAATTCAATCTAACTGTAAGAGAGTTGAACATCTGGAATAATTGGCTGGTGGATCAGACAGGTAGCAGGCTTGACTGTGAAATGCCTTGACCTCGAGATTTCGTTTCTCCATCATTTTCTGCACCATGTCTGCACTTGAACAAAAACGTCAACATTTATCGCAAAAATTAACTTAATTGACCCTTTTGACCGTTTGATATTAAATCAGGCGGTTCAAATAATCAATAAGTTAACAATTCAAGTAGGGAAGACCAGAGGTTCAAAACAATTTTGAGCCAAAGGTTTAAAATGTTCACACCTGAGATTGAACTGGTCAAATAGATTCGAATGACCTGGGTCAAAGAGATTCAGATGAACCAGGTCAATGCATTTCGGGTGACAAGGGTTCAACTTAATGACCCCTTGTCAGTTATTCGAGATGATCTGACATCTCGGAGGTTGATGTTAAGTCTCGGATGCTTATCCGAGATGCATACAAGCTCATCTGAGATGCCTTGAAAATCATCCGAGATGCATCCGAGATGATTTGATATTCATCTGAGCCTCATCCGAGATGCTAAGGTTCTAACCTATGTGTCCGAGATGAGTTCGAGAGAGAGACCTGATGTAAGAAAAGGCTCGAAATGACTTGCAATAACTTGAAGTATGCTATTTAATATTTGAATTGGGCCTGGCCCATCTCGAAACAGTAGTTCTGAGATGGTTGAGCCTGCCCATTTCGAAATAGTGTTTTCAGTAATATTTTAAATTTTGGGCCCCGCATTCTTACCAGTTATGAACAGTAACACCTTTTGTCAAAATCCGCGATCCAACCAATAGAGCAACCAGTTTTATAAAAAATGATAAAATAGTAAAATAAAATGATTAAAGAGATAAAGGGAGAGTTGCCATGCAATCAAACCAATTTTTAACCAATTAAGGAACATTTTTTTCGGCCTGAGCTTTGTCAGACAGGTCCGTGCGATTGGTGATATATTTGTCCGCCTAAACTTATTGGGTCAATCTTCAACTTTCAACCTTGCGACTTTATCAAGTAAGTTTGCGATAACATCCATTTGTCCCATATCAAGGCATACCTCCACAATCAAGGTAAGCACAATAGTTCATCGTAACAAGTGAATATACCGAGATCATCCTTTCACTCTACAACGTCCAACTTGTTGGTGAGTAGGTCAGTACAACGTACTGCAAAGTGACCAAACAACATCAGACGAGGGTTAGGCTTAATACCTTATATGGTATTTTGACTATTAAGTACGTGGAATCCTATCATGATAAGATTTCCTATCTTTTATGGTTTTGGCCTTCATTTTCGGCTCTTTTGAGGATATCCTGATTGTGCCTAGGTCTGCATATATCCGGATGCAAAAAAAGGGCAACCCTGGTATCCCAGATAACTCGTCAACATAAAGACCCAGAACTTCAGACGTTCGTTAATTATCAACACAGGATTTAAGAATATGACATCATATGCCGATGATATGTTACCACGAGATGTATAGCTTCTCGAAATTTAGTAACTTGATATCTTTTTGCCCTTTGAGCGATAAGCCTATCAACACATCGCAGAGAATACTTACCTTTTTAGCAACAATACCTTACATGTGTTAATCAAATTCTTAGTACGGAAAATTCCCAAAATAGAAAATATTTCTCCCCTTAAATTTGTGCAAAATTGGAATACTTTATGCGCAAATTAGTTATTTTGATGATGGCTATTTTTTTTACTTTTTTATTATTTTTATTTTTTTATTTTTTCCAAGTTGCTTAGTCGGTGTAACGCATCATTTTTAAAAGGTCCACAAGCACCTTGAATCTCGAGTTGCTGACAGGTTTTGTAAAAAGATCCGCTAAATTAGCTTCTGTGTGGATCTGTTCAAATTTGATTAAACCTCTGTCATCGCAATCTTGAATAAAGTGAACTTTGATATCAATGTGCTTGGTTTTGGAGTGAAAAACAGGGTTTTTGATGATTTGCATAGCGGCATCATTATCACAGTAGATAGTAGTGTTAAGATAAGTCAAACCGTAATCCTCGAGCTAATGTTGCATCCAAATAACTTGAGAGCAGCACGTAGATGCTGCAACATATTCTGCTTTTGCGTGTGATAAAGACATCGTTTATTGCTTCTTGCACTGCCATGAAATAAGCCTGTCTCCCAAGTATTGGCATTCAGCTTGTGTGGACTTCATATCCCTGTCTGTCCCTCCAAGGTTACTGTCAGAAAAAGCAAACAAATCAAAGGTCGAATCTCTAGGATACCAGAGTCCCAATTTTGTAGCTCCCTTGAGGTATCTAAAGATTCGTTTAAGGGCTGAAAGATGAGAAAGTTTAGGATTAGCCTGATATCTGGCACATTGGCAGACAATAAACATAATGTCCAGCCGGCTCGCAGTTAAGTATATCAATGAACCAATCATGGATCAATACATTGTTTGATTGACCGGATCTCCTTCAGCATCCTCATTCAGTAGTGTCCGATCAGCAATGGGGGAGTCTATGGGCTTAGAGTTTGTCATGTCGAATTTTGCAAGAACGTCCTGAACATACTTCCTTGATGAATCAAGATTCCTTGACTATTTTGATGAACTTGCAAGCCTAGAAATATAGTCATTTCACCCAGTGAGCTCATTTCGAACTTCTTCTTCATCACCTCCTCGAACTCTTTGCATAGCTCTTCACTGGTAGACCCGAAAATGATGTCGTCAACATAGATCTGAACAAGGATAAGGTCCTTGCCAACGCGTTTAATGAATAGCGTTTGATTTATCATCCCTCGGGTATATCTATGTACAAGTGGATGCTCTGTTAAGATCACATACCATGCATGAGGTGCTTGGTGCAAACCATACAAAGCTTTATCTAACTTGTATGCATATCCTTGCTTCTTTGAATCCGTAAATCCAGGGGGTTGAGTGACATAAATCTCATCCTTGACCTTCCCATACAGAAACGCCGTCTTGACATCCATTTGATAAACGGTGAAACCCATATAATATTCATATGCCAAAAAGATGCGTATGGCTTCTAGACGAGCTAGTTGTGCACACACCTCATCATAATCAAGACCTTCGATTTGTTTGAATCCCTGAACCACCAGCCGGGCTTTGTTTCGCACGATCACTCTGGTATCGTCTTCTTTGTTTCTGTATACCCAACGAGTACCAAGAGCTTGTTTTCCTTCCGAAAATTTCACTAGTTTCCCTACTCCTAGCTTCTCAACTTGATTTAGCTCTTCATGCATTGTATCAACCCAGCCAGGTTCCTGAAAAGCAACATCAATGCTCTTAGGCTCAATCTATGAGTTAAAACATGAATATAAACATGTGTTAATTGTTCCTGATCTACTGCGTGTCTGAACACCGCCAGTTACAGGACCAATAACGTTTGTAATCGGATGGCGTCTCTAAACACTGAGGAATTGCCACAACAGGTGCCTGCAAGTTAGATTCCAAGTTAGAAAAACTTCCTGACACTATTCTAGATTGCTCCCCCTCATTTGATGCAGTAGCTGGGTTGATCACCAGTGAATCGACAGTGCAATCTGGTGGACCGGCTCTACAAACAATGAAGCTCTTTAAATATTTGCATTTGAAGGACCAGCAACAGTTTGTTGAGTAGAGAGTTCATTGTTGAGAATTGCATCATCAGGAGTAGTTGTTGTCGTAGGTTCACGAACAGGCTCTTGAATTGACGAAGAAAGATGCGGTTCAGTAGTAGCTTCATGAAATCTAGGTGGATCTACAGTGAGCTTCTTGAAGGAGTCTTGAAGAGGTACAACATCATCATCGACTACGATTGGAATATGTATTACCGAACTTGAGACATCTACAGCACCAATCATATCAGGCAAAATGTTAAACGACTTAAACAAAGAGGAATAATCATATAACCAATCAGGTCACAGTCGTGCGTCTTTGAGATTTTCTTCCAACCAATCCACATAGTATGTCTCCATGATTTGCTTCTTAATTTTGTTGTAAACTCAATATGAAGTGTTCTTTGCATAGCCGATGAAATAGCATGGATCTCCTCTAGCTTCAAATTTACCCTTGGCATCCATGGTAAGGAGAACACAAGGACAACCAAAAGTGCAAAAATGTTGTACAAATGGTTTCTGTCCTTCGACTATTTCATACGGTGTCTTCATGGACGTTCGTTGATGAGCGAATGATTTTGTACATAGCAAGCGTTATTCACTGCTTCTCCCAAAATATCAGTGGAAGGCCAGAATCTATCAACATAGTACGAGCTGCTTCGATGAGAGTTCTATTTCGTCTTTCAGCAACCCCGTATTGCTGAGGAGTTCAAGCTACACTGCATTGACGATCAATTCTTTTTGAAGCACAAAAGTTATTTAACTCAGCGTTCTTGAACTCCGTCCCATATCGCAACGTATAATCTTGACACGCTCGTTTGCTTGGTTTTCCATGAGAGTGATGAATTTCTTTATCAGACTAGCAGTTTCGCCCTTTTGTTCCAAGAAAAATACCCAAGTAAAACGAGAGAAGTCATTGGTGATGACCAATAAATAAGCCTTTCCTCCAATATTCAGCACATTGACAGGACTAAAAAGATCCATGTGAAGCAGTTCCAGAACTTTAAATGTTGTGGGCACGAGCTTGGGCTTATGTGGCTTACGATGCTGCTTTCCACGGGCATATGATTCGCAGTTTTTGATCTGCATAAATTCCTTGATTGGTAAGTTTCCGACTAGACCTCCCTTTGCCAGTCGATTAAGATTTTCATGTTAATATGGCCAAGTCTTGATGCCACAACATTGCATCATGTTCAGCAATTTCAGAGAATAAGCAAGCAACTTGATCAGTGGGGGCTTTGTTCATGTCGATCACGTTGGCGTTTCCCTGGCGTTCAGCTTCGATCAAGTACCAATCCTCTAGTATGACAATTCCGAGCTTCAGAACCACGCATCCACCTTATGTAAACAGGACAAAACCTGCTCACAATCATTAGCACAAAAGTGAGTATCGATAGTTTTACCCTTCACTTTGACTCAGTTGGTTTTTGAGTTGGGTTTTTCTTCTGATTTACAACACTTGAAGAGGCTTCCTCTTGAATTTTCATTTTGTGCTATTTTTTGGTTCTTCGAAATCTTATTTACTTTGCAGGAGTGGACTCTGCGGGCTTAGTTTCATTTGAAACCTTTTCTTCAGAAACTAAGTTTTCTAAAACAATTGTATCAGTTTCTTTGGAAGCAGTTTCAATTGACACCAAGCTTTTAGAATCAATGGATTCTTGGTCACCTAATGAGCAAGTTTTGTCAATATTTTGACTATCACAACCATCTTGCTCATTTTCTGATGAGTTAGAATCTTCAGTCTGATTCACAGAAATATCAGAAGTCTCATGTTCACAAGCAATTTCATTCACACAGTCCAACACAACATTATTTTCAGTTTCACAAGTTTCGGAAATATATGAGGTATCCGTTGAGGTTTCAGAAGAACTCGAATAGTTTTCTGAATCACTCGAACTGATGCTTCAAACTCCTTTGACAACTAGTTAAATCATAGTATGAATCAAAAGCCATATCATTCAAAGTTTCAGTTTCAACAACACCTGAAAAACCCTGAGTCTCAAAAACCAAAGATTGAACAAAATTCCAAACATAGTTATCATGTTTATCACATAAAGAAACATTGAGTCATCAGCAACAACTGGATGAGGTTCGTCATCCACTTTTGACCACTCTTCATCTATCACTGACTCTACACATACCCTAAAACAATTAACATTTTTTACAGAATCAAAGGTAGAAGTCGTTTCCTATGGTTCTTCGGATGGAGTTTTTGTCGACTCCTTTTCACCTTTTAAATTTTCAACTGATTCATTCAAGCACTCTTGATTTATAATTTTTACAAAACTAATAGGCTTTTGAAAATCATTTGGTTGTGTATTCTTAGGCTTTAAAGGTTCCCAATGAACGTAGTCACTTGGTTTGCCATACGTCATTTTATCATAATTTTCCAATTCTTGCTCAGTGAGTGGCATTCTTGAATAATTATGATTATATGGCGAGGAACTTGTGAATAACCCAACCCTTTTCCCTTGTTCTCTTTGTACGCCATTTGTACACTGCAAAGATTACGAACAGTGTCACTTGAAGTATCATATTTTTTTAATATTCAACTCATTTTGTTGAAACTTTCCAGTGAAAAGTCCTAGCTCAACTCTTACAAAGTCGCATTCCAAGGTTTTTGAATGTAGGCTGGTTTTATAATCATGGACCCAACATTTTTGTTGGTTTATGTCCCAATGGATTTGAGCTATGTACTTCTTTAGTGCATCAATCTTTTCATAGAGAATTCTATTGTTCTCTCGAAGACCGATGCACTTTAACATGCACTGTTGTAATCACTGATGAAATTGAATTATGTGCTCTCATTTGTGCCATTTTATTTTTAAAGTATTCGGAGCACAAGAGAGAGTTTACCATTTTGGAGAGAGATTTGGGCTCCTCAGTTTATGCCATCAAGCATTAGAGATGATTTTTAGCAACTTCTGCAATCTTTAGAGATTCCACTTGAGCTGCAACATCAACCCAGCTAAACCATGCTGCTCTTGCACCTCAGTGCTTTTCCTGCTCCTGAGCCTTCTTGGCTTGATGAGGTTGAAGTTGACGTCTGAGCTGAAATAACTGGAACCATGGACCTCTCTGAGTTCCTTGCAGCAGTAGCAGTTGCTTCATAACCCAAGGTGTCTTCCTTCAATCTCTAGCGAAGTTTCCTAGTTCATGGCATATGTAGCACCTCAACTTATCTTTGGCGACCTTGTGCGAATGTTTGACATGGGATGCCGCCCATATCTCTTTTGTTCTCTGCTCGAACACATCCATAGTCAGATTCCATGAAGCAACATGTTCTTCAATATCTCCTTCAACTACTTGATTCATCTCTGTAGCAAACATTGAAGGAGGATATCTTCTTCAACTACTTGATTCATCTCTGTAGCAAACATTGAAGGAGGCAAGAGATCAGCTGCAAGAAAAACATTCAAACTGCTGAGCTGGATGCTGCTAGAGCCAACTTCTCTTCGTTCTGCTTTGTCAAGAATGCGAGATTTTCGGCGGAGGGTGTAGATTGGACATTTTGAGAGGCTAAGGGATTAACAGGACTGTAGGCCACGTTTGCGTGTTGTGGTAATTGCTGAGCAGTAACAGTAGTTGGAACAACCGAATTGGTTGGAAGAGACATGCCATAAATGTAGTTTGTCTTCTGACCTTGAAGCTATGCCTAAGTCAACGGACTGAAAACAACATTTAGATTACTGTTCGTCACGGGGCTGAAGATAAGGTTAGGATGACTTTGAGACATCAATGTAGTGTTAGAGCTGGTCAACCCTGCAGCCATCATAGAGTTCTTGTGGTTCAACTCTCTTTGCTGGTTGTCGATTTCACATGATTTGATGGTGGCGATCAGTTCAATGAGAGCAATTTCATTCAGATTTGTTGTAAGTTTTATCATCAAAACATCGGTATCCCAAGACTTTTGCAGTGAAATCAACAGTTGGCGATTCATCCCACTATTAGTGATCGGAATTCTAGCACTGACCATCTGTGAAATGAGTTTGACGAAACTCCTGATTTGGTTCTCCACAGTCTCCCTGTAGATGTGATTAAATGAACTGAACTGCTGGTTCAACATTTTTACCCCGCTAGCTTTCATGTCAGTGTTTCCTTCGTACAGATTTTTGAGTACATCCCAGATTTCTTTCGCATTTGTGTAGTTTCTGACAACAATCGAGATGTCAGGACTGAGAGCCATAGTAAGATTTGCCATTGCCTTATCATCTTCGTCCTTGATTTTTCGATCTTCATCATACCACAAACATTCTGGTTTTGAATCCGAGTGTCTGGATCATCTGTACTTGCGTACATGATAGTGCGGGGACCATCACGGATGCATCTCCACATTCCGGGTTACTTTGCTTTGCAATACTGCTCAAAACGCCAAATCCACTCGAAATAATCATCTCCATACATCAACCTTGGAATTTTGGTAGACGTCCCGATACTCTAGTCCAGTTCTTGATGCAATGCCAGGGTCTGAGACTGAATGGCTGTTAAGGTAACGTTGGCGAGATCTGCAGCAATCAGAATACCGTTCGGATTCATCATTTTTTATCTTTATCCAATAGAAATTAATTTTATTTTAATTAAAAATGACAAGTCCAAATGGTCCAATAAAAATAGTCAAACAGTCAACTCGAAACAGTGGATTCTAAATGGTAACAGTATCTCCGAATAATATCTTATCCGAGATACTAATGGAGATCCGGATGAAGATGATCCGAGATGGTGATAATGATCTGAGATGCTGTGAAGATGAAGACAAACTTCAACACTGATGATCCGAGATAGATTCGAGATACATGTTTATCATTCGAGTCTTCAAGGTGTTTATCCGAGATGCTATTCGAGATGGTTCGAGTCTTCAAGAGTTCTATCCGAGATACAGTTTGAAATGGTTCGAGATGCAAGCTTTTGATCCGAGACCTCCAAGCTGATAATACCGATCAGAAATGCAATAGAAACATCAGAATTCTCCGAAACAGCAATAGATCAGAACAGAAGCTAACAGAAACCGTGTGATATCAGATCTGAGCCTAGAAAACAGGTTTAAACAGGCTCTGATACCGATTGTAAGTCCCGAAAGCCGGATCTTACGATATCACACGTAGCTTGGATGGTGGCGGAGTCACACAAACAAGCTAAGAATCAAAGTAGAAAAATAAGATGAATATAGAAATGTTCAACTTGCATACAAAGCACCAATTTGTCTAATACAAGTGAATAATCAACCAAGGAGCCACCAAAACCTAATACATCATTATCTATATTTACTAGAAGTTTAGTGCTCCATTACCCTAAAGCCCTTAGGCTCAAAAGCTACCCCCATGCCCATTACAACACAATAGCCCATACCCCAAAAGTTATTAATGCATAAACCTATTTAGGGCCTTAAAGGTTGTCCGACAGACCACCCGTCACATCCCGACACTTACCTGTTGCTTGCCCCCAAGCAACTCATTCAAACAAACCATCATGAAAATCAAAAATTAACCTACTCAATAAACGATCTAACCCAAACCAAACAAATAACCGTCGTCTTTTACAAACATACCATAGCAAACCACACGACCCACCCCTCACAATAACACTCCTCTCGGTGACAAATGATAACTAGCAAAGATATGCTAGAACACAGTTAATGCGAATGTGTGATCGTGCAATAATAGGCTTGGGCACAAATCAAACCTCTGCCAAAAAAATACTTAAGCATGTGAGTAAATCAAAAAGGACTTACAGGTTGTAATGAGGCTATGTGTATAGGTAGGGAATGAAGGGATATGTGTAAAGTAGCGCAATCATCCGACCCGGTCTTATTATTACATTTAAGCAACACGACTAACTATCTACAAAACCATGCATCTTTTTTTTTTCCGTTCCTTTTCTTTTTCTTACATACTACTACGACATTTATTCTCATTCTCTTTGTATTTTCTCGTTTTTTCAACATAATGGATAAACAAACCACAACAATACTAACACTAAAGCTACTAGACCGGATCTTCTCAAATGGGTAAAAAATTTTGGAAGGCAGGCACGGGTTGTCAAATGATAGGCAATAAGCTCAAATATGGCTACTAATGGACCAAACCCCCGCCCCTAATGCTACCAAGCTCATATATATAATGTATGAGGCCCAAACCCCAAATTCCCTCACTCACACACATCACGATGAGGCTACCTAAATACCTTTATCATCTTTACATACATGCTAAGCTATTACCTCGGTACGCATCTAAAGCACAAGTTCTAATGCACTCACACACATCGCCACTCTCAATCAAAGAACGAATTTCTAACAATGTAATTATGTGGCCCAAACTCTCACCAATGAAAGGACTAAGGATTGCCGGTGTGTCGTGAGGTCTAATGTCAAGTGTTCAATTTGGACGGCACTAGCTTAATTTTTTTTAAAATTTTCAAAAATTTTCTCCATCCCCACACTTCGGATATATTGTCCCCGAATGTATAACTTTGGAAGGAGTTATCCCTTATAAAGCACAAAAACACAATTTTCTTCTTCTCTCAAATCCCATTTGTTTTTAAACATGATATGTGCATCTAAAACTAGCACAACGCCATCTTCTCAGCCCTTAAATCTCAACACATCAAAATTCATCCAAACCACCCGATTCACAAGAAAATAAACACAACAAACTATGCAAGATAGGATAAGAAACAACCTGGCAAAACTGAGGTTGCCCAAAGATGGATGTAATCATGTCCGAAAATTCTCCAAAACCAAAGGCAGCTTGTCCGCTGCTACTCCCTTCGCCTGGTTCAGGTTGCTGGGTGGCTTTGTGCATGAGCTGATCCTGATGCGGGTCTAACCACATGGAGTGATGCAATGGCGGCGTAGGGTAAGACACACTACCATCATACGATGGTAAGGTAATGTAATCCACCATTGACGGGTCAGCCACAACCGGCTGACCCGTGTGCCACACATCATGAATACGCATGTAATTTCATCAATGTATTGGTTATTCATTTCTTGTTCGAACGCGTATGCATGCGTTTGGTTCCATTTCTCTTGGTTATGATATTCTGCTTCAGTGCTCGCTCCATGCTTGCTCCCATGTATGTTTGATGATCAAATAATCGTTTGAGTAGTTTTAGCCCAATTAAAGAATGTGGGCGGTCCCCTATTACCCACAACCTCCTGCATGGTCCCCTGATGGGTCGAATTTTGGTCAAATGGCCGACTTTGTATAATCAAACGTCCCTCTCGAATACACAGTCTAGTTGGCCCCCTTCTTCGCCCACCTCGACTTGAGCCGGCTTCCTCCGTCTCCATTGCTACCACATTGGGATCATCCTAATAATCATCATCCCCACTTTGGAGTTCTTCTTCACTATCCGGTTCATCAGCTTCACCAGGTAACATGGCCTTTCATTTACCTTTAACGCTCTCCACCTTTGCTTAGCACTCCTCAGTTTGTGGTACCTCTTTGATTCTTTGTATTCCCAACCAACCCCAAGTTTTTTCAAATCAAATGGTTTGTGTTTCTTAACAGATCCCTTATCGTCTGCACCGATAGCCCCATACATTTTCAGTAGTGTGGTGATCAATCTACAATGAGGTATCATTTTTCTTCTCACACTATTTCTACTTATCCATACATTATTTAGTACCAAATAACGGTATGGAGTAAGTGGTGCCCCATTTAGCAACGTGTAAAGAATGGGCACCTCTGGGTATCGAACCTCAACCTTGTCACCCCATCTTGGGATAGCATTTTGTAAACAAATCACTAACATTAGCTTTGCTTCGATCTTTCATTTTTTCCGATAAAGTTTCCCGTGTGTCGTACCGGAAAAAACAAAGCTTCTAGCATCGCGTTCCACATGGGGTGCGTGTCGGGCTCAAAGTAAAGATCATTTAGACTTGGGAACATGTACTGGTTAAAGGGCTTACTATCGAACTTCGCCACTCGCCTCAAAGTGTCAAAAGACATCTCTACCTCAATCCCATTCACCGTCCCAAATAATTTCATTTGGACACCTTTTTGTACGTTGGGCATTTCAAGGTGGCCATCCACTCATGTATCTCATTCGCAAACAAGTTCTTATCATCACGATCATAACACTTCAAGGTTGCTTCCCAACCCAATGCCTTGAACTTATTAGTGACCCCAAATGGACCTAAACTTTTTTTCCGGGACTTCTTTCTCACATATGAAAGCTTCTCTCTGGTTGTATAATGAGTTCATTTGATCATGAAAAAGCTCCGGTTGTCATCTTTCCGGTTAGTCTAACACAACACCGGATGTCCACTTTGGTTTTAAATCAACCATATCTTCCTCTTCTTCTTCTTGTTGTTGTTCATGTTATTGTTCTTCTTCCAAATCACGTTGTAAAATCAACCTCCTATGTTTAGGTTGATCCTTCGCACGACTAGAAGATCTAGTTGTCTCTTTACCTTTGCGACCCATGCAACACAAATTATTCCTCTTCTAATTAACCCACAACATCCCCACACTTTCCTGTTATTATGGACATGGATGGAAGATAACACATGATGTTCATCTTTTGTAAAAAAATTTTGGGCATTATTATGACTAGACAAGTAAAATTCTGCCCAACATCATATTCTTACCATATTACTTAGCATCCATAACCACAACCCATTCAAAGCTCAACATGTTCATACCATCAAAAGAACTACAAACAAGTGTATAAGAAATTAAACATGAATCACTTAGAATTCTGCAATGTACCATCAATGATGAAAATAAATTACATACCTTTGCTTTATAGAACGTAAAAATGACAAGAACTTCAAGGTTTATCCAAGAATCCACAAAAACCCCAAAATTTTCGGACCCAAATGTCCAAAATTAACAACCTAAATGTGAAATTCCACAAAATGCAAGCTCAAATTAAGAATCCTTGTGAATTTCTAGCTAAGATTGACCCAAAAATCTCCCGATTCGGTTAAGTATTTAGATTTTTGCAAATGATTAAACAATGGAGTCTAGGGTTTTGTTTTGGGAGTATGAATGGAGGAAGAGAAGAAAGATATGGTCAAAAAGTGTTAAACACCATATGTGTGGTATGCATTTTTTAGATTTTTTGTTTTTTTATAAGCCGAACCCCACCTCGCCAGAGGCCACCGTAAGCTACGATGCCTACCATAGCTTACGTAGGTCCTGGCAAAAAATAGCTATAATACAGTAAGTTATTGGCGTAAAGGATTTAATCTCTGAGATGCCACCATAAGCTATGGTACCACCGTAAGCTACTGTACCACCGTGAGCTATGATGACTTCGGGGCATATTTGGTTTTGATTTTTTTTTATTTTTAAAGTTTTTGAAATTATGTTAAAACATAAAAATTACCGTACCCCCCATGAAAAACCCGTGTTGTCCCCAACACCGTGTTAAAGAAAAATTCGTGAGAATTTCCCCACATTTGGGTCAAACACACTCATGATGAGAACGGAAAAAAATTCAAACTAAACTAAACTAAAAAAAGTAAACTAAGCGACAACTACACTAAGCAAACCTAGGCCTCTTAAGTTGTTTCCTCGTCCGGCGAGCGTAGGAAGTAGCCCACCTCATCAACATCAAGCATTATTATATCATTGCCTTCCAAGTACGGTTTTAGCCGATGTCCGTTCACCACTTGTTTTGTTCGATCTTGTACGTCTTCAATTTCCACATCGCTAAACCGACCCACTCGTGTAATAACATAAGGCCCCATGCATTTGCTATTGAGTTTTCCCGGAAACAACTTTAACCTTGAATTGTACAGCCACACCTTGAGCCACTTCAAATATTCTTTTCCATAACTTGGCATCATGAACCTTTTTTAGTTTGTGTGTTGTATGCAGATGCACATTCATATGCTTCATCCTGGATTTCCTCTATCTCATTTAATTGTAACTTTCTCAACTCACCCGCTTCATTATAATCCGCATTCACATTCTTAATCGCCCATAACGCCAGGTGAGCTAACTCTATTAGCAAATGACATCCCTTCCCATATACTAACCTGTAAGGAGTTATACCAATTGAGTTTTGTAGGCGGTCCGATATGCCCATAACACATCATCCAATTTCCCCGACCAATCCTTCCTATCGACCCGCACCGTCTTCATCAATATCTCTTTGATTTGCCGATTGGACACTTCAACTTGCCCACTTGTTTGCGGGTGATATAGGGTAGCGATTCAGTGATTCACTTTGTAGCATCTTAATAACTTCCCGGAATTGAATTTTTTGAAATGCGAACCACCATCACTAATAATAACTCGCGGATCCCAAATCGAGCAAATATGTTCGATTGAATGAATTTACACACCACCGTATGATCATTGGTCCTCGTGGCTATTGCTTCGATCAATTTTGAAACATAGTCCACTCCACCAAGATGTACAAATCCCCCTTCAAACTCGAAAAAGGGCCCATAAAGTCAATGCCCCATACATCAAAGATCTACCACCAGAATGCGTTGAAGGCATTTAAATCACTCTTTGAGATGCTACCCAGTTTTTGGCAATTTAAACAATGTTGGGCTTATTCACATGCATCTTTAAAAATTGTTGGCCAATAGAACCCATATGAAAGAACCCGGTATCCCGTCTTTTGACCGCTAAAGTAACCCCCACAAGCCGATGCATGAGCATGAGTCAACACCTCCAATACCTTGGTGTCGGGAATACACCTCCGAGTGACTTGATCTGCTCCGATCTTAATAAGATCCCGTTCATCCTAAATATATTGTTTCACTTGGACCATAAATTGTTGTCTTCTCTTTTCAATCCAATGACTCAGAATTACACCCGTGACTAAATAATTGACATAATGAGCATACCATGGTGTGGTGGACATGGCTAACAGTTGTTCATCGGAAAACCTTTCGTTTATTTTGAGTCGTCTCATCAATACCTTCAAATGGAATCCGGGATAAATGATTCGCCACTACATTTTCACAACCTTTCTTATCCCGGATCTCCAAATCAAACTCTTGCAAAAGTAATACCCAACGAATCAAACGCAGTTTAGTATCTTTTTTCTCTATCAAATAATGAAACGCACTATGATCTGAATACACGATCACCTTGCTCTCCCAAATGTGAGACCGAAACTTATCCAAGGCATACACCACTACAAGCAATTCCTTTTCCGTAGCAGTGTAATTAAGTTGTGCCTCGGATAGTGTCTTACTTGCATAATAAATCATCATCGGCTTCTTGTCAACCCTTTGACCCAAAACCGCTTCAATCGTGCTATCACTAGCATCATACATAATCTTGAACGACTTCGTCTAATCCGGTGGTGGCAAAATAGGATCTTGCACCAATTGTTCCTTCAAAATGTTAAAAGCTTGCAAACACTCATTAGTAAAATCAAATGGAACATCTTTTAACAAC
Source organism: Scalesia atractyloides (assembly GCA_947069175.1). Taxonomy (NCBI): domain Eukaryota; kingdom Viridiplantae; phylum Streptophyta; class Magnoliopsida; order Asterales; family Asteraceae; genus Scalesia; species Scalesia atractyloides. Next base: position 23,267,156 of record CAMTDV010000029.1, on the reverse strand, counting down.
ATATTACATAAAGGTTTAGTAATTACACTAAATCCTTTAATAAATGTTCAATAAAAACCCGCATGTCCTAAAAATGAACTTACCCCTTTAACATTTTTTGGTGGAGGCAAAGATGAAATTACCCTTATTTTTGCCTTGTCGACCTCCATCCCCCTATCCGAAATGACATGACACAACACAATACCCCCTTGTACCATGAAATAACTTTCTCCCAACTTAGCACCAAATTTGTCTCAACACATCTTTTTAAAACTTTTTTCAATTCATCAAGACAAGATTCAAAAGTTGGCCCAGAAATGGAGAAGTCATATATGAATACTTCAAGTGAATCCTCGACCATGTCTGAAAAATAGTCATCATACAACTGAAAAGTGGCCAGGGCATTAAATACTCCAAATGGCATTCGCCGAGAAGCGAAAAGGCATAAGGACATGTGAAGTGGTCTTGTGTTGGTCATCCGGTGAATTGCAATTTAGTAATTCCCGAATACCCATTAAAAATAGTATTTTTGTGCGGAAGTTTTTCAATAATTTAGTCAATAAAAGGTAACAGGAAATGGTCTTTGGAGGTAGCGGCATTTAGTTTTCGATAATCGATACACACTCGCCACCCTTTGACTGGTCGAGTAGCGATTTATTCACCGCTTTCATCTTTATTACCTGTATACCGGTTTTATTACCCACGAGTTGTCCGAGATGGGATAAATAATCCCCGCATCTAACCACTTAATTACCTCTTTCTTCACAACTTCCCTTAAGTTGGGATTCAACCTTCTTTGTATCTCTTGGGTTGGCTTTGCATCTTCGGTAGTAATGATCTTCAAGTCGGCAATCGTCCACCCTATAGCCACCTTATTAGCCTTCAACACATTCAATAAGCCTTGCTTTTGAGCCTCATCCAAATTAGAGGCAATGATGACCAGTAATGTGTCATTGTCTCCCAAAAAGACATATTTCAAATGGCTCGGAAATTCTTTCAACTCCACTTCTGGTGGACACTCCAATGACGGCTTTGTATCTGAGTTGATTTCACCCGTAGATTTTCAACTTGATGGGTCCATGGTGGTCGCCCTTCTCGCACCGCCAAAGCCTCTTGGTTTTGCTCTTCCACCCTCAACGCACATACATGTACCAGTTTAGAAACATCACAAACACACGTTTCCAAAGCATCTTCCTCATATTCATGCAGGTCACACATGTCGACTAAATCTTCCATAAAACACTCATCACTACCCAAAGACTTAAAAACGTTAGTAAATTTAAATGCATTTTTCTATTTCCAAATGCCATATCGACCGTACATATCAACAATCAATAATGGCATGAGCGGTATTAAAAAATGGTTGACCCAAAATGACATTTTTGTTGTTGAATTAGGTCAGCCAATGAGTAGTCCAAAACAAAACATCAACGGATAGTAAAATTCTTCCACTTTATAGACAAATCGGCTTAAAACTAATAACCATTGTCTCAACTCGTTTCAATAGACTAAAATTGTATTGGTCATATAACCCCCCGATAAAATACTTACTCTGGCTCCAAGATCTAATAACGCCCTTGACATTTCAAAATCACCAACTTGTATATTAATTAATGGCGTTCCCGGATCTTGGAGCTTAGGAGGAAGATCCCTTTCAAAACGCCCTTACCCTTTTGGTTAAATTCACCCGTTTAGGCACTTTTTGTTGCCTCTTTTGAGTACACAATTATTTAAAAAAATTGGCGTAAGTGGGTACTTGTTTTATTACCTCAAGTAATGGAAGATTTACTTTTACTTGTTTAAATACCTCCCACATTTCTTCTTTTGATGACCCATTTTTGAAATAATATTTTTCTTGCTCGGGTCGACTAAACCGAAGGAAATGGGATTTGACTTGACCCCATTCCCTTGTCTTTGTCATTCAAAAGTTCATTCAAACCCATTTTTTTAGTTATCTTTTAAAACATTGGTTCTTTAGAAACATTAGTGGGGGAGGCATCTTCCTCATCACTTTGCACCCCCGTAATATCCTTCAACCACCCCATCAACCAAACCTAGTGATGGGTTAGTTTTATATTCTTTACCACTTCTCAAAACACTAACATGGTTAATAGGAATATTATGAGAAGAACTATGAGAGGGATTAACCTTGGTGTCGCTTGGCAATTGACCTTTGTTCCTCTTCAAATCCGCCACTTCAGTTGCAAGTTGACCCATTTGAGTGGTCAATAATTGGATAGCTTTGTCGCGAAATTCATCTTTTTGCATACGAGCTTCATCCATTTGGTTTCTCCTTTGCATATCTTATTGCATCATCTTCAGCATATCCGTGACCTCATTCCCACTTGAGGCGACTTGACCCGAAGACCCACCTTGATCATTACCAGTTTGAAATTGCCTTTGAAACCTTGCGTGTTCCTGCCCCAATACGTACCTTTATTGTTGAATTGTTGGAGAGGAACATAATTTCCTTGATTCCCTTGGAAATTAGGATTGGCTTGATTTGCCGAAATTCCGTAACAACAATTTGGGTGATTTCTCACCTCAGGGTGGTAGGTGTTCGAATTCATATTAAAGTTCCTACCACCTCCCCCTTGAATTGCATTTACCTCCTCCACTTGCTCTTGAAACCCTAAACAATTATCCGCTGCATGACCCAATTCATTACAATTAGCACAAACATCGTATACCTGATTAGTGGTTTGAACTCCTCCTTCATCTACAACATGTACTTGCGGTCTGGTGATAACATGCCTTGCTTTCCTTGATGATTGTGCTTTCCTCTTGATGTAACCGACATTTGCTCCAAGAATGCCCAATCATCTTGCTCATAATTGGTACCAAATGTACCGTTAGTGATCGACATCAAATCACGAACATCTTCGGAATTTAGCCCCTCATGAAAAGCATTCAAAATTCCCAAAGAGCAATACCATGATGAGGACAATTTTTAATCATCATATTAAATCTTTCGAATGCCTCATGAAACATCTCACCCGGTTGTTGTTGGAAGCTTCTTAGACTACGTCTTGCATCATTAGTCTTTCGAGCAGTGAAGAACTGTTCCAAAAACCGTTTTTGCATTTCAGTCCAAGTATAAATAGAGGCGGAAGGCAACGTATAAAACCACCTCTTCGCCTTACCATCAACGAAAACTTGAAAAGCACCAACTTGACATCATTAGATAAAAAGCCTTGCCCTCCAATATTGTTACATGTAGAATCATAAGCCTACAATGGAAGTATGGTTCTTCCATGGCCAACCCTTTATACATTTGTAAACTTTGGAGCGAGTTGGTTCTAACCTCAAATGTTCTTCCTAGCTGATTTTGAGGAATTACAACGAGTATTGGCTCGTACGAGAGACATGTGCCTCGTACAAGTGACAATGTGCTTCGTACGAGTGATAGCATCTCACTCGTCTGAATGACCGTTCGTACGAGTGACATCCTGCTCGCTTCGCACGAGTTGTCATGTCTATAAATAGGTGTTGTGTGTTCATTGTTTGTAAGTTTTGGAAGTTCCCTGAGGGGAAACGCTGGCGGATTCTCTCCAGGAACTCCGCCAGCCAGTCAAGATGTATACTCTTTCGGTATGAATGAAATGAAAAGCTTCCGCTGATTATGTTCCTACTCCTTGTTTTATATCGTTCTGCAGAATTTGTACTATCCCCAAAGCTTCCGTCTGAAACCGCCGCCGCCCACGGAACCACAACTGGTATCAGAGCTACGATACTGATTCATTCAATCTAATAATTGATGAATCACCTACGCTCATGAATTTTGGACGTTTGAGGGGTTTTAGACGTAAAACATCAAATAATCAGACAATCCACAAATATAATGTAAAACTGAAACCATAGGATTCTTAGAAATTGATTTCGACCAGATCTATGCAAAAATCATGTCGAAATTCGAAGAAATGAAGATTCTGGATCGAAAAGATGTAATCAATTTCGTCCGTACGAGTGAGCCTCTGTGGCTCGTACGAAGGACCACTCGTACGAAGCGAAACTAGTACGAAGGCATTTTTTGATCGTATTGACGAGACGAGTGTCCAGAAAAAATTTGGTGATTACAAATTTTTTCGAGATTTTAACGTCTAATTCGGGTTGTGCGGGAACACTGTCTAGAGCTTCAGAGTATAGATTTGATTGATGCGATCACAAAAAGATGAAGATTTTGGGGTAGTCACTGATACCTGCGCAAAACGTTGATTATCTGGTGTAGTGACTATTAGTGGGCCTTAACGTTAAATCAGCATTTGATCAAAACTGCAATTTTGGTACCATATGCTGCAGTTGCACCATAATCTTCATTCCCATAAGAACACAAGGCATCATAATTTGCAAAAATGAGGGGAATATAAATTTTCACGTATATGTTAAAATTCTGGCATTTTTGAAATTCGTGAAGCTGCAATAGTATCCGGGTGGTTCAGACTGCAGATTATCTGGGAAACACAGAGGATCGAAGATTCATTAGAGATCAGATAACGTTTAAATCTATTCACGAAATATACTATACGTTTGGAATGTGTGATCAAAGAATGTTAAGAATTTTCATATCATGGTTCAGATTGATGCTCAAGGGCTAACTACCTGATCCCCGATGTGGTATTGGAAGCACATATGACTGCCAATCTTTAACTCTGCAAGGCAAATGAACTGTTTTTCGGTAATTGCAAGGAAACAAGGATGTCTTGTAGTTTCAGTGCCCCATTCCAGCGGAGATAGCTATACATCTTTATTGTGACTAAAAAGGAAGAATGTGATTCAGATTGCCGAAGAATGTTTCTCAGATTCGATGTGTTACCAGATAGTATGTTCCGATGATGATTTGCTGATTGAGAAGATTTTTGCGTATATATTGGTTTGAAGTTTTTCGGTGTGGTATTTCAAAGTTTCTATCAATTGCCAGCTGGTTTGAAGATTGGAGCATCGAGCATCAGGGGAGTGCGATAACCGAACGCGGATATGGTTAATGTCGAAAAGGAGAAGCTGCATTGTTTAATTTCAAGTTGGTGATTATTCGAGAAAATTTGTAGATCAAGCAAATCAGAGGAGGTCTTGAACTGTGCATACAACGACCTGAAGATCAATTCCTGGAGAAAATTATTTCAGGGGGAATGTTGCTTAACATAGATAATGCAAACCTGGATCTTCAATCAAGGGGGAATTACGATGTCAACAGATACCTGATTGAAGTTGCAGAATATATACAAACACAACTCTCAGATTTCAAGTTCAAGTTCAAGCTTCGACAGTGACGTCCAAGGAGGAAATTGTTGATGCACTTTATTGTCGTCACTGTGCGAATAGGCTAGAAAGAGTGTGTATTGAATATTGAATAGATTAGATACGAACACACGGTCCAAGTGCGAACGAGTATTGGCTCGTATGAGTGACATGTGCCTCATACGAGTGACAATGTGCTTTGTAGAGTGACTTTGTTACTCGTACGAGTGATAACATCTCACTGTACGAATGACCCTTCGACGAGTGACAACCTGCTTGGTTCGCACGAGCTGTCATGTCTATAAATAGGTGTTGTGTGTTCATTGTTTGTAAGTTTTGGAAGTTCCCTAAGGGGAAACGCTGGCGGATTCTCCTAGGAACTCTGCCTGCCAGTCAAGATGTATACTCTTTCGGTATGAACGAAATGAAAAGCTTCCGCTGATTCTGTTCCTACTCCCTGTTTATATCATTCTGCCGAATATGTACTATCCCCAAAGCTTCCATCTGAAACCGCCACCGCCCACAGGACCACAAACAGAGTAGAGAGAGGTGTGAGAAATCCTATGAGAGTGGCTGGGTTTATTTTTGTGAGTCTTGAATTGATTGTAAACATTTGTGTTGGATAATAAATAGAAGACAGATTGAAAGTGATTGTTCGTGTTCTTGATATTGCTTGTATTTCTGTGATAATCTGATTTAGAGGATTCCGCACTCGGGATTGGATAGACGATTCTATGAAGATCCATACAGATTAGGGGACCTATAGTGATTCAACTCTATCTCTGATCCCTGACTATAGCTTCATGTTAATAATTTGAGCAACGCCTCCTATAAAAGCTTTAACACATAATTCGTACTGAGAGTCACACTGAAACTTGAGATCTTCCAAGCAGATGGATTTCTCTTTCTCCAAACCTCATCAAGTCATGAACATCAATAGTAAGGTACTATTCATGTTCACCAACTATGACAGCTTGTCAAGTGACGGAATCATACATCTAGAATTTAAATTCACTTGATCGATCATCAGGAAGATGTTTGAGTAGCAAAATCTTCTTGGTTTGTTTTGTTGGAGAGACATTCTAGTCTTCAGAGGTTGCTGAAGCACGTCTTTATGAACTTTGACGTAAGACTGTTGCAGATTCATATCTCTGAAATTCACCAAATCTTGATGTTGTAGTTTTGTTACAAAAATTCCACCCAATCTTGCAATTAGGATTCATACACTTATCATGACACGGAGCATTACTCAAGTCACGAAGATCCACAGAAGTCCAAGATTCAAACGAGCTAGATGAATTGTAATATTCAACTTTCCATTTCTTTCTTGTCACAAGAAACATTCCCCTTTCATCATTATATCGCCCAACTTCTGATCCCAAACCGATTCCCATATCTATCAAATCTATCTTCCCCTGTAGCTACCATATATCGATTAGACATGTCTTGAAATCCATAATTCTTCTCACTACCCACATTTCTCATAACCACCTCCTTCTGTTTCCTCTTCCCACTTACACCACGAATAGGATCTTAAACAAACTTATTCAACATTTCCTAACGTTCTTTATCCATTTGCTCTTTCTCAGTTGTAATATAACTTAGCCAAGCCCAAACCCCTATTCACATTTATGTTACATCGACCAAGCCCATCACCTACTAAACCAATCGAAACTAGCATATACAAGACAAATGAAACTTATAAGTGTATACCCTTACAATATCCCCCTAGGCTTATGTTGTCTTGGCAATTCAAACCCTATTTGTGTTTCTGCTTCTTTTTTTCAAGTCAGCTTTGGATATCTTCTTACCAACGTACTGACCAAACAACTATCATTGTTAGTGCATATCTGGGATAACAGCTTAATAGTTTAATATTTTAGTCTTTAGATATTTTGTATTGGGCTTAGCATTTGTGCCTAGCCCAGTAAGGCCAAAACATGTAGTATATATACATGTTTTGCATTAGGGTTTTAGTTAAGCAAAGGGGAACAGAGTAGAGAGAGGTGTGAGAAATCTACAGAGAGTGGTTGATAGATTTCTTATGAGTCCTTAATTGATTGTAAACATTCATGTTGGATAATCAATAGAAGACGGATTGAAAGTGATTGTTCATGTTCTTGATATTGCTCGTATTTTTGTGATTATCTGATCTAGAGGTGTGAATGGGGGATAGGCTCCTTGATGAGCAACCGGTCTGATCTAACTCAGCTAGCAGAGCAGAATTCATTGCTAGAGAGGATGAAAAACGAACAAGAGAGAGATATTGTTTCATTTCTCTGAATTGTATTGAAAGACGTGCAAAGTAAAGACGCGAGTAAACAAATCAGCAGGGCTTCGTCTACAACTGAACTAACACTGCTTAGCTCTGACACAATACTCTTCTATTTATAGGTCGACATGACTCGCACTGGAGTGAGTGAAACAGAAGCTGTGATCGTGCGAGTGGTTGCTTCGTACGAGTAACAAAGTGTCACTCGTACGAGCCGACTGACTCACTCGTACGAGTCAACTACAAACATATAAAACAAATAATAACATTTATACAAATGACGTTTAAGCCCTATATACAATAGCGACACATCCTAGACGTAGGCAATAGACATAATGCACCAATAAACTCCCCCTTGGATGTTGCCACAGTCTGGATGGTCTTCAAAAAGTCTTCACAAGATTTGACGCTTAACGACCAAAAAATCTCTTCGGTGGCTTGCGACGCTCCTCAAATGGAATTGCCGTTTGATCCGTTGGAGAGGTCGGTTCACTGTATTACCAAACCAAAAAATACTTAACGATGCTATGCGAGTATGCTCAAGCTATTCTAGCTTCCTTCTTTTCTTTCTTCTTCTGCTCAGTACTCCTCCAGCTTCCTCCAAGATTTATTCCATGACGATCCAGAATGAAAATCGTTTGCAAAGCAGACATTAACAACCTTCTGGAACTGGAGAGCTTGCTCTATATCTTTTTCTTCATAACTGATTTTGCTATAAAACAAGCAATCAATATCCTTCTTCGTGCAATTGACTAGCTACATCGGGTCTAGTACTCGAATGCCACGCCACAGCTCATATATGCGTTTGTGAGCGATGACGGCTTCGGTTAGCTCTTCAGTAATCTTGCACGAGTCTTCATCCGGGTGCACACAAATAATAGCCTCTCATGTGTTCGAATCATAATGCCACCACTTGAAGCTCTTGTAGAAATCTTGCTCCATCTGTAACATAGGCATATTCTTCATTACTTTCGGCCTCTTTATGATGAGTGTCACATCCTTCTCCTTAGTCACTAGATCGATCTTTGTAATGCGTCTTGGAAAGTGAGGTTTCCAGTGTGTAAATCCATGTAAAGCCTCAAGCTTAATCAACTTCTAAAGCCTCAGGTCGCGAAATTTCATCATGAGATTGATCATCTTTGTTTGCACCAACTCTTTAATATCCCAGTAAGGCAAGGACTTGATGTTGCTCAGACATCGGAAATACTGAATACCAAACTCCCTTTTGATCGCATAGACGTTAAGCTCTTCAATTCAACCCCAACTTATGATGTCCCCTAGAGAAATATAAGTGTTATGAGTAAAGAACGCTAGAGGACGTTTGTTACGCTCTGCTTGTGAGTTCTTAAACCACTTCTTCCTCATCTCAACAATTTCAGCTCTATTTAACTGTTGAGGAATAGTGCCTTGCCTTGCAGCTTCTTCAACTTTACGTTTAGCACATCTACATTCTCTGCTACAAATAGATCGGTAAAAGTTGGGGAGTCCTCTGTACCCTGATCGGCAATATTAGCATCGTCATCAGAATCATCCTCCATGAAAACTCGATCATACTCGTTAGCTTCTTCAACATGTTCAAAAACATAATCATTTGGCTCGAACGGGCTAATCTCGTTCAACTCATTCTCAAAATCAAACTCAAACTGTTCTTCATCCACACTTAGCATTTCTGCGATCTCTTCTTTAAATAACTGTGAATGAATTCACCTTCCTCAACGTCATGCTCAAGATAGAAAATCTTTGGTTTTGGCACGCCAGGAATGGTAGATGTATGAATTACCAAGAGGATTCCAGCCTACTGAGCATCTGAAAAACCTTTTGTTCTATCCTTAACACCTTCTTCAGTAGTTTGGTTCGCAGAATCATCGAGGTACACTGAATAATCAATCTCTTTATTCACATTAGAATCAGTAACACGAATACTAGTACCTCCAACATTATCATCATCATCATTACCCTTATCAGAATCTGAATTAGAATCACCATCAACATCTAAATCTTCATCTTTCTTTTCAGCATCTTCCTCGAACTCTTCAGGTGCTTTCTCAATTTCTTTTTCTAACTTTTCTTCAAAAGCCATTCACGGTGTCTCGCAGATAGATTTGACATATCAATCTCCCCACCCTTAGGCTTCCCGATCAATATAAACTTGTTCGGCACTTGGTACACAACGATATATGTACAAGTAACTGGCGCAGATTCAGTTTCTGGCTAAGTTTCAACATTCACATGATCCTCTACAACCTTCACTTTTCCTTTGCCTTGCGCGTTAGATAACTCTTTAACAAGGCGTTCCCTTTCAGCAACTCGTTCTTTAGCTTCTTCATGCTCTATCTCGTCTATTTCTGCCGCAATGTTCACTCTCAGCTTTTTCACCAAAATCTTCTCAAACAAATTCATTTTAAGATCACTGCGGAGTCTTTCTTCTTCGTATTCGGCCATACTGTAACACCTTGTAAAATCGTGTCCAACAGTATAGTGAGATGTGTTATATTTTTATTTTAGTCTATTAAAGACTAACAAGGACTAAAAGCGTGAACATGCTCAAACTAAGTCTCTGAGTGATCTTCAGATGTCAACATGCATAAACCGAGCCTCCGAATGATCATTAGTGTCAGCATGCTTAAATCATAGCCTCTGAGTGACCATTAGTGTCAACATGCTAAAACTTGGCCCCTGAGTGACCGTAGTGTCAACATGCTCAGCCTCTGAGTGACATCGGAGTCAACATGCTTATAACGACCTCTGAGTGATCTTTTATGTAGTCCTAACTCTCGTATGTTCAATTTGTTGGACGAGAGGGATTAAATCGTGATTATATGAAAGTTGGACATTGGAGGGGTTAAAAGTGTCAACATGTTAATTTATACCTCTGAGTGACCTTCTAACGAACCGAGAGCTCGACAATGTCCGGGCATAATCCCGGGTATGCCAAGTATTGGTTACGGAGGGCTAAAAGTGCTAAAATGGTGTTTTAGGAGGTTTTAAGGGTGTTTAATAAGTTGAGGGGCTAAAAGTGACAAACTTCAAATCTTCCTATAAGGCGCTCGCGGGGCGCGAGAGGCAAGGTTTGTGCCTCTCGCGGGGCATGAAAGGCCTGTATCTACAGAAAGTTTGCTTGGCCTCCACACATATTGCCAAAAACCATTTTTTCAAAACTATGGACTTCAATAAGCTATGCCACATTTTAAGACACTTGTAAGCTCCCTATTACACCCCTAAACACCTGGCATCACCTCCTTTGAGTTCTCCAACTATAAACAAGTGTCCAAGTCTACCATTTGAACTTGCACCTTTCTTATTCATAACTATTCTCCCTCCTCTGGAAGTACCTAACTGAAAGGAGCATCCAACTTAGTTCTCTTGCATTCTAGGAACCTCTTGTAAGTGTTCCTTGCTCTTGCATTTTCGTTTATACTCTTTTATAGACAAAAGTCAAGCGTTTTATTGAAAACGGTTTGACTTTCGGATAAGACCATTATGGTCCAGCCATTGTTCGTAACGAACATGGCTAGTGATCGTAATAAGGTAGGTGTTAATCCCTATAAAGGGCAACTCCTGAAGATCACATTTGCTAGACCAATTGACGGGTCAATGTTATGATTATAAAAAGTCAAACAGGCCATTTTTCGGAAAAATTCTTAAATTGATCTTACATATGTTATGAAACCTGTTTTGACACTTAAACGAATTGGTAATAATTATTAGAACATGTAAGAACATGTTCGGCTCGTCAATTTCAGTTCTAGGGTCGGTTCTGACCCGATTTAGATTAGTTACCCACTGATCTAAAGTTGAATTATGATCGTAATATAATGTAGCATAACCCTTTGAGGTTATATTACATGATCATAATTAGAATCTGAGTTTATGCGCAAGTTCCATAATTATGCCATTTTTTACTAAAATACCCGATTTAGATTAGTTACCCACTGATCTAAAGTTGAATTATGATCGTAATATAATGTAGCATAACCTTCGAGGTTATATTACATGATCATAATTAGAATCTGAGTTTATGCGCAAGTTCCATAATTATGTCATTTTTACTAAAATGTCCTTTTTACATAAAAATAGGTTTTAATGATAATGAACTTGAAAATAAGTTTCCTACTGATGTAATATTATAAGTAGGAATATTTGGGATGTTAAATCAAGTTATAAATTGAGTTTACAAACAGGTCCTATATTATGTCAATAAATGATGATAAAGCTCTATGGCTCATAAATTGGTTTTAATCATATCTTTTCAAGATAAATCTAATGTGTTATATTAAATAACATATCTAAGACATTTTAATCTGACCTTAACCTCAGTTTTCATTAAATATCGCATAAAACGTCTTTTTACGACATAAGCGCCATTTCGGCGCATAGTATGGTTTTAAACCATATTAATTGACCAAGACTTGTTACCTAATGATTTAAAAAATTATTTTAGACATTTTTATAGTAGGTACATGTTCTAAACTCACAATCCCAAATAATTTATAAACTATGTGTAAAATGACCAAAACGCCCTTTCGTTGCATAGTTTGGTCATAAAATATAAATTACACAAATAATTAATATCCTACTGATATTATATCATAAATAAATTATTTTTCCAGGATACTTATAATTATAACATTTAATTATATTCAAGTTCCTTTTATACGGTATGAAATTACCGAAATACCCTTATGAGGCATAACTTCATTTTAAAACCTTAACGGGCATATAAGTTGATATCCTACTGATATTACTACTTAATTAATGTATAGTGGCATATAGAACTTGTCCATGACTTATCCGTTTACCCATTATTACTTATAAGCGTACGGTTGATTATGCGTAACTTGTTTACGGAATTTAACCAAGTCGGCTTTAACCTGGTCATTTTACACTCAAAATCCAGAATGTTAATTGTTACCCATTTTTTACAAGTCAAGGTACTTGTTGGGTTTAAACTACATTCTATCCGGTCATCGCTTAATCTTACGTACCGTTATTGATCCATTACGTTAGTCGGTCTAAGTCTATGACTTACATAAGACCGTTAGCATTTTAATTGGTTAGCTTATGCCATAATCCAGACTAGAGCCTTCCGGTAAATGCTATCTATACTTAGCTCATTTTGAATACGGGTGAGATATAATCTTGCATTTTTAAACAAGGCTAACTCAGGTAAATACTCTTGACTTATTTTCCCTATACGGGCTTGGGATACGGTAAATTATTACTGCTTGGTCGAAAATGGGATCAATCAAATGCCGGATTGTGGTTAGTAAATCCGCATATTCCGTTTTAATCAGTTTTGTTTGATAACTTAAACTTCAAGGGTTAAATTACTGTGTCCTGGAATCCTCAGCTCATTACATTAGATAATGGCCACGACCTTAGCGCGGGGTGTAGGTACACCTGACAGACGCTCAAATGCAAATTACCCATGACGTTGAGGATAACTCCTCCGTGAGTTCTAAATGGTGTTTATTTAATCATGTCTCGGTCTCTGTACTGGGCCCTGTATGTCTGGACAAACATGTGAATCTGTTAACAAGGTTACAAAGTAACTTTCCCAAGTTAAAAAGATTTGTGCCCTGTGCACTTAAATCTAATTTCTAAAATGTTTTCAAAATGATTCAGTCGGGTGTATTTACCAGCGAAAGCTGACGTATTTTCAAAAGACTAAGCTTGCAGGTACAATACGAAATAGGCTAGAAGATGCTTGGTAGTGAATAAGAGGATCTTGCAAATCCTTAGATCTGCCCTAAAGTATGTTTTATATTCTTTCTTTGTACATTTTATGATCCGCCTGTGGATCTTCTATTACGAGCCTGCATATTATTTTATTTCAAACATTTGGTTTGTAACAATAATTTTACTCCAAGGCTTCCATTGTGCCGTGTTTAATTGACTATGATGTTATCAACTGACGTCACGATACTCCCCACCTGGGCCCACCGGTTTATGGATTTGGATAGGAAATCCGGGGTGTGACTGGTTGGTATCAGAGCCAACGTTTTCCTTCTTGTGTTTAATCTCAAACTTACACGTGCACATTCCTTAGACTTCGAGCTAGGCATTGACCTATGATTACTCATATCATTATTAAGTTATTAGTATTGTTTTTGAATTGATTTTAATAGGAAAATGCCGCCAAGAGTAAGAGGACAAAGTGGGAGAGGAAAAGGTCCAATGAGGGGAGGACCATCGTGGCGCATCCATTCTCAACCTCACAACTCAGATTCCTACCAAGAATCAGGAGATTCATCTCTTTGGCAACCAGCGAGACACTCTGTCTCTCATAGACACTCGCCCCCACATTCCCAAAATTTTTACCACTCTCACCACTCCTATCATTCACACCATTCTCATCATTCCCATTCACACTCTTATCATGAAGAATTTAACCCTAACTACTACCTTAACACGCCTTCCAGCCAATCAAAATCAGTTGGACCAACCAAACCCTATGGACGAGGACTCCGACCCGGAGATGCCGCCGTCAGGATCAAATACGCATCCCATAGAAGTTTCTAGCGATTCGAACTCTTATGATGGATCGCCTTACCAAGGTCCTAATGGGTGGGACCAATATTGGAATCAATTTACCTTCGCCAACACACCTTCCCATTGCTCTCAACCACCTCCTATACAAGAAGACATCCACATGGAACCAGTGGACCAACCACAACCACCACCTGAACCACCAAGGAGGAAGCGTGGAGCACGTATGTCGGTACGTGCAGGACAAAGGTTGGGATTGCTGGCACCTTTGCCCAATTCCTACCCCACAATTCAAGAGGACCCACAAATGGGTGGACCCTCTAACACCTCACCTGTGGTGGAACCAACACCCACAGTTCAACCACCACCATCTGGTTATAGTAACCCATTTCCCACATATCCAGATACGTCTAGATATGATCCTTTTAACCCATCAACACCAGTAGACTATCAAGCATGGTCGCAGACCCCTATATGTATGTAGTTATGCACAACGCACTTTACTCGTCTCCTTTCCCACCTTCTTATCCACCGACTGGATATCCAACTTATGGGTACCAGTATCCGGTTATGCCACAACCACAACCACAACCTCCGCCACCACTTGTGGCCATTAACGAAGCCTTAGAAAGAATGAAAGAAATGCAGCAACAAGCGGAGAAAACGGAGAAGAAGACGAACAAGTTCTTCAAGAAATCTCCAAATTGGTTAAGGGAAAGAAAGGACAAGTGAAGTCTCTTCTAATGTATGTTAGTTCCTGCGAGGACATTGTTATTTCCTTAGTCCCTGCGTGGACATTTTGTTTATGTAGTCCTTGCATGGACAATTTATTTCTTTCTAGTATTGTAACTTCTATTAAAATTTAATTAAGTATTTTTGGAATTATATATATATGTATTCATCCTCTTCAAACGAGGGTCTCGATTTTACTCGAAATTTATGCTATGCGATATAATTCCAAAAAGATCTTAATGTTTTGATTAGCCAAGTGGCACAGACCACACAATTGGCCAATTTATAAATGATAGTTAAGTACGAAGGGTTCTTATATCATGATAGTTAAGGGAAGTTATCCTTCTATCAAGAGGTGGTGGACTTAAGTTCAAGCCTCTAAATCGTTAACGTCAATGCGACCAGGACTATTAAACAACGATTAAGGTACTTTTATGTAACATTCAGAAATGTAATACTCTTGGTAGTGTGATTGAGGATCACACTAGCCTTCAGGGTAAAGGACTATGTCCTAACCTTATATAGCCTATGTGATCAAATTATATCTCGGCTAATATCATCATTGTGATGATTATACATCATTAGTGATGTATTTCCCTTGGGGCTATGATTAAACATCCATTAGTGATGTATTGCCCTTGGGCCTATGATTAAACATCCATTAGTGATGCATTGCCCTTGGGGCTATGATTAATCATCCATTAGTGATGTATTATCCTTGGGGCTATGATTAAATATCCATTAGTGATGTATTGACCTTGGGGTTATGATTAAACATCCATTATTGATGTATTGCCCTTAGGGATATGATTAAACATCCATTAGTGATGTATTGCCCTTGGGGCTATGATAAAACACCAATTAGTGATGTATTTCCCTTGGGGCTATGAATTAAACATCCATTAGTGATGTATTGCCCTTGGGGCTATGAATTAAACATCCATTAGTGATGTATTGCCCATTGGGGCTATGAATAAACATCCATTAGTGATGTATTGCCCATGGGCTATGATTGAACTTCCATTAGTGATAGGCCTAGGCATATTAATTCCATTAGTGAAGGCCTATGTGCCATATTTTATGTTCCATTAGTGACAGGCCTATGTGCCATATTTTATGTCCATTTGTGACAGGCCTATGTGCCATATTTTATTCATTGTGCTAGCCATATTTTATGCATTAGTGACAGGCCTATGTGCCATATTTTATGTCCATTAGTGTCAGGCCTATGTGCCATGTTTTTATGTCCTTCGTGACAAGCTTAAGAGCTAAATATAATTGTCAATTATGACAATGATAGTTATGACAATACGATCCACTGTCCAATATCATATATGGACTACGTCCAGATTGTAATTTGCCTACGACGGTCCTATTAAGACCTAGGCCAACTATAGATATAATAAGTCTAAGAGTTGTGATGTTATTCACACTAGCTTAAGTAGGCTTTGGATTGGTATATCCACTGTTTAAAGCCAATATGGTTGTTATACCATGGCTAAGAAAGATTTTATTGGTATATAGAACCAAAGCTCAAAAGATGGCTAACTCAAATGAGGCACAAAGTAGCCACCGGGATATTGGCGCTAATAATGATTAAAACAGAGCCATTAATAATGACGACTTCCAAGCTCCCATTGATGCGGCTGTTGAAAGGGCCATGGGAAAGGCCAGAGAAAAGCTTAAAAAGTTGAGTGCTACTCGATCCAGACCCTTATCTATTCCACCATCTTCAACTCATAAGGAGAGCTCAGTTCACTCTTCAAATGCGAAGAGTGAACCGAAGAAACTGGAATTTGCTGATAGGACCCGTTCTCTTAAAGACGGATGTACCTACAGATACTTTGTCTCATGTAAGCCCCGAGACTTTAACGGGGAGAAAGGAGCTGTAGAAGCTTTGAAGTGGCTTGACGAGATGGAGACAATAGTGGATATCAGCGGCTGTGCTGATAAGGATGTGGTTAAGTATGTATCACAGTCCTTTAAGTGCGATGCCCTAATCTGGTGGAAAGCCATGATCTAGTCTACAGGTAAAGTGCACCTGTATAATTTGGGATGGTTCAAGTTTGTGGACCTTGTTAAGGAAACTTACTACCCACCTCATGAGGTGGAGAAATTAGAGATAGACTTTGTGTCTCTCTCCATGTAAAACCTAGATTGTCGGAAATATGTTTCTGATTTCAACTCCTTATCTGGGTTAGTTTCCTATCTGATCACCCCTGAAACCAAACGCATTGCGCGTTTTATTAATATGTTAGCACCTGAAATTAAGGGTATGGAAAGGCTGCTCAGCCTAATACCTATAGGTCCGCTGTTGACCTATCCTTGTCCCTCACCCTTGATCTAGTGAGGCAAAAGTCAGTTAAGTCTGAAACTGACGGGAAAAGAAAAAGAGAAGAAGACAACTCCCAAAGATTTAATAAGAAAAATAAAGGGAGATTTGGGTTCAAAAGGAACCAAGACATTCGCTGTGACGCCAACATGCAAGACTTGCAACCGCAGGCACTGGGACAGTGTAATTATGGTCCACAAACCAAACCCTATGGTATCTGTAAGAGAAAGGGGCATAAAACCCTAGAATGCAAGGATCTTAAGGATGCCGTTTGCTACATCTGCAATGAAAAAGGGCATATTAAGACTAACTACCCTAAGATTCTTAAGAATAATAATGCAAAGCCTGGAGAGGCAAAGAAGGGGAATGCTCGTGCCTTTCAGATAACTGCAAGAGAGACTTTAATGACAACAATGTCATAACAGGTACGTTCCTCTTAAAAATATTTATGCTAGAGTTTTTTTCGATTCGGGTGCAGATAAATATTTTGTTGATCATAAGTTTAGTAAACTATTAAACTTTCCAATAAGAACTCTAGATAAAACTTATAAGATAGAACTTGCTAATGGATGTTTAGAAACAGCATCTTCCATTCTTGATGGAGGTTTTATATCTCTTTTGCCAATGAAATTGGCAGGGTTCGATGTAGTTTTACATATGGATTGGTTATCCCATAACCAAGCCCGCATTGCCTGCGATAAGAAACTCATCGAAATTAAAACTCCATCTGGTGAAATGATCACCATCCCTGGAGACTCACACTATGGATTGCCAGACAAGGTGTCATTATTTTAGGCATCCAAGTGTTTGAGGAAAGGTTGTGTCATTTACATGGCACAAGTTACTATTAATGAGCCTAAGCCAAACATGGAAGACCTACCAATTATTTCTTAATATTCCGACGTCTTTCCCGAATAACTACTAGGCCTACCTCCAGACATACAAGTAGAGTTTAGGATAGATATCGTACCAGGGTCAGCACGCGGAGCTAGAGCTCCATACAGACTAGCACCAACAGAAATGAAGGAGTTAAAGAGTTCAATTGGATGAACTCTTAGAGAAAGGCTTTATTCAGCCAAGTTACTCGCCTTGGGGAGCTCCTATCCTCTTCGTTAAGAAGAAAGACGGTTCAATGCGGATGTGCATTGACTACCGAGATCTAAACAAGTTAACAATTAAGAACCATTATCCTTTGCCCAGGATCGATGATTTATTCGACCAACTTCAAGGGGCTAGTTACTTCTCCAAGATTGATCTAAGATCTGGATATCACCAGCTGAAGGCTAGGAATGAAGATGTTCCTAAGACTGCCTTCAGGACCCGATATGGTCATTTTGAATTCTTAGTGATGCTTTTGGGCTCACAAATGCACCTGCGACATTCATGGATCTCATGAATAGAGTCTGGAAACCATATTCTGATAAGTTTGTCATTGTCTTTATAGAAGACATACTTATCTTTTCTTGAAATTAAGATGATCACGAGAAGCACCTTCGGTGCAATCTAGAACTACTAAGGCTAGAGAAGCTTTATGCAAAGTTTTCTAAGTGTGAGTTTTTGCTTAGAGAAGTCCAATTCCTTGGACACGTGGTAAGTGAGCATGGTATCCAAGTGGATCCAGCCAAAATAGAAGCCATAATGAATTGGGAAATGCCCAAGACCCCATCGGAGGTTCGTAGCTTCCTAGGATTGGTTGGATACTATAGGAGGTTCATTGAGAACTTTTCAATAATAGCCACTCCTTTAACTACCTTGACCCATAAGAATGTTAAGTATAATTGGGGTCCAAAACAACAAGAATCTTTTGAGGTTCTTAAACACAAGTTGAGCAATGCTCCTGTGTTATCACTACCTGAGGGTGTTGAAGACTTTGTTGTCTACTGTGATGAATTGCACACCGGCATGGGTTGTGTGCTAATGCAAAAAGGCAAAGTGATTGCCTTTGCATCACGACAGTTAAAGGTGCATGAAAGGAATTACACCACCCATGATTTGGAATTGGGTACTAAAGCTATGGAGACATTACTTGTATGGTACAAAATTTATTATATACACAGACCATAAAAGTCTCCAGCACCTGTTCAATCAGAAGGAATTGAACATGCGACACCGTCGTTTGATGGAAACGCTTAATGACTATGACTGCGAGATTCGCTATCATCCAGGCAAGGCAAATGTAGTTGCTGATGCCTTAAGTCACAAAGAACGGGTTAAACCTATAAGGATTAACGCCAAGAGCATTGAGCTCATAAATAGCTTAAGTGAGAAGCCGTTAGATGCGCAAAAGCAAGCTCTATTAGAGGCTAATATTCCTAATGAGGGATTAGGTGGAACTGTTGATCAATTAACGCCTGGAAAAGATGGAATCCTTAGATTTAATGGATGGATCTGGGTTTCAATCTTTGGAGGACTTAGAGATCTAATCCTCCAAGAAGCGCACAATTCAAGATACTCAGTTCACCCAGGTGGTGACCAGATGTATCAATATCTAAAGAAGAATTATTGGTGGATGGGTTTGAAGAAATCCATAGCTACTTATGTAGCTAAGTGTCTGACGTGTTCGTAAGTTAAGGCCAAACATCAGAAGCCGTTAGGACTTCTACAACAATTGGAAATTCCTACATGGAAATGGGAAATGGTAACTATGTACTTGATTACCAAGTTACCTAAGACCAAAAGTGGAAATGACACTATTTGGTTCATAGTGGATAGGCTGACTAAGTCAGCACATTTCTTGTCAATCAAGGAAACTTATAATTCAGACAAATTGGCTAAGTTGTATGTGGACAAGATTGTGTCCTTACATGGTGTGCCGGTATCTATTGTATCTGATAGATATACTAGATACACATCCCACTTTTGGATAAGTTTCCAACAATCGTTAGGCACAAGATGAACTTTAGTACGGCTTACCACCCATAGACGGATGGACAAAGTGAGCGTACTATTCAAACATTGGAAGACATGCTCCGGGCATGTGTGATTGATTTAGGTGGAAGTTGGGATGACCACTTACCCCTAATAAAATTATTCTACAATAATAGTTATCATACAAGCATCAAGGCTGCACCTTTTGAGGCCTTGTATGAGAGAAAATGTAGAACGCCCGTGTGTCGGGCAGAAGTTGGGGAAGTCCAACTATCAGGACCGGAGATTGTCCTGGAGACCACGGAAAAGATTATGCAAATCCGTTATCGTCTCAAAGCTGCCAGGGATAGACAGAAGAGTTATGCTGGCAAGAGGCGTAAACCTCTAAAGTTCCAAATAGGGGACAAATTCATGTTAAAAGTGTCACCCTGTTGGGAAGAAGGGCAAGTTAAGCCTAAGATACATCAGACCATTCGAGATAGTCGAATGTGTCGGCACTGTAGCTTATAAGCTCAGATTGCCAGAGGAGCTTAGTGGAATCCATGATGTGTTTCACATCAGTAACCTTAAGAAATGTCTAGCCGATGAATCGCTAGCAATGTCACACAAGGATGGGCAAATTGACGAAAACCTGAAGTTCATTGAGAAACCAATTTCGATCGAAGATCGACAGGTTAAGAAGCTCCGAAGGAAAATGATACCTATAGTAAAGGTTAAATGGGACGCCTTTAGAGGTCCCGAGTATACATGGGAGGTTGAGTCCACTATGCGACAAAAGTACCCCCCATCTTTTTGAATAAAATCTCAAGGTCGAGATTTCTTTTAAGGGGGTGAGGATGTAATGCCCTGTAAAATCGTGTCCAATAGTATAGTGACACGTCTTATATTTTTATTTTAGTCTATTAAAGAGTAACAAGGACTAAAAGCGTCAACATGCTCAAACTAAGTCTATGAGTGATCTTCAGATGTCAACATGCATAAACCGAGCCTCTGAATGATCATTAGTGTCAGCATGCTTAAATCATAGCCTCTAAGTGACCATTAGTGTCAACATGCTAAACTTTGGCCTCTGGGTGACCGTAGTGTCAACATGCCCAGCCTCTGAGTGATATCGGAGTCAACATGCTTATAACGAACCTCTGAGTGGTCTTTTATGAAGTCCTAACTCTCGTATGTTCCATTTGTTTGACGAGAGGGATTAAATCCGTGATTATATGAAAGTTGGACATTGGAGGGGTTAAAAGTGTCAACATGTTAATTTATACCTCTGACTAACCATCTAACGAACCGAGAGCTCGACAATGTCCGGGCATAATCGTGGGTATGCCAAGTATTGGCTACAGAGGGCTAAAAGTGCTAAAAAGGTGTTTTAGGAGGTTTTAAGGGTGTTTAATAAGTTGAGGGACTAAAAGTGACAAACTTCAAATCTGCCTATAGGGCGCTCACGGTGCGCGAGAGGCCTATATCTGCAGAAAGTTTGCTTGGCCTCCACACATATTGCCAAAAACCATTTTCCGAAACTATGGACTTTCAATCAGCTATGCCACGTTTTAGGACACTTGTAAGCTCCCTCTTACACCCTAAACACCTGGCATCACCTCCTTTGAGTTCTCCAACTAAAATAGGTGTTCAAGTCCACCATTCGAACTTCCAGCTTTCTTATTCATAACTCTTCTCCCTCCTCTGGAATTTCCTAACTAAAAGGAGCATCCAACTTAGTTCTCTTGGATTCTAGGAACCTCTTATAAGTGTTCCTTGCTCTTGCATTTTCGTTTATAGGCTTTTATAGACAAAAGTCAAGCGTTTTATGGAAAACGCTTTGACTTTCGGTTAAGACCATTATTGTCCAGCCATTGTTTGTAATGAGCATGCCTAGTGATCGTAATAAGGTAGGTGTTAATCCCTATAAAGGGCACCTCCTGATTATCACGTTTGCTAGACCAATTGATGGGTTAAAATTATGATATTAGAAAGTCAAACAGGCCATTTTTCGGAAAAAATCTTAAATTGATCTTATATAAGTTATGAAACCTATTTTGACACTTAAACAAGTTGGTAATAATTATTAGAACAAGTAAGATCATGTTCGGCTCGTCAATTTCAGTTCTAGGGTCGGTTCGCAACCGAAAGTCGCGAAGTTTGACTTCTGCTTTAACTTTCGATTCTGACCCGATTTAGATTAGTTACCCACTGATCTAAATTTGAAATATGATTGTAATATAATGTAGCATAACCCTTTGAGGTTATATTACATGATCATAATCAGAATCTGAGTTTATGCGCAAGTTCCATAATTATGCCATTTTTTACTAAAATGACCTTTTTGCATAAAACAAGGTTTTAATGATAATGAAATTGAAAATAAGTTTCCTACTGATGTAATATTAAGTTGGATTATTTGGGATGTTAAATCAAGTTATAAATTGAGTTTACAAACAGGTCCTATATTATGTCAATAAATGATGATAAAGCTCTATGGCTCATAAATTAGTTTAAATCATATCTTTTCAAGATAAATCTTTTACCTACTGATTTGTTATATTAAATAACATATCTAAGATATTTTAATCTGACCTTAACCTCAGTTTTCATTAAACATCGCATACAACGTCATTTTACGACATAAGCGCCATTTCGGCGC
Organism: Scalesia atractyloides; assembly: GCA_947069175.1. Classification (NCBI taxonomy): domain Eukaryota; kingdom Viridiplantae; phylum Streptophyta; class Magnoliopsida; order Asterales; family Asteraceae; genus Scalesia; species Scalesia atractyloides. The sequence goes on along the minus strand of CAMTDV010000029.1, from coordinate 23,244,608 downwards.
ATAGTATAGTTTTAAACCATATTAATTGACCAAGACTTGTTACCTACTGATTTTAAAACTTATTTTAAACATTTTTATAGTAGGTACATGTTATAAACTCACAATCCCAAATAATTTATAAACTATGTGTAAAATGACCAAAATGCCCTTTCGTTGCATAGTTTGGTCATAAAATATAAATTACACATATAACTAATATCCTAGTGATATTATATCATAAATAAATTATTTTTCCAGGATACTTATAATTATAACATTTAATTATATTCAAGTTCCTTTTATACGGTATGAAATTACCGAAATGCCCTTATGAGGCATAACTTTATTTTAAAACCTTAACAGGCATATAAGTTGATATCCAATTGATATTACAACTTAACTAAAGTATAATGGCATATAGAACTTGTCCATGACTTATCCGGTTACCCATTATCGCATATAAGCGTACGGTTGGTTATACGTAACTAGTTTACCACATTTAACCAAAACGGGTTTAACCTTGTCATTTTACACTAAAAATCCAGACTGTTAATTGCTTACCCATTTTAAACTACATTCTATCCGGTCATCGCTTAATCTTGCGTACCGTTTTTTATCCATTACGCTAGTCGGTCTAAGTCTATTACTTACATAAGACCGTTAGCATTTTAATTGGTTAGCTTATGCCATAATCTAGACTAGAGCCTTCCAGTAAATGCTATCTGTACTTAGCTCATTTTGAATACGGCTGAGATATAATCTTGCATTTTTAAACAAGGCTAACTCAGGTAAATACTCTTGACTTATTTTCCCTATACGGGCTTGGGATACGGTAAATTATTACTGCTTGGTCAGAAATGGGATCAATCAAATGCCAGATTGGGGCTAGTAAATCCGCATATTCCGTTTTAGTCAGTTTTGTTTGATAACTTAAACATCGAGGGTTAAATTACTGTGTCCTGGATATCCTCAGCTCATTACATTAGATAATGGCCACGACCTTAGCGCGGGGTGTAGGTACACCTGACAGAGGCTCAAATGCAAATTACCCATGACGTTGGGGATAACTCCTCTGTGAGTTCTAAATGGTGTTTATTTAATCATGTCTCAGTCTCTGTACTGGGCCCTGTATGTATGGACAAACATGTGAATCTGTTAACAAGGTTACAAAGTAACTTTCCCAAGTTAAAAAGATTTGTGCCCTGTGCACTTAAATCTAATTTCTAAAATGTTTTCAAAATGAGTCAGTCGGGTGTATTTACCAGCGAAAGCTGACGTATTTTCAAAAGACTAAGCTTGCAGGTACAATACGAAATAGGCTGGAAGCTGCTTGATAGTGAATAAGAGGATCTTGCAAATCCTTAGATCTGCCCTAAAGTCTGTTTTATATTCTTTCTTTGTACATTTTATGATCCGCCTGTGGATCTTCTATTACGAGCCTGTATATTATTTTATTTCAAACATTTGGTTTGTAATAATTATTTTACTCCAAGGCTTCCGTTGTGTCGTGTTTAATTGACTATGATGTTATCAACTGACGTCACGATACTCCCCACCTAGGCCCACTGGTGTATGGATTTGGATAGGTCACGGAGTCATAGACGTTCAGTTACAGAAACAATACTTGCAAGCATGGCTTCTAACTGCTGTTTATCTTCAGTCAAAAGATTAACCTACTCATGTAACTCCTGTTTTTCTTCATTTATCACATTAATTTTTTCCTGCAACTCCACTATCTTCACAGTATTCAACAAGACCTGTTTTTGTAACTCATCAACACGCGGGTCGTTGATTGAAAAATCTTCACCCCCTGGAATATCTCCAAAGTCAAAGTCAAAATCAAACTGAGATTGGGGCTATGAAGTGTGTGGTGGCGGTTGCGGTGTAGCTTGTCTTGGTGTTGGTTATGGAGGCGGTTGAGGTGCAGACTGTTGTAGCAGAGTAGATTGTTGTGGTGGCGATTGTGGTGCTGCCTGACGAGGTGGTGATGTTGGAATTTTCTAAGATGGTTCAACAATAACCTCTTCTTCAATCATTTGCTCTTGCACAGTCTCTTTATATCTAACAGTTGGAGACTCTGAGCTTCTAGCTGCTTGGCTCTTAAACCTTCGTGCCTTTTTCTTCATCAGTGTGTGCACAAGAGTATCTGTATCTGAACCTGAAGGGACATACCTTGTATCATCTTCTCCTGCCGCTTTGTGCTTTCGCTCTTCTTCCTTTCTCTTTTTCTCAGCCAAACATTTTTCATCTATCTTTTTGGCTCTTTTACGATCACCAACGCGTCTCTCATCAGAATTACTGATCGAAGATGATGCGTCTTCAGCTTCTTTCTCTCCACCAAATGCTTGTACTTCGATATCTGCAGCAATGTCTTCAATATTTTCTTCAACATCTGGTTCATCTCTAAGCCCACAACTTTCTACTGTTGGCTTTTTCTTTTGTGAAGCAGAAGCAGGCGATGTAGCAGTTGCTTTTCTCTTCGAAACTTTATCTCCGTCTTTCACAAACCACGAACTTCACTTAGCAACAAAACTTTCAAGCGCAGTTAACTCCTCACTCTCATCTCCACTATCATCTTTCCTCCATTTACCCGGAGCTGGAGAAATGTAATCTTTGTCGTCTATAGCACCAAAAACGGGTTTAGCATTCGGAAAGGTCTTCAAATGTAAATTCATCTTCTTGAGTGTAGAAACATCCATGTGCTCTAACTTTAACACATCGTCCTTCTTCTTTTTCAAATTTGGCTGTAAGTGATCTAACAACATCTGTATGAACCGAGGGTATTGCAAAAACTTTTCCCTTTGTATGTTGTGCACTATATGTGTAAATATAACTTTAGAGAAGTTATATGGTAGATTTAGGACCAGTGTAGTAATCATACACATTTGGTAGTCTACAAATCATCAAATCCCCCCTTGCGATGACTCAATGAGTGAGCAACAACATGAGCAATATAATGGAAAGGCGCACTGAGGTTTCCTTTCTTAAACGGCGCGACATTGACAAAACCAGCATACCCCATCCTGTAAAAACAACCCTTCACCATGTACTCCGAAAACCCGGTAGGATCGTCTGCATTATCCTTGAAATCCAAAACGTTCGGATCAAATCTTCAGTTATCTTAACCTAGATATCTTCATCATCAATCTTTACCGCCGACACTATCACATTTTCTTCAGAATCATACTCTGTTGTGTTCTACAAGTATTCAACATGAGATTATAAATGGTATGACGATCTGTGAGCGCTTTTGTAATTGGAATCCTGCAAAAAAAATCTAATACATCTCTGTATGCAGCAATCTCCGGTATAGTCTCGTCAAGTAGACAACAAATGTTATGAATTAGAGAAATTGACGTTTTCTTGACCTGTCCAATAAAAATTCAAACCATTAGAAATATTTTCAAAATTTTTAACTTTCAAGATCATTTGTACGATGTAAGCATTCGTACGAGTCAACACTTAGAACTTTTTACAAGTTTGGAACAAGTTATCATTCATACGAATCACTACTTCGTACGAGTGGTTTAAGACTGAAACATGTTAACAACTTTACCAAATTTACTTCATACGAACCATGCTTCGTACGAATCATCAATACTTAGCAAAACCCAGTTTGTACGAATGATCCTTCGTACGAACAATGTACCTTCCAAAAACACCAAGTTTAAACCGAACCTAAAACATGTTGTTTTTAACAAATTAATAGTCGATTTATAGGTTATTAGGGCCGATATTAAAGTTTTTAATGTCAATTTTAAGTTTTACAGTCCAATCTCCCTAAATCTATGCTTTAAGTCCATTTGGTCTGAATCTGGCATTATAACGACTAAGATTGAGCAAAAGTACCTTGCCCATCGAAAGAGGTGTGCAAATCAACCTCCCCAATGTAATAGTACTTGGTAAATGTTAAGAAAGGTGAAGTTTAGAACGTATTCACACAAAAGTTCTCTCAGTTTGCACAGTAGCATAACATTGGTTCGTGCGAACAAAGTGACCTTTTATACTAGTTAGGTCGTTCGTACGAACCAATGGTTCATGCGAAGGAAGCCCAAACTTGGTTCGTACGAGTTAGTGAGACTGTACGAATCAGTTCTGAAACTTGGAAAACTTTTTGATATTTTTTATTTTTTTTACAAAATTTTATCTATTTAAAACCCACTTAGTTGACCAAGTCCAAGGTAATGACCCTGGTTATCTGATTTGCCTACCAAGTCCAAGTTAATGACCTTGGTTGACCATTTTTGACAAAACAAATTTATTTTAAATTGTAAAGTTGCAAATTAATGAACTTTATTGACGTTCAAGAAATTTTTCGATTAAGATTAGTTCCCAACCCATGGTTTTCAGATTCCCTTCAGCAAGATGTCGCCATGACTTCAACAATCCGTGTTTACATCATCGGAAGACTAAAAACAAAACTAAAAAGCTAAGGAAACTTAAAATCTTTTTAGGTTTTAGGATTTTTTTCGAAAAGAAATAACAAGTAAAGATACAATTTTTGTGAGTTTTGTGTTTTAAGAAGATCATATCAAGTGTTTAACAAATCATCAGTAGCGTTGATCTTGGTATACTCATTGAGTTTTTAACCAGATTTACTTAGATTGCCAATATTCTTATCCACTTAAAACTCTTCTCGTTTCTCAACTGTTTCAAGATATGTTAGGTAATATTAAGAACATGAAATAACTGTGTGTCCCATCTCAGAATATACTCTCGTATCGAGATTCCCAAAATTTCATTTCACAGGTGAATATATCTAACTGATAACTGTAAAGGGGTGAATTGCGAGACTTTGAGAGCTCAGGTTAGTACTACTGTACAGACAAAGAGATGAAGGCTCGTCCTTAGGTAAAGGAATCTCTTGAACTACAGATGTCACAAAGGTTGTGACATTATCATTTTTTATGCAGCTTTTGTAGGCGAATAATGCGTAAAGTATTATACAAGTTCTAGGCCATTGCTGACGAAAATCAGAAGAACTCGGATAATACCCCAGATATCGTTTAATATAAAGACCTAGTATCACAGAATCTGGCATTCTCTCAAACGAAATTTCGGAGTACTAAGTCCATATATCCGAGAGATGTTACCCCAAAAGTTTTTCAGTTTTTCATTTTAGGTTTATATCTTGAAAACAATTTACTGAACGAATGAAGCCTATTGGCACATCCTCAGTAAGACCTGTTTAATTACTTGTTTAATCATTCCATTCTTTAGCATATTGTGACTGTCATATTGAAACAATATGATCTCCCTTTTTCACAAAATCTCTTTTTGACTTTTACAATGTTTTTTGTATTTTCCCAAGATTTCTCCCCCTAAAATCAAAAACATATTTTTGGATTTTCTAGAGTTTTTAAGAAAGAATATACATAAAATTCGTCAAACTGATGAGTATCACGTCAAGTCGTCGTCATCCTAAAACTCAACCTCGTGTATATCCCCTGATGTCAGATTTCGTAAACCATTTAATTTTAAAAGATTTTTAAATCTTGTTCGATCAAAGGCTTTGGTATAAATATCTGCTTTTTGGTCATTAGTGTGGATTTTTTCAATTCTAACCAACTTTTTCTCGTAGCAATCACGGATAAAGTGGTGTCGAATCTCAATATGTTTGGTTCGAGAATGTTGACATGAGTTTTTAGTGATATCGATCGCATCCTGATATCTACATATATTGGCGTATCATGAAATTGCAGTCTGAAGTCTCTCATCTGCTGCTGAATCCAGAGAATCTTAGCACAACAACTGGATGCTGAAACGTATTCAGCCTCACAGGTAGAGAGAGCGACCGCGGTCTGTTTCTTGCATTGCCATGTTACCAAACAGGTTCCGAAGAACTAGCAACCAACCGTCGTAGATTTGGTGTTAAGTTTGTAGCAACCGAAATGAGAATCTGAGTAACCCGCAAGATTGAAGTCGTCGTGTCTAGAGTACCATAAGCCGGTGCTTGGAAATCCCTTCAAATACTCATGATACGATTGACGGTGAGCAAGTGCGAATCTCTTGGATTGGACTGATAACGGGCGCATAGGCATGTTGATATCTGGTCGAGAAGCAATGAGATACTCTAGTAAGATCTAGACAAATGCTGTGATTAGGAGCTAATGGGGTTGATGCTGGTTTAGCTCCTGCCATATCGAATTTCTCCAATATGTCATGAACATACTTCGTCTGATGGATAAAGATACCATCTGGCAACTGATCGACCTCAAGTCCTAAAAAGAACATCATCTCCCCCATTGCGCTCATTTCAAATTTGCGCTTCATGACTTCTTCGAAGTCTTTACACAGATTTTCATTTGTCGATCCGAAGATAATATCATCCACAGATATCTATACAATAATCAAATGCCCATCCACTTCCTTCGTAAAGAGGGTAGAATCTACGGTTCCTCTGATAAACCATTGTCTGTAAGATGTCGTGACAACGTTTCGTACGAAGCTCTCGGGGCTTGATGTATACCATATAAGGCTTTGTTAAGAAGGTAGACCTTGTCTTTGTGCATTGGATCGACGAACCCGGTGGTTGGCCGACATACACCTCCTCTTTTACTTTTCCGTACAGGAAAGCAGATTTGACATCTAACTGGTACACCTTGAACCCTTTCCACGAGGCAAAGGCCAAGAATATGCGGATTGCTTCAAGACGGGCGACCGGGGCATAGACTTCGGTGTAATCTATCCCTTCCTGCTGATGGAAACCCTGAACCACAAGTCAAGCTTTGTTACGCACTACAATACCTCTATCATCACGCTTGCACTTGAAGACCATCTAGTGTTTATCTTTTTGTGATGTTCGGGTAGGTAAACAAGCTTCCAGACTCCCAGTTTCTGGAATTGAAGCAACTCCTCTTGCATCGCATCCACTCAGCTCTCTTCCTTTAACGCATCTTTCCGGTTCCCCGGCTCAATGTGAGAAACAAAACAACTATTAGAAAGTCTGGTTTGAAGTGGAGCAATACGAGTATAGAAACAACTTAAATCCTTGTTGATCTGATTGCGAGTTTGCACTCCCGATTGTAAGATGCCTATAATATTTTCCAAAGGATGATATGAAAGCGTCCTCGGCATCACTTCATTCGGAACATCTACTTGCATTTGCAAATTTGTGATGACTTCATCCACAACCGGTACAAATGATGATGCTTCATTCCTAAGGTTTGACTTATCAGCCTGTGTGTTCAAGAAGCTTTTAATCTCCTCAGATCCTTCATCGGAACTAGATCCACCATCTTTGAAAGTCGGTTCCCGATCAGAGTCAGCATTTGGCTGTTGCTGGGCAGATGATTCGGCAGTGTGGATAGTGGGTACAGGGACAAAGTTTTGAAGAGTAGTGCTCAGACCTACACCAGACATGGTAGACACAGGAAGTGACGGGGAAATCACTAACGGTCTGGTAACTTGCTCTTGATTAGATATTTGATGCTGTTGAAAGAGCATAACAAGTTCTTCTTCTGATAGCACATCTGGCAGGTTGAAAGATTCCACAAACTATCATAGTTAAACAGCCACGGATCCCTAGGTTTTTGCGTTGGCGTAGTATATCTTTGACAATCAACATGCTACACAAGAATAACCTGGTTCAGGCTCAGCAAGAAGACACGTTTTTGAGGAGTAGCATAACCCACGAAGAATCCCTCCAAGGATTTGGCACCAAATTTACCAGCCGGGTCCAATACAGTACATGGTGATCCAAATGGCTCCAGAAATATAAGGTTGGGCTTTCACTGATTAAGTAACTCGAAACACGTCTTGTTGTGAGGCTTAACTTTTAACACATGATTCAAGGTATAACACGTTGACGTGACTGCTTCACTCCAGAAACTGATTGGCAATTTCGAATCGGCTAGCATAGTTTTGGCAGTTTCGATCAGTGTGCGATTCTTTCGTTCAGCAACCCCATTTTGTTGTGGAGTATAAGGAGCACTAAATTCATGAAGAATGCCCTTCTCATTGCATAATTCGAGCATCCTCTTGTTCCTGAACTCTTGTACCATTGTCACTGTGGATTCTCTTGATTGGCAAGTGATAGAGGTTTTTGAGTTTCTAGAAGAGAATCCATAAGGTTTCAAATGTTTCATTTTTTCTCTCTAGAAAGAAAACCCATGAGAATCTTGAATAATCATCTTTAACGACAAGGCAATATAGATCACCAGATATGCTTTTGACATTTACTGGTCTGAAAAGATCCAAATGTAGCCTCTCTAGTGGTAGCTTGATAGAATTCAATCAGCTTTCGTGGGTGTGATTTCTTGTGCGGTTCCCCTTTTTACAACTCAAGCAATCATCGGATAATTGAAAATTTTCAAATTAACACCCTCCACTAGGTCATTATGCATAAGATAATTCATCTTTCGCAGATGAATGTGCCCCAGCTTTCTATGCCATAGTATCGACTCTTTCTCGGAAGCTTTGGAAACAAAGCATTGAACTTTCTTCGATATTGTTGATGTGACTCTGATATCTAAAACATACAAGTCATTTTCTCTCGGTGCACACACCAAAATCCATTCCTCCTGAATCTTGTAACCCGGTTTTAAGATCAAGCTTCTTGTCATTGAAATGCGTCATGAATTTCTTGTCACAAATGTGTGAAATACTGAGTAGATTGTTCTCAAGCTCTGCGATTTAGTTCACTTTATCAAACGATACAACTCCATTCGTGAGAATTCCTTCACCGACAATCCTTCCTCCTTGCATTCTGGCAAAACCTACATATCCTCCACGGATAGCTTTAACGTCGTGTAACAACGCAAGCATCCCTGTCATGTGCCTGGAAGCTCCACTATCCATTATTCATTTAGACATTATCGATCATGGGAGTCCCTGCACACATGCAGAAGAAACTATTTAAACAAAGAAACCCAAGCCTGTTTGGTCTTGGGTGGGTTCGGAATGTCATATTTGGACCTACTATGTTTTTGACGTTCTTTTTAGGCTCGGTTTTGTTTGGAACAGAAGATTTTGGTTCAACCTTGAATGGTTTTACTTTTGCCACCCATGTTTGTGTTTTTAAATTTGCCTTTTTAGCATAAAATTTAGAATCCACTTGGCGATGTTTAGTTGATGTTTCAACAATTTCAAATTTTAAATGACGTTGAAGAATTGGTTTAACATTTTTGTAGGATTCATTGGTTCTTTTCAAGATTTGCTTTGGCGCAATCATAAGTGCTTTCTGTTTCTCGTCCTTGGTGAACTTTTTAGAATGAGAACAGGTTTTGGAGATTCATGTGAGCAATATCTTGCAATGTGCCCAACGTTTTGACATTTGAAACGTGTTCTACTGTCCTTTCGAACAGAAGATTCCAAAACTTGTTTCCTTTTCTATTTCTCTTGCTTGAAATCAACATTTGACTATGTTCGATGTTTCTTTTTCCTTCTCTGTTGTTGTCCCAAAAACAAAGTTGATTTTCTTGGTAAAATTAAGTTTTTGAGACTTGTTGTTCATTTGTGGCTTTTGGAAACCCAACCCTGCCCTGTTATTTTCATGATAATCTTTGTTTTTATGATAGTAGGATCGGTTGTCACATCTTGATTTAGAGTAGAATGATGCATTGTGTTTATCTATATCAGCATGACTTACCTCCACAAGCTTGAACAATTTATCAACACGATCCAGATTCACGTTCTGGATGGGAAAGTCCTCATCAAAAAATAGTTTATTTGATCCTTTCGTTTTATAAACTATGACGTTTGGATCATTAGTCAAACTATTTTCTGATGTTTCAGCATCAAACTCAAATTTTTTCAGATTCACTTTTTAAAACATTTTCTACCATAGTTTTAACTACCTCAGAGTCACATTCACTTTCAAAAGTTGTCTAAGTTACGTCGATGTTTGTAGGAAACTTATTTGAGTGTTTAGTTTTTAGTTTTAGATTGAGTGCCTTTTCCACCCTGCTAGCGTTTTACACGCATAACTATTCAACATAGGGGGTGGAACTCGATCGTAACTCACACTCTTGTTTTTTTATCCTTTTCTGATTCTTCTTTATTTTCAATTTTCGGTAAAATGTGATCAATGACGTAAGAGCTTGTTGAATAACTAATTAACAGTTTGTTAACCCGTTCACTTTAGATTCTTACCTTCTCAAGCTCACTCTTAAGCTCAGCGATAATGTTTAAGTGAATATTAATGGCCATTTGCTTGTCCATTACTGTTGCCTTAAGCATCATGAGTGTTGCGTCATTTTCTCTGAGTGCTTTTGTGTATTGTTTAACAGAATTACTTAATTTGTCGTATGCTTCTTTAATTGGTCTGTAATCACTTGACAAATTATCTGTTAAACTTTTGAGCTCAGTATATCATGTTCTTTTACAACACATTCATTACACGGCTCAGCACATTTCAACATGGTTTTTCTACCACAAACTCACTCCTAGACTCATTTACCTCATTGATGTTTGCCATGCATGCCTTGCTGATGTCATCTGACAACTTCTCCATCTTTTCATCAACTTTCTTTTCAACATCAGGCGTCTTTTGTTCTAAGCTAGATGATTGATGACTTGGTGCAAAATAACCTGCAAAAGTTTTCAACATATCGTTAGGCAGGAGGTGTTTAAATGCACTGTTTAAAAGTTCCTCCTCTTCTGATGATGTATGATAATAATAATCATCTTCTGGTGCCTCATCAAAAGTTGCCTCCGATTCTTCTTTAGGTTCTTCAATTATCTCAGCAACCAAAGCCAAACTTTCATTCTTGGAAATATATTTGTTCCATTTAAAGCCCTCATCTTCCTGAGTAACCACTAGCGCTTTATCTTTGGACTCCGGCTGTTTATCTTCGATTTGCACCATGCGAGTTCTTGGTTGAGGATGGTGGTAAATAGCCTTCTTGTAATAGTCATCAGCAAATGGGTTCTGGTTCCCTTGAGCTTCTCTATTTGGGCATTCACGCTTAAAGTGACCCTTTTCCCGACACTTAAAACAAGTAACTTTAGATTTGTCGAATCTCAGTTTTCCATCCAAACCTCCCAAGTTCTCTTTTCTCGTAATTTGCATGAAGCGTTGTCGCGTCGAACAATAGATGCTTGACACCACTTTTTGTCGATCAACTCCATCTCTACTAGATCAATCTGGTCATAGTCCTCTCTAGTCATTTCAGAATTTCCAATCCCTTCCTGCTACAAGACTATCATACGATTCGAGAACCGATGCTAATAAAGACATGTGTTGCTTCGTAGTTTTCTCATCAAAAATTTTGTGCATTCTGGAAATTCACTGTGATGTTGCACTGAAGAACCCTTTGATTAGGATTTGACAGACTATTCTGGTTGATTTGAGGAGTGCTTGATCCATTAACTATAGCAAATGATTGAAAGCCACTGTTTTAGTTTGATGGTGAACTTGGCGTGCTGTAAGTGCTGAAGGCAGTCTGGATCTTCGGAGACTGAATTTGAGTAGCAAAACTGTTCTTGAATATAGATTGACATCTTGTTGAACTTGGACGGTTTTGTTCTTCGCCATCTTTTGCATTTCAAGTTGATGTCCCCTCCAGTCTTTCAATGAAACGTGGTAATAAAAAATTACCATACTCGGTTCCATTCTTCAAGATGGTCAAATAAGTAGACCATTCGCCTTACGGTAGAGAATCTACCAACTTATCAACAAGTTCTTCGTTGGTCTTGATGATTCCCATTTTCTTCATTTTCCCCACCAAATGACAGTATCTTTCGATCTATTGTTTTACTGTCTCTCCTTCAATCAGCGTAAAGATATCAAACTCTTTACTTAACAACGCCCGTTTACTCTTTCGAAGCTGAGCACTTCCCTGGAACTTCAAACGAAGAGCATTCCACAATGATTGTGCATCATCATCGTGTAGTAATAACGCCAGAATATCTTCTTTGATGGATTGTTGCAGAATGTTCATTATTTTCTTTTCGTTTATGAACCTTTCCCTTTCAATATCCGAGAGTTGAGCTAGAGTCTTTTCGAGACCATTTTCACCTACAAGAGCTTGATATTTAACTTCGATAGTGAACCAGCATGTAAAATGATTTGCCTGGACCCAATTCATGAACCGTTCGCTCCAATTGTCGAAATCTTCTAGGTTCATTAACTTTGGCGGTTTGGTCATGGTACCCATCTCGTTTTCGAGATTCATGTTTTGAGCCGCTATGATCGTGACTGCCGATGTAGCGAATGCGTTGTAAAATTCGTCTAACATTTTTCTGTAAAAATAAAAAAACACACTTTTCGAACAAACTGATTAGTGTGGAAATTTTTTTTGTGCGGATAACAAAAACAATTCGTGCGACTAAAATCCGTTCGTACAAACCAGTAATTCGTACGGACAAGGTGACTAAAACAAGTAACTCGTGCGACCAATGAAATTGCTCGTACAATTGACCTTTCGCTCGTACGAACGAGATACTCGTATGAGTGTTTAATTCGTGCGAATCATACTTGTAAATTTTGAAACTTGTAAGATTTTAAGAATTTCTTATTATTTGTTCGTATAAATGGTCTAGATTGTATGGAAAGTTGTTGGTGTGAGTGTCTCTCTACTCGTCCGAAACAACTAAGTTACCAAACGAATGAATTTTACCGATTTTAACATGATTAAACTCGATTTTAGATCTGAAATTGTTAAGGATTGATTAGAATGTATTTTAACACGAATTCCTAGAATCCTAGTCCAATTTGTCTATAATTTTGTCCAAATCCAAGATCAGTTTGAGAGAAATGTAGAAGTAGAAAGCTACAACAGTGAATCTAATCTGAAACAGTACGTTCGTCAGCAGATCAGGCCTCAAGGCTCTGATACCACTTGTGAATGGGGGATTGGCTCCTCTGATGAGCAACCAGTCTGATCTAACTCAGCAAGTAGAGGCGGAATTCATTACTAGAGAGGATGACAAATAAACAAGAGAGAGATACTGTTTAACTGCTCTGAATTGTATTTAAAGACGTGCAAAGTACAGACGCGAGTAAACAAATCAGCAGGGCTTCGCCATACCAAGTGAACTAACACTTTTAGCTCTGACACAACATCCTCTATTTATAGGTCGATATGACTCGCACTTGAGTGAGTGAAACAGAAGCTGTGACTTGTGCGAGTGGTTGCTTCGTATGAGTGACAGAGTGTCACTCGTACGAGCTAACTGACTCACTCGTATGAGTCAACTACAAACATATAAAACAAATAATAACATTTATACAAATGACGTTTAATCCCTATATACAATATCCACACATCCGAGACGTAGGCAATAGACATAATGCACCAATAAGAGGATTCCGCACTCTAGATTGCATAGACATTTCTTTGAAGATCCATACGGATTAGGGGACCTACAATTGGTATCAGAGCATTCGGCTCTTGTTTTGCTCGGTTCTGAATCGTAACAGCAGGAAAAGTTGAAGTTTTGGACGTTTTTGACACCTGGTTCGAAGTTTGAAGGCTGTTCTAGGGTTTCTGCTGCTGTTTCGGATAAACACTAGGGATTTCGGATAGAAGACTTGCATCTCGGATAATAAGGGAAGCATCTCAGATCAGAGAATTCGCATCTCAGATCAGAAAATTTGCATCTTGGATCAGAAAACTTGCATTTCGGATCAGAACAGTGCATCTCGGATCATAGGTGTTCAACTCGGATTGCATCTTGGATCGCATCTCCGATCAACATAGTGTATTTCGAATAATTTGGGAAGCATCTCGGATAAAGCAGGAAGCATCTCGGATCATAACAGTGCATCTTGGATTCTTGGTATTGATTTCGGATCATCTTGGATCATCTCGAATACCATCTCTGATCACTGTTCCGAATTACCATCTCGGATTGGTATCTCGGATCACTATTCCGAATTTCCATCTCGGATTGTTAATTCGAGTTATTGTTCTGAATTGGGTATTGTTCCGGGTTGAACTCGAAAAGGTGGAAACTTAATCTGCTGACGTAATCGGAGATAAATGTTTTTGTACACAGAATTAGATCCATAAACAATTCTGACAAACCGATTACACGGTTAGACTCGTGTGATTTTTAGGACAAAAAAAGGCACAAAATTCCTAAAAAGGGTCTCGGACATTATATAGTTTAATAGTTTAGTCTTAGGATATATACGTGTTTTGCATTAGGGTTTTGGTTAAGTAAAGGGGAACAGAGTAGAGAGAGGTGTGAGAAAACTACAGAGAGTGACTGAGAGATTTCTTGTGAGTCTTGAATTGATTGTAAATATTCATGTTGGATAATCAATAAAAGACGGATTAAAAGTGATCGTTCGTGTTCTTGATATTGCTCGTATTTCTGTGTTAATCTAATCTATAGGATTCCGCTCTCTAGATTGGATAGACGATTCTGTGAAGATCCATACGGATTAGGGTACCTACACTGATTCAACTCTATCTCTGATCCCTGACCATAGCTTCATGTTAATAATTTGAGAAACCCCTCCTATAAAAGCTTTAGCACAGACTTCATACTCAGGGTCACTCTGAATTTGAGATCTTCCAAGCAGATGGATGTCTCTTTCTCCAAACCTCATCAAGTCGTGAGCATCATTACTCCGGTACTATTCATGTTCACCAACTATGACAGCTTTTCAAGCGACGGAATCATACATCCAGAATTTAAATTCACTTGAACGATCATCAGGAAGATCTTTGAGTAGCAGAATCGTTTTAGCTTGTTTTGTTGGAGGCCACATTAAAGTCTTCAGAGGTTGATGAGTTTTGAGATCAAGCATGTATTTATAAACTTTGACGTAAGATTGTTGCAGATTCATATCTCCGAAATTCACCAAAGCTTGATGTTGCAGTTTGTTATAAAATTTCCACCCAATCTTGCAATTAGGATTCATACACTGATCATGACACGGAGCATGACTCAAGTCACGAAGATCCGCAGAAGTTCAAGATTCAAACGAGCTAGATGAATTGTAATATTCAACTTTCCCAATCTTTCTCGTCACAAGAAATATTCCATTTTCATCATTATACGCCCAACTCCTTATCCCAAACCGATTCCCAAATCTATCAAATCTATCAAATCTATCTTTCCCTGTAGTTACCCATATCTATCAAGCATGTCTTGAAATCCATAATTCTTCTCACTACCCACATTTCTCATAACCACCTACTTTTGTTTCCTCTTCCGACTTACACCACGAACAGGATCTTGAAGATACTTATTCAACACTTCCTAACGTTCTTTATCCATTTGCTCTTTCTCAGCTGTAGTGTATTCTTTAGGCGGCTCAGCAAACTCCTTTGGAAACTTTCCTTCTAACTTCTGCTTGAAATCCTTAACCACTGCTTTAAGGGATCCTAGATTTGTCTCATGCTCATGAATCTGCTGATTATTGTGGGTTATCTCTTCCATTAAGCTAGAAATCTGCACGTCTTTAAAAATCTTATCCTTTTTTAAGAGAAGTAACTCTCTTCATTAACGCTCCAACATTAACATCACCAAACAAACTCTCACTATCTGGACTACTGACAGGTCCATGAACTTCCTCTTGAGTAGATTTTTCTACAGTAGCACTATTTCTCACTAGTTGTAACAATTATGCTACTTTAAGCACATCTGCTTCTGAAGGAGCACTACTTAATCCTTTTCCAGTCTTAGCAGCAGGCATGTACTCAACGGCCCTTGAATTGGTTAAGAACTCAATAAACACATCACTCACATGTGTTCCAGAAACACAAATAGGTTGTTGTTCAGTAACATCAGGCATGGTCGGTTCTAGGTTTGTGCTTGTCACATCAGCTGTTTCACTGCTGATCCTAGGATCTCTTCTGCTTCGTTTTCTAGGATGAAGATTAGCCGTGGGAGCTTCAGTTATGTTCTCAGGTTCAGCATATATAGATTTAACAGTTTCAGTGTGAGGAGGATTCACACTCAAAGGTTGATCTTCCATATACATGTATGTTGTGTGGCTTACAGTGTTAGTCTCTATTCCAATTTTACCCATTGTCGCATTAAACTATGCATCATCCATCAACATCTCAAACACATTTTCTTCTTCACTCTCAACCCTGGTCAGATCCACATTCTCAATTGTGATATCCCGGGTTTTCGGATTACTTAAACGTAATACTTGTCAAACTAATTACGTGCTATGTGTATGAACATGTACGAGTTAATGAATACGTGATGTGTGTTGTGTGATTGTTTTAGTTATAGAATAATTACAGTAGATATGTACACGAACTGAACCGAACCGCGACACGAACCAACTTTGATTCATTGTAACTCTAGGAATTAACCAAGTTTAGGACTCAAACATGTCTCGACCGCAAAGATCAAACCTAAACCTTAAACTCTAACTACTTGGCCGCGAGATCAAAACCTAAAACTCTAACTACTCGGCCGAGAACAACCCAAACCGAAAACCCATTGCATGCAACCCAAGTCCTCGGCCACATGATCAAAACCCAACCGACCGCCCTAGTCTCTTGGCCACAAGCTCCAACTAAAACCGCGACCCTTATCATCTTGTGCGCCTATATATATCATCCATTGCATGCTCCTTCAAAATACACAAAACCCTAAAGGTTCAACAGCCGTCGGCAGCCCTTGTTCGTTTCTTCCTCTCGGTCGCAGCAGCAGCAGTCATCGCCATCATTATCTCCCGGTCGCGAACAGCCGATTGTTCATCTCTATTCGATCACAAAACAGCATCCTTGCACTCCCTGTTGATCACCAGCAGCCCTTCTTCCAGTTCTTGTCAGTTCGGTCGTGATCTTGTTGGAACAGCCGGGTCTTTCTTGTCCACATCTCGGCTTGTTTGCCTAGTTATTCAAGGTTAGGATCATCTTTGATTACGAGATCATGTTCGGATATATATATATATATATATGCTTGAATGATTATTTGATTAGTTGTTTCGGGTTTTATATGTTGAATAGAATCGGCTGAATGGATTGTTGTTTATATGCATGATTGTTTTCGGAACTCATAGTTTGCGACTGTGATTTGTTTATAAAGACTAGAGTTATTGAGTAGGGTTTGCATGGATAGGTTATTAGTATTAATCTATGATTGGAAATCAGTTCTTGACCGCCTAGGTTAGTCGTATGAACGGCTGATGCGAGACCATAACAATGATATGCTGAATCAGTTGCTAAGTAATAGTTACAGCCGACTTCATCTGGCTGTAACTCGGTCATTAGTTGTCGAAAAACGGATTTTCTGATGTCTAGAACGTAGAGATTTGAATAAGGAATCTATTGGCGCCGGATTTATAATTTTCTGAAGTCGTTTGATATTTTTAAAGGACCAAATAATTTCAGTAACTAAAGCTGTGAAAAATTCTGAAATTTTGTTGGTTGTTTATCAAGTTGGATTTTAAAATCAGTAGAGAGTTGAATCATGAATTTTGTACAGCAACTAGGTATAGAAATTTCCGGGCAACTCCAACTGGAATTGTGTTAATTGGATGATCAGTGATTTTTAAATAAATTCTTCCGTGGACTGCAGTCAGAAAGCGGTAAATCAGACTGCAGCCTAGTATATTAATAATTATGGTTAATCGGTAAAGATTTAGGACTTGGAAAATTTATATAAATTTCTATGGTATAAATGGCACCCACTGTAAAAATATTGGAATTTTTGGAATGTTGGAACTATTTTATAAAAATCCAAGAAAACAGCTGAATAATGAGTGTTAAGCTGAAATTTGATAACTTGTGATTGTGTGCACCAAAGTGTTGCATGGATTGGAATATGTTTATGATAAGTTGTTTGATTACTATGATCACATGAGGATACTTGCATGCATGTTTGAGTGTTAGATATGTTGTTTGTGTGTATCACATTGTGCGTAAATTACGTGTAGAATTTGTATTGGTGTGTTCACACACTGACTTGGAATTAATTGGTTTGTTAGGACGCAACTAGCGGTCCCATCTCTTATAACATCTTTGCTACACTAACCGAGCAAATAAAGGTGAGTTCACGGCCCCTAACTTTATCCGGTTTTTAAACAACAGGGGGAGAAACATGTATACACTCTCAAACTCAAACTCTTTACGTTATACGAATTTAACGTCACATAACTACTCGGTAACTAAGTTAATGTTAATGTAATGTTATGGTCACTAAGCAGCTTTATCACTTAAGTCCTCGTCAATCTCTCGGATCGTTAGTATTGGGTTTAATAGCGGGGGAATTATAAGTAGTACTACTGGGCCCGACAAGCCCCATCCGAGCTAGTCGCGCTAGCTGACCGGGTATGGTCAACGGGTGAATAATTTGGCCTAACTTCGCCATGGTCAGTGATAGGCCTGGCAAAACGGAGGCACAACAGTCAGCTTCGATCGCGAACTCTTACGTGACATGACTTTAGGCTAGCTACCTATATATGTTAACATTGAACTTAATTACGAATCAACTGTATTATCCCGGGTTGAGGATAATGGAAACAACAACTTAATATTCCGGGTTTGGAATATTGGAAACAACAACTTAATATTCCGGGTTTGGAATATTGGAAGCAACAACATATTATTCCGGGTTGGAATAATGGAACCAATACGTTATCCCGGGATTAGGGATAACGGAGAAAACAAACTATAACCGAACAAACGAATTTATGAAAACCTGTGAACTCACTCATCTTTAATGTTGACACTTGTTTCTTTACATGTTTCTCAGGACGCTAGGAGCTCTAGGTGCACGCACATGCATTGAACAAGACATCTTTTATCGAGTCTTACTTATCAATATTGTTTTGGGATTTTTCATTTGTTTTGGCGTTTGTGTTGGCGCCCGCTTCACTACTTATTTATGCTTCCGCTCAAACTTTAAAACTGATGCTTCTGCTAAATATTGGTAACTAATATAGACAATATAAAATCTACAACAAATGATTTTGGAAAACGTATTATCAAATCATATAGAGTCGTTCGACGTACTAGTGTTTCAGATTATGGTTTGTTCACACGCCTCGCGGTAAAACTCCGCAAGTGGAAATTGAGGGTGTGACAGATTGGTATCAGAGCCACTAGCTATAGAGAACCAGGTTTGCATTAGAAGTAGACCTAAACTATAGCTGATATCACGACACTAGACTTAGTTTGGCACCGAATTATTATATCTTGTTATGTAATATACCACAACTGTGTTATGTAGATTATGCCTTCATAATAAGAAATGAAAACAACTCGTAACTAACTACACGACCTAACAGGCAATGTCATCATCCTCATCGTCATCATCATCCGACAGACCTACGCCACCAAGGGCACCAGGAAAGGCACCAATGGTGGAACCCATACCATCTTATGGCATGGAGACACACTCAGCGGTGAGGAAAAGGCTTGCTCTGGGGGAGGAGTCGTCTTTACGCCCAACCATTGCTGTATCGGTTGAACCGGTTAATCCTGTAGAAATAGGAATTGACATACTTAGAATCCTGGTACATACACAACAAAAACAGTTAGAAAGAATGCAGGAAACCATCCTAGCACAAGGATGGATGATCCGACAACTTACAGGTAAGACCACTCGACCGAGGAAGAGCATCGTACGAGTAAGATAGCTCGTAACACCATAGCCAGAGATCTGCGTGCTGAGCAGATAAGAGCGGACTGGCTTGAGGACAGAGTCCTGGAAAATAGTTGGAACATTCAGGAACTACAAAATCAAGCACTTGCACCAGCACCGGCCCCTCCAGTGCCGGTAGAGGAGGATCCGGAAGAGGATCCAGAGGAGGACCCTGAAGAGGATCCGGAGGAGGACCCAGCTGTAGAAGCTGGAAATGCCGCACAGGATGACGGCAACGACAGTGACTTGGGGGATGGAGACGTAGACGACTGACACGTCCCGCTTATTTTATTTGTTTTCCTTCAGTTTATTTATTTTCCCACTTGTGTTTAAACTTGAGACTTTATAGTGAATTCGTATGTTTGATTTGCACTTGTGTAAGACGTTGAAATTTCAGTTAAACAAGTATTTCTTTTGACTATTTAACATATTGAGTTGACATAACTTGATAATTATTAAAGCACGAAGTAGGATAACTGTATTGGATATATAGACTTATCGGAGTGTGTTTGTGTTGTGTTTCGAAGATCTAGATGGCAACTGGAAGACGTGGAAACCTTAACTTGACGCCCGAAGAGCTAGCTGCCATGATTCAAGAGCACGTGAACACAGCTTTAGCGGGTGTTCAGAACCAACCGGCAGGTAACCATTATTAAATTTTCGCGTGAAAATCTAATAGTGAGGCTAGTAAAATTCCTTGCTGACTTCCTGTTCTCTGTCAGCAGGAAGGGGCTTTAACCCCTACAAGATGTTCCTTGACGCAAAGCCAAGCAAATTCTCGGGGGCGGAAGGACCCATTGGACTGGTCTGCTGGATCGAAAAGTCTGAATCCGTTTTTGAAATGTGCAACTGCCTCGAGGCCAACAAGGTCAAATACGCAGCCTCAACACTGGAAGATGGGGCATTGACATGGTGGAATGCACAAGTCCAAACTCGTGGACTTATAGCTGCGAATGCAATGGCATGGGCTGAGTTCAAGGCCCTAATTAAAGAGGAGTACTGTCCACGAGACAGAGTGCAACAGTTAGAGCAAGCTTTATGGAACCACAAGATGGTGGGATCGGAAATTGAAGCTTACACCGCAAAACATCATGATTTGGTATTTCTGTGTCCCGTATTGGCCAACACTGTGGAGAAAAGACTCGAGTTCTATCTCGGGGGTCTGGTTCCGGAAATTCAGGGTATGGTAACGGCTAGTAACCCTGTAACAGAACATCAAGCAATCCGATTGGCTCACAAACTCACCGATAAGGCGGTGGAACAGAAGAAACTGCCAGCACGGGGTACAACTGAAGTTGCCCCGGATAACAAAAGAAAGTTTGAAGACTCCACTATTCGACAGTCTTCGTCATCTCATCCGCAGCAAGGGAACCAGAAACGGTTCAATCATTACAACAGCCACCGGGGTCACCAAAATCAACCCGCCAACAACAACAACAACAACCAGAATGCAAGCGGCTATGCAGGTCGAAAGCCGCAGTGCAACCGCTGTAATCTCCATCATAACGGCCCTTGTGCCGGAAATCGTTGCCAACGATGTGGCAAGATGGGACATGCGGCAAAGGATTGTCGTGGGGAAATCATATCCCGACAAAATCAAAATCAGCCCCAGGGTCAGCAGCAAGGTATAAACCGGGGATGCTATCAGTGTGGTAGCACTGCTCATTTCAGAAGAGACTGCCCACAGCTGCGTAATAACAACAATAATGGTGGAAACAACCATAACCACAATAACCACAACAGCAATAATAACAACAACAATAATGGGAACGGTGGCACAGGAGGTGCCAAAGGTCGCGCATTTACATTGGGCCGCGGAGAGGCCAGAAACGACACGAACGTGGTCAACGGTAAGTTTCCCCTTAATGAACATTTTGCTTCTGTGCTTTTTGATACGGGTGCGGATAGGAGCTTTATATCTGAGTCTTTTAGGAAGAACCTAAATCTCACGCTTAAACCGTTAGAGACCCCTTATGTTATAGAATTAGCCGACGGTAAATCTGTAGATGTGACCCAAATAGTATCCGGCTGTCAACTCAAACTCGCGGGCCACACTTTTACCATTGATCTGATGATAACTACCCTGGGTAGTTTTGACGTGGTAGTCGGAATGGACTGGCTATCCGACGTCCGGGCTGAAGTTCTCTGCTTCGAAAAATCTATCCGTATTCCACTCTCGAACGACGAAATCCTGACGGTACAAGGCGATAAGGCAAGCGCCGTCACCAACATCATCTCTTACATGCAAGCGCAGAACTATCTTCGGAGAAAGAACTCCTTCGCTTTACTCGCACTGATTACCGAACAGCCTAAGGACGAGAAACGTATAGAAGACATCCCTGTCGTCCGTGATTTTTCTGAGGTATTCCCAGAAGAACTACCTGGTCTTCCACCACATCGACAATTGGAGTTTGAAATCGAATTGGCAAGCAATGCAACTCCTATCGCCAAGGCTCCATACTGCCTAGCTCCAGCCGAGCTGCAGGAGCTGTCTACCCAACTTCAGGAACTTTTAGAGAAAGGATTTATCCGACCAAGCGTTTCGCCATGGGGAGCTCCAGTCCTTTTTGTCAAGAAAAAGGACGGGACTTTCCGCATGTGCATCGACTATAGGGAACTCAACAAGGTTACTGTCAAGAACCGATACCCGTTACCTCGCATCGACGATCTATTCGACCAACTTCAAGGGTCAAGTTACTACTCTAAGATTGATTTACGGTCTGGTTACCACCAGTTACGCGTCAGGGAGGAGGATATCGCCAAGACGGCATTTCGCACTCGGTATGGCCATTACGAGTTCTTGGTCATGCCCTTCGGTCTCACCAACGCACCCGCGGTGTTCTTGGATCTCATGAACCGCGTGTGTAAGCCATACCTCGACAAGTTTGTCATTGTGTTCATCGATGACATACTCATCTACTCCAAAGTCGAAGAAGAACATGCTGAACATCTACGATTACTGCTAGGATTACTCCAACAGGAAAAGCTATATGCCAAGCTTTCGAAGTGTGATTCTGGATTCGGGAAGTTCAGTTTCTCGGGCACGTAGTGAATGAAAAGGGTATCCACGTAGACCCTGCCAAGATTGAAGCCATCAAAAACTGGGAAGCACCTAAGACACCGACGGAGATCCGCCAATTTTTGGGATTGGCTGGTTACTACAGACGCTTCATCGAGGGATTTTCAAAGATCGCACAACCGCTTACTACCCTCACCCAGAAAGGCATCAAGTATGCTTGGGGTGAAAAGCAAGAAGCAGCATTTCAATTGCTGAAGCAGAAACTTTGCAGTGCACCCATTTTGTCCTTGCCGGAAGGGACAGATGACTTTGTAGTGTATTGTGATGCTTCCATTCAGGGATTGGGATGCGTACTCATGCAACGCGATAAGGTCATCGCGTATGCGTCGCGACAGCTGAAGGTTCACGAGAAAAACTACACGACGCATGACCTGGAATTGGGAGCAGTAGTGTTTGCACTCAAGATTTGGAGACACTACCTCTATGAAACGAAGTGCACAATCTTTACGGACCACAAGAGCCTCCAACACATCTTTGATCAGAAGGAGTTGAACATGCGACAGCGTCGCTGGGTCGAACTCTTGAACGATTATGAGTGTGCCATTCGGTACCACCCGGGTAAAGCTAACGTGGTAGCTGATGCCCTCAGTAGGAAGGAACACTTGAAACCTCGTCGCGTACGGGCACTACAACTCACTATTCATTCGGGGCTACCCGAACAAATACGCGACGCCCAGTTAGAAGCAGTTAAAGAGGAAAACATCAAAGCCGAATCAGTGGGAAAAATGGAACGCGATTGGGAAGTAAAGCCCAATGGAGCCCGGTATTTCATGAATCGCATATGGGTACCTCTCTACGGAAACCTCAGAGAGCTAGTCATGGATGAAGCTCACAAATCTCGATACTCTGTCCATCCGGGTTCGGATAAGATGTATCAAGACCTTAAAGCTGCGTATTGGTGGCCCAACATGAAAGCCGATATAGCCACCTACGTGAGTAAATGTTTGACTTGTGCAAAAGTCAAGGTGGAGTATCAAAAGCCATCGGGGCTACTCCAACAACCTGAGATCCCAGTGTGGAAATGGGATCAGATCTCAATGGATTTCATCACTAAACTCCCGCGAACCTTGGGTGGTTGCGATACCATCTGGGTGATCGTGGATCGTTTAACTAAGTCCGCACACTTCCTAGCTATTAAAGAAACTGATAAGATGGAGAAGTTCACTCGCATCTACATTAAGGAAGTAGTTTCTCGGCACGGAGTGCCAACGTCCATCATCTCAGACAGAGATGCTCGCTTCACGTCAAACTTCTGGCAGTCACTCCAGAAAGCGTTGGGAACACGCTTAGATATGAGCACAGCCTATCACCCTCAGACTGATGGTCAAAGCGAACGGACCATACAAACCTTGGAAGACATGCTTAGAGCATGCGTCGTAGACTTCGGAAATAGTTGGGAAATTCACCTGCCTCTAGTAGAATTCTCATATAACAACAGCTATCATACGAGTATTTCGGCAGCACCGTTTGAGGCATTATACGGGCGTAAATGTAGATCACCGGTCTGTTGGGCAGAAGTCGGTGACAGTCAACTCACAGGCCCTGAGTTAATACTTGAGGCTACCGAAAAGATTGTACAAATCAGAAACCGCATGGCGGCAGCACGAGATCGACAGAAAAGCTACGCTGATCAACGACGCAAACCGCTCGAATTTCAAGTCGGCGACCACGTCCTACTAAAGGCGTCACCCTGGAAGGGTGTAATCCGCTTTGGAAAATGGGGCAAACTTAACCCACGGTACGTAGGCCCGTTTGTAATCTTGAAACGTATCGGACCCGTAGCTTATCAATTAGACCTTCCTGCCGAACTCAATGGAGTTCACAACGTATTTCACGTGTCAAATCTGAAGAAGTGTCTATCAGATGAAACTCTAGTTATTCCATTAGATGAGATCCAAGTGGATGAACAACTGCACTTTGTGGAACAGCCTATCGAGATCATGGATCGTGAGATCAAGACTCGAAGGCACAGCAAAATTCCAATCGTTAAGGTTCGTTGGGACTCTAAGCGTGGACCGGAGTTCACGTGGGAAAGAGAGGACCAAATGAAAAGCAAATACCCACATCTCTTCGCAACTGAGCAGCAAACTAACGATACCAGTAACTAAATTTTCGGGACGAAAATTCTTTCAACATGGGGATGATGTGACAACCTGGAAACTTCTCATACTTTCGTGTACTATTGTTGACTAAATTCTTGTGCATGGCACTTGGAAATCTTTGTGTATGGCACTTGGGAACTTCTTGTAAACGAACTAACTCTTTGTGCGTGGCACTCTAAACATGTACGCTACATGCTAAACAGCGTTTACTCAATTTTCGGGACGAAAATTCTTTCAACATGGGGATAATGTGATATCCCGGGTTTTTCGGATTACTTAAACGTAATACTTGTCAAACTAATTACGTGCTATGTGTATGAACATGTACGAGTTAATGAATACGTGATGTGTGTTGTGTGATTGTTTTAGTTATAGAATAATTACAGTAGATATGTACACGAACTGAACCGAACCGCGACACGAACCAACTTTGATTCATTGTAACTTTAGGAATTAACCAAGTTTAGGACTCAAACATGTCTCGACCGCAAAGATCAAACCTAAACCTTAAACTCTAACTACTTGGCCGCGAGATCAAAACCTAAAACTCTAACTACTCGGCCGAGAACAACCCAAACCGAAAACCCATTGCATGCAACCCAAGTCCTCGGCCACATGATCAAAACCCAACCGACCGCCCTAGTCTCTCGGCCACAAGCTCCAACTAAAACCGCGACCCTTATCATCTTGTGCGCCTATATATATCATCCATTGCATGCTCCTTCAAAATACACAAAACCCTAAAGGTTCAACAGCCGTCGGCAGCCCTTGTTCGTTTCTTCCTCTCGGTCGCAGCAGCAGCAGTCATCGCCATCATTATCTCCCGGTCGCGAACAGCCGATTGTTCATCTCTATTCGATCACAAAACAGCATCCTTGCACTCCCTGTTGATCACCAGCAGCCCTTCTTCCAGTTCTTGTCAGTTCGGTCGTGATCTTGTTGGAACAGCCGGGTCGTTCTTGTCCACATCTCGGCTTGTTTGCCTAGTTATTCAAGGTTAGGATCATCTTTGATTACGAGATCATGTTCGGATATATATATATATATATGCTTGAATGATTAATTGATTAGTTGTTTCGGGTTTTATATGTTGAATAGAATCGGCTGAATGGATTGTTGTTTATATGCATGATTGTTTTCGGAACTCATAGTTTGCGACTGTGATTTGTTTATAAAGACTAGAGTTATTGCGTAGGGTTTGCATGGATAGGTTATTAGTATTAATCTATGATTGGAAATCAGTTCTTGACCGCCTAGGTTAGTCGTATGAACGGCTGATGCGAGACCATAACAATGATATGCTGAATCAGTTGCTGAGTAATAGTTACAGCCGACTTCATCTGGCTGTAACTCGGTCATTAGTTGTCGAAAAACGGATTTTCTGATGTCTAGAACTTAGAGATTTGAATAAGGAATCTATTGGCGCCGGATTTATAATTTTCTGAAGTCGTTTGATATTTTTAAAGGACCAAATAAGTTCAGTAACTAAAGCTGTGAAAAATTCTGAAATTTTGTTGGTTGTTTATCAAGTTGGATTTTAAAATCAGTAGAGAGTTGAATCATGAATTTTGTACAGAAACTAGGTATGGAAATTTCCGGGCAACTCCAACTGGAATTGTGTTAATTGGACGATCAGTGATTTTTAAATAAATTCTTCCGTGGACTGCAGTCAGAAAGCGGTAAATCAGACTGCAGCCTAGTATATTAATAATTATGGTTAATCGGTAAAGATTTAGGACTTGGAAAATTTATATAAATTTCTATGGTATAAATGGCACCCACTGTAAAAATATTGGAATTTTTGGAATGTTGGAACTATTTTATAAAAATCCTAGAAAACAGCTGAATAATGAGTGTTAAGCTGAAATTTGATAACTTGTGATTGTGTGCACCAAAGTGTTGCATGGATTGGAATATGTTTATGATAAGTTGTTTGATTACTATGATCACATGAGGATACTTGCATGCATGTTTGAGTGTTAGATATGTTGTTTGTGTGTATCACATTGTGCGTAAATTACGTGTAGAATTTGTATTGGTGTGTTCACACACTGACTTGGAATTAATTGGTTTGTTAGGACGCAACTAGCGGTCCCATCTCTTATAACATCTTTGCTACACTAACCGAGCAAATAAAGGTGAGTTCACGGCCCCTAACTTTATCCGGTTTTTAAACAACAGGGGGAGAAACATGTATACACTCTCAAACTCAAACTCTTTACGTTATACGAATTTAACGTCACATAACTACTCGGTAACTAAGTTAATGTTAATGTAATGTTATGGTCACTAAGCAGCTTTATCACTTAAGTCCTCGTCAATCTCTCGGATCGTTAGTATTGGGTTTAATAGCGGGGGAATTATAAGTAGTACTACTGGGCCCGACAAGCCCCATCCGAGCTAGTCGCGCTAGCCGACCGGGTATGGTCAACGGGTGAATAATTTGGCCTAACTTCGCCATGGTCAGTGATAGGCCTGGCAAAACGGAGGCACAACAGTCAGCTTCGATCGTGAACTCTTACGTGACATGACTTTAGGCTAGCTACCTATATATGTTAACATTGAACTTAATTACGAATCAACTGTATTATCCCGGGTTGAGGATAATGGAAACAACAACTTAATATTCCGGGTTTGGAATATTGGAAACAACAAATTAATATTCCGGGTTTGGAATATTGGAAGCAACAACATATTATTCCGGGTTGGAATAATGGAACCAATACGTTATCCCGGGATTAGGGATAACGGAGAAAACAAACTATAACCGAACAAACGAATTTATGAAAACCTGTGAACTCACTCATCTTTAATGTTGACACTTGTTTCTTTACATGTTTCTCAGGACGCTAGGAGCTCTAGGTGCACGCACATGCATTGAACAAGACATCTTTTATCGAGTCTTACTTATCAATATTGTTTTGGGATTTTTCATTTGTTTTGGCGTTTGTGTTGGCGCCCGCTTCACTACTTATTTATGCTTCCGCTCAAACTTTAAAACTGATGCTTCTGCTAAATATTGGTAACTAATTTAGACAATATAAAATCTAAACAAATGATTTTGGAAAACGTATTATCAAATCATATAGAGTCGTTCGACGTACTAGTGTTTCAGATTCTGGTTTGTTCACACGCCTCGCGTTAAAACTCCGCAAGTGGAAATTGAGGGTGTGACATCAATCGGCTCACTCGATCCAGGAGGAGCATCAATAATCTGTACATCATGTTGACCGTGCAGTAGTTAGTTCGGTAATCTCAAAAATATAACAAATTTCTTCAAAGGTTTCTTGTTTTGATACAACACTTGCACATCTTGTCTCTTCTAATTCAGTATTGAAAAGACCATATGGTTCATTATTTTTGTGTCGTAAATGCTCACAGTCAATTGCAGCTGAGTGTACTTAGCTTCAAGAATCATTAAGAATCTCGGAAACTTGAACCAATATTTCTTGTTCAGCATCTTAACGTTGGCATCATGTCTTCAAACACACACCTTGAATAGTTGAACTTCCAACTGTAGGTCCCCTAATTCGTATGGATCTTCACAGAATCGTCTATCCAACATAGAGTGCGGAATCCACTAGATCAGATTTCACCGAAAACGAACACGAACAACAATCACTATGAACCCGATCTTTATTGATTATCTGTCACAATGATTACAACCAATCTAGACCACAAGAATTCTCTCTCAACTCTTTCTGAAGCGATTAACTGAGCAACCTTAACCCTAATGCAAAACTCTCTTTATATAGAGACAAGTTTGCAACTGGACTAGGGTTTCACCATATGGACTGCAAATGGGTCTAGGCCCAATTTGCCAACCACTCACTATATTGTGTCTGGTTTAGACCAATCACTTCTAATCAACTACAACAACACTAAATCCACTGACTATTTATCATTTTACTAATTACATAATATCCAAAGACCAAATCTAAGCTGTTGTCCAAAAATGCACCAACAAACTCCCCCTTGACAATAGCTTCATAAAATAACTTCATCTTCAGTCATCTTGCAATCTTCAACGTCTTTGGTCTTGGATAGCTTTCGCTTTAATAGCTTCTGTCAGCAACAGACTCCCCCTAAGCTGATGCATCCAATCACCAAAGCTTCTAAATCGTTAGCGTTTGAGTAAACTCCAATTTAGTACTTGCATAGCAATCTTCAAACTCTTCAACTTTTTCTGCAATGTAGAAAAGAGGTTTTATCTTGCATCCAATCAAACTCCTCTTCACCAAACTTTTTAGCAACACACCGCTACAATCGGTATACTATAAAACAAACATCTCGAGAAACCATAAGAATTTTTCAACACAAGTTAACAAATTATTATTATTCAAGAGATAGTAAAATTGTATCACAGATTAAGCAATTTTCAACTCAAACCACACACTTAAAATTTCAAGCACACTGAACCTGCAAGATGTTAAAATTTTGAACTCATCTTCTAACACCGTCTCCCCTATCAGTAACAACTCCTCCATGAACAACCATTTTCCGAACATTAAGAATTTACAAGAAAATGAAATGTTTTTGGATTTTTATATTTTCTGAAAGCAAATAAATAACGAAATAATAAACACTCTATTTTTGTGAGAATCACCGGTAAGAAGATCAACAACATCAAACTGTTTTCACACTATTAGATAATTCTATATGTAATTTTCATGAAAAGCAGTTCAAGACGATTACCAGTATTTTTTATCCACTTAAACAAAATACATAACATTTCAAGTACATTACCTAGTGATATGTTGAATAATTTTATACTGATATACTAGTGTGTCCAACTTTAGGACATACCCCCACGATCAAGGTATGCACAAATATTCCTCGTAGTTGGTGATTATACCGAAATTCATCCTTTTTGATTTACAACGTTAGATAATCGGTGATCAGGTCAGTACTTCCGTACAGCAAAGAGACAAATATCCAACGAGGGTTAGGGAAAATACCAAATTTTGGTACAAATTATGCAATTTGCACATCTGAATGACTCTCTAGGAGAGCTTCTTCAATTTTTGGGATTTAGCATTTTAGCTCTATTAAGATATCCTGGTTGTGCCTAAGTCAGCATATATCTGGATGCAGCAGAAGGACAACCTTGATACCCAGGATGAAATAACGATATAAAGACCTAAAATCTCAGATTTTGGCAATCTATCAACACAAGATTTCAGGTTATAAAACCATACGCCACTGATATGTTACCCACTCATACACAGTTCATTATGTTTATATCACCAAGGTAAGTTGATTATTTCATGCCTTTTGCCTACTATAATGAAACTGCTATCACACTTAAGCAATTTAATTTTAATTTCAGTGTGACATGCTAACTTGCTGATGTACTATCAATTCTTCTTATCCACACAGTGAAAACTCATTTTTGATTTTCTATTTTTTGTTTTATATTTGATTTTTTTTTAAAAACAGTAAATTATTTACAAAATATTTTTATGGAAAACTGGTTATTCAGGATTCCTCATCCCGTTGAGTTCGACTAAATGTTCAAAACGAGCCCTGTTAAAAGCTTTTGTGTAAAGATCTGCCAGGTTATCTAGTAGGTCGATCGATGGAGTTCAATCATTTCTTTTCAGCATAATCCCGTATAACATGATGACGAATGTCAATATGTTTTGTGCGACTGTGTTTACGGGATTGTTGGTGATTGAAATAGTGGCATTATTGTCTATCATAATAGGAGTACGAGTGAAATTCAAACCGTAATCGCGCATCTGCTGTTGGATCCAAAGAACCTGAGAGCAACAGCTACCAGCAACAATATATTCAGCTTCACACGTAGAGGTAGACACGCAAGACTGCTTCTTGCAATGCCATGACACGATCCTCCCTCCTAAGAACTGACAACCACCTGTGGTAGAGTTCCTTGTTGATTTGCATCCTCCAAAGTCTGAATCAGTGAAAGCAACAAACTTCAAATTACTAGCAGCTGGATACCACAATCCAAGTTTAGGTTTCCCTTCAAGTAACCAAGAATCCGCTTCACCGCTTTCATATGTGACCCTTTTGGATTCGCTTGATATCTGGTACAAAGACACACTGCGAACACGATGTCTGGTCTTGAAGCAGTCAATTACATCAGAGAACCAATCATTGCCCTGTATTGAGTTGGATCAACATCCTCCATACTCTCATGATCTAGACCAAGATTGTGATTCTCACAAATAGGTGTGTTGAAAGTAGCGCAATCCTCATTTTGAAACGAGACAAAATGTCATACACATACTTTGTCTGATGTATAAACATTCCATCCTTCTTCTGGTCAACTTGTAACCCAAAAGGTAGGATATTTCACCCATCTCACTCATTTTTAACTTGCTCTTCATCTCCTCAAATCAAAATATAATAACCCAAAAATGATGTCATCTACGTATACCTGTACCAGTAGAAAGTCTTCCGTCTTCCTTTTAATGAAAAGTGTACTATCAATCTGACCTCTTTCAAAACCATTCTTTAACAGATGTGTTGACAGTGTCTCATACCACGCCCTAGGTGCCTGATGCAATCCATATAATGCCTTATCAAGTCGATAGACTCAATCTGGATAATCTGGATCAGTAAACCCATCTTGTTGTGAGACATACACCACTTCTTAGACTTTACCGTAAAGGAATGCACTCTTCACATCAAGTTGATAAACGTTAAAGCCCTTTAATGAAGCAAAAGCTAGGAACAACCGTATTGCTTCTAACTTGCTACTGGTGCAAACATTTCATTGTAATCAATCCCCTCCTGCTGATTGAACCCTTTCACCACTAGCCGAGCCTTATTCCTTATCAAATCCTCCGGTCATCTTTCTTGCATTTAAACACCCACTTGGTGCCTATTTCCTTTTCTCCTTCAGGAAAGTCAACTAAGCTAGTTCCTCTTGAATAACTTCAACCCAACAATTATCTTTTAGAGCCATGTGAACATTCTTAGGCTCCTCTTGGGCAATAAAGCTGCTATACAAACACTCATATAACATCCCAGTCTTCTGAATCGAAGTGAATAAACAGGAACCTTGATCACACCTCTTCTTGTCTGAACACCTGCAACAGCATCACCTATGATGTTCTCACTGGATGATCTCTGTTTGTGCGTGTAGTAGCAATGGTGTGAACAACTAAATTATCTCCCATATTTGATCCAATCTCCCCTTGAATGTTCTTATTAGCAAACGGATTAGTAAAGTCCTCCCCCTGAATAGGTTCAGACTCACTATCACTTGAGTCCTGTGGAGCTGCACTGGAAGAAGTTTCAGGAGCATCTGTCATTGATATACTCAATCTAGGCATGAAGTCACCCTCTTCATCTTCACTGATCACAGTTTGAATCACTTGAGACTCATCTGCATTGGAAAAATCAGGAATATTAAATGATGTAAAAACGCTATCATAAACATATAATATAGAAGGATCACTCGTTGATTGTTGAGGTGAATAACTAGTGATTTCCATGTTAAACACAACCTCAATTTTACCAGTTTTTAGACTAAAAACCCTTTTATTCGGTGTTTCAGGCATATAGCCTAGAAAGTAACCCTCGTCAGCTACCTCACCGAATTTTTGCTTATCTTTATTTCGCACAATGGTGCAGGGTAATCCAAATGGTTCAAAGCCTTTCAAGTTTGGTTTTCAGTTAAACAATAGTTTGTGACATGTTTTGTTTAACCATTTAACCATCAAAACTTTGTTTAGGAGATAACAAGTTGTGTTCACAACTTCTCTCCAGAAAAGAAATGGAAGCTTTGAATCAGAAAGCATAGTCCTATCGGCTTCATTCAACGTCCTGTTTTTCCTCTCATCGACTCCATTCTGTTGAGGTGTATAAGGAGCAGAATATTGATGTTCAATTCCCTTGCGAAGACAATAGAGATCCAGAATCTGATTCTTGAACTCCGTGCCATTATCACTCCTTATCCTCTTGATCCGTGTATCATGGACATTTTCCAATTTTGTAAAAAGATCTATCAACATCTCCACTGTCTCATCTTTTGTACGTAAAAAGAAAACCTATGAATATCGTGAGTAATCACTTGTGACAACTAAACAATAGTACTTTCCACCTATGCTCTTTACGTTCACCAGACCGAAAAGATCCATATGACGTAATTCATAAGGGGTATCTATGGAATTTACTGTTTTAGACTTGTGAGGTTTCTTAAGTTGTTTTCCCTTTTGACATGGAAGAAATTTATCTTCACGTGAAACCTCTGCACTGACACCCCTTCCACTAAACTGTTTCTAATAATATAATTCATTTTTCGATAGTGGATGTGAGCCATGCGTCTGTGCCACAACAATGACTCAGCCTCAGATGCTTTTGAAAGTAAACACACCACTACAATGGAAGAGTCCTTAGCACCCATGTCCATGACATAAGTCTCGTTTCTTCTTGGGGCTCTCATCACTATCCAGTCATCCAGTATCACCAAACCAGGTCTCAACACCAAGGCTTCAGACTTAGTAAAGTAGACCGAGTGACCCTTGTCGCAAACTTGAGACACGCTCATCAGATTGTGCTTCAGCTGCTCGACATAGTTCACTTTGTCCAATGTGATCTTCCCGTCGGTCACTTTTCCTCAACCAGTAATGTGCCCTCCTTTAGCACCAGCAAAATTCACATAACCGCCATCTATATTCTCAAACTCAGTCAACAACCTCGCATCCCCCGTCATGTGCCTGGAGCAGCCACTATCAGCATACCACAAGTTGATAATCCTCCTTAGCAGCTCCTACACAACCCAACAAAAAATAGTTAGATTGAGGGACCCAAGCCTTAATGGTCTTGGGTCTTCCAGATTCATCAACCACCGGAACATTCATCCAATATCCATCACTCCTAACAGGAGCCTTGGATCAGACCTGCTGATAGAAATGGTTTTTGATTTCCATTCGGTCTTTGGTCCTGAGGTTTCCTAAACAAGTTTGGGATTTATGACCTTTAGAAATTTTGCTTTTGGTTCCATGAATTTTGATGATAACAATTTCTAAAGCCATTGTTATAAAAATTTTGACTACCAATATTTTGATATCGAATTTGATATTAACCTTGACTTCTGAAATTACTTGATTGACCATTAAAGTTATTCATTCTAGGTGAACTACTTCTAGGTCTTGCATATCTGCCTGATGTAGATTCAGGTTGAAATCTTTGTTGATTTCTTTGAAAATGAGGAACTTGGTGAGTTTTTTTTCAGCCTTATCTACACCAATAACAACACTCTGTTGCTTGGTAGCAGATATCTTTGGTGAGTTTGAAACTTTCTTCTCACCATCACCAAGTTTTTCTGGTGATTTATATCTCTAT
Source organism: Scalesia atractyloides (assembly GCA_947069175.1). NCBI lineage: Eukaryota > Viridiplantae > Streptophyta > Magnoliopsida > Asterales > Asteraceae > Scalesia > Scalesia atractyloides. The sequence continues at coordinate 23,210,627 of CAMTDV010000029.1, read as the reverse complement.
CTCTCACTCACCTGTGCTTCACTCTTTTTGTTAGGACAGCAGCTAGCTACATGTCTCTTATTATGACATTTGAAGCACAATCTTCTAGCCGAAGACTTCTTAATTGAAGTCTCTGGTTTAGATTCAACAAGTGATGATGATGATGATGATGATGATGATGATGATGATGCCTTTGAAGGATCTTGTTTAGTTTACTCAATTTCTAATTTTTCATTGTTTTTATTTTTAGCAAACTTCACATTTGACTCTCTTGTAATAACAATGGTCTCTTCTTTCATATTACTCCCTTTGACAAAATCATTCTTTTTAACAAAAATTTTCTTTTAATTCTTAGGTGTGTATTCTTTGTTTTCAAAACCGCTTCTCTGTTATTATCCCTCTTGGCATTCTCAAACACATTAACATTTCCTAATGTGGAACTACTAGGTGTAGTTGACACAAAGTCTGTTAGCTCTTCTTCTCTAGCAAGAAAGAATAGTCATGACCAAGAGGTGGTGGAACTTCATTGAAACCTTTGAAGCCCACACTTGTCTTGTTATTACTCTTCTTCAAGCCATTCATCATGTGTTTCATAACAAAAGAGGAATCTCTGAATTGATTCAGTTTCTTTTCAAGTTCACCAAATTTTCAGTTGTGCTTCTGACAACTCTTTACATTTTTCAGAAATCTCTTTTGTTTTCTTGCTCATCGTATCATGAGCTAATTCAATAATTTGAAGTTTTTCGTTTAGTTTATAGGTTAGAATATTGATTTCTTCTTCATAACCTTTAATTTTATTCAAATGTAATGACTCATTTCTTTTTACGAAAAAGTCTGATCTTTTAACGTTCGAGAGCTCATTTACCAGACTTTGGTTTTGTTTTGTTACATGTCAACTTCACTTTGCAGTTCATGACATTTTAAGCAAACAGAACTACCAGAGTTAGAATGTACCTCTCCTATTGATTTGCTTAGATCGGCCATGAAAGCAGCAAAATCAGCAACCATCTTCTTATCTGCAGCATTCTGTTCTACATCAGCTTTTTCAGTTACCGTCTCTCGCTCTACCTCAGCATCTGCCTTCACTTCTTCATTATTAATTGGTGCTATCTCAGCCATGAACGCCTATGTGGCATTGTCATCACCCTCCAGATGAACACTCCAATCATAAGAACCTTCTCTAGCAGTAGAGATCATGGCCTTTGATCTAGTGTTAGTTGACGCATTCTTGTTGCTTGAACCATGACCAGAAAAATCTTGAAAGATGAACTAGAACGAGATTCAGACTTAGGTCTTTGACACTCTCTAGCAAAGTGTCCGTAATTTTGACAATTGTAACACTTCATTTTAGACTTGTCAAAACCCACATTCTTTCCAACGAACTTTCTTCCCGCCCTATTCATGAATCTCTTCACTCTTCTAGAAATCATGGCCATCTGCCATTATAAATCCATCTCCTCTAGGTCATTAGGGTCAATCTGATCATAATCTTCATCAAAAGTAGCAGGATCAGATATTCTTCCCTGAATGTAGTTCTCATATGAAGCAACAAATGAAGCCAGCAAGGCCAGATGATCTTCAACAACCTTTACACTCAGAGGCATAGACCTAGTATTGCTATTATTATTGCTGGATTGTTGTCTCTTTGCTCCTGACGATCCTCCTGAGACAGCTACAAAACATACTTCACCATCAGCGTTTGTCACAACCTGTTCATTTTCACATGAGAGAAACGCAGTTGTAGAATCACTTGAAGCATTGTTGGAAGATGAAGATGTAAGCCCTTTATAAATTCCCGGATCCGGAACCTGATCATATCTAGTTTCCTTCTTCTTCATGTTGAGCTCATAAACTCTCAGTTTCCCAACAACCTCTTCCAAGTCTTTGTTTTCATAGTCAGCTTCACCCTTTATCATAAGAGTATAAATATCCCACTTGGCAAGTAAAGCATCGAGCAACTTATCGTATATCTCAACATTTGTGTATCCCTTTATGTCATAATTGTCCATTTCTGACATTAGATGATAATATCTCGTGATAATATCTTCAAGGGACTCATTTCTCATGCCTTTAAAGATAGCAAACTGTTTCTTCTGCAAATCAACATTGTTCTTATTCACATCACGATTGCCCTCATACCTCTTCTCTAGAGCATCCCACATCTCCTTTGAAGTAGTATATCGCTTGAATGTATGTTTGATGCCATCTGGCAACGACATCTTAATAGCAGCTAAGGCCTTCTTCTCAGACTCCTACATTCTCTTTTCAGCCTCTGACATGTTCACATAGCCAGTGACACGTTGTCTGCCTTTAAAGTCATGAGTTGGGTTAACGTACCCATCTGGAATACAGATCCACATCCGTGTGTCCTGATATTCAATGAACGACTGAAACCTATCCTTCCATGTAAGGTAATTCTCTACCTTCAACATCTTTGGAGGTTTGTTAGTCGTGCCTGCCTCGTGCTCCATTCTCAACAATTCATTTAAGTTAGACATATTCGACATTTTTACCGAACCGGTTCATTAAAAACGTTAAAAATTTGTCTGAAATGTGTGATCACAAATTATACCTTAGACTCATCTTGACGATACAAATCCAATGATGTATAATGTCCGAGAGTGATTTTAGTTATTTTCGTGTCTTTTTTTCCTAAAAATCACACGAGTCTAACCATGCAATCGGTTTGTCAAGATTGTCTATGGATCAAATTTTGTGTAAGAAAACGTTTAACTCCGGTTACGTCAGCTGGTTAACTTTCCACCTTTGTAGGTACAACTCGGAACAGTACCAAATTCGAAACAGTAACTCGGATTAACAATCCGAGATGGGAACTCGGAACAGTGATCCAAGATGCTGATCCGAGATGTTGATTCGGAACAACGGTCCGAGATGGGTATCCGAGATGCACTGTTACAATCCAAGATGCTTCCTTGTTTATCCGAGATGCTTCCCAAAGTATTCGAAATACACTATGTTTATCCGAGTTGCAATCCGAGATGAAGACCTATGATCCGAGATGCACTGTTCTGATCCGAGATGCAGCTATTCTGATCCGAGATGCTTCACTGATGATCCGAAATACAACTCTGATGATCTGAAATGCAAGATTTCTTATCCAAAATGCCTAGTTTTATTCAAGATGCCATGCTGTTTATCCTAAATAGCAACAAAACCCTAGAACTTCGAACCAGCCGTCAAAAACGTCCAAAACTTCAACTTTTCCTACTGTTACGATTCTGAACCGAGCAAAACAAGAGCCGAATGCTCTGATACCAATTGTAGGTACCCTAATCTGTTTGGATCTTCACGGAATCGTCTATCCAACCTAGAGTGTGGAATCCCCTAGATCAGATTTCACCGAAAATGACACAGGAACAACAATCACTATAAACCCGATCTTTATTGATTATATATCACAATGATTACAACCAACATAGACCACAAGAATTCTCTCTCAACTCACTCTGAAGTGATTAACTGAGCAACCTTAACCCTAATGCAAAACTCTCTTTATAAGAGACAAGTTTGCAACTGGGCTAGGGTTTCACCATGTGGGCTGCAAATGGGTCTAGGCCCAATTTGCCTACCAATCACTATATTGTGCTGGTTTAGCCCAATCACTTCTAATCAACTACAACAATACTAAACCCACTAACTATTTATCATTTTACTAATTACAAAATATCCAAAGACCAAATCTAAGTTGTTGTCAATAATATGCACCAACACCAACCCTCAACTAAAGACACCACTCTAGAAGTTTGTCTGATAGTTAGTGTGTTAATACCACTCTTGTTTCCGCTTATGCATACAAGATAAACATGCGCCAAGAATCTCCAATATGGGTGCAACAACTTCTTTGTAGCTGGAGGATACGATCCTTCATAGCTCATCTTGTCAAGAACTTGAATTACTTTTTCCATTTCATATTCCACTGGATCGTCTGCATCATCTCGAAATAAAAGCACTTCTATGGTCATCTGTTCTGTGATTAGGATATCTTTATTTGAATGGTAGATCTAATCACTGTGTCTCCCTTATTAGCAGTAGCGTTGTTCCAGAAGTCGCGACTCCAATCTTCACGGATAATTGGATTTTCTTGAAAAGTGTGAGTAAGTCGGTATGTGTTTAGTCCCACTATCATGGATTTGTACACTTCATGCCCCCGTGGAGGTTCGCTCAAGTAACACGAGACGTTCATGCTTTTCTCCCATTTCCGAACATGGACTTTCGCTACTTGTTTTCCCGTATCTACACCAAAAGGTTCACATGAGACATACATAGTAAACATTGAAAACAAGAGGTTTTCGAGTTTCACCGTAAACTTTGTCAACACTTTTGAAAATAATTTTGAGCTTAAAAATAAACTGTTTTCAACAGCTTTGATAAAAAAATCTCAAAATTATGTCAAAAGTTATTCGGCTCCAAATGTTTAACTAATAAGTCCAACAACACTTAAACAGGCCCAAGAACACACAAACAGGCCTAAACACAAACTAGTGTGCGGCCCACACATGAGTGTGTGGTCCCAACACTAGTGTGCAAGCGCACTCTTGTCTTTTCAAACAGAGTTTTAAGGACATATGTGTAATAACCAGGCAAGTCGCACACTGATCTTGGTCAATAAGTCAACCGCACAGTCACAACGGTTAACATTACACCATTGATCCGCACACTTGTAATAAACCAATGTGCAGAGGGTAAATCAGTAAAAAACCATGGTGTACACGGGGCAATATGTTCAAACATAAAAGTTCATTATTAACCCTCACAACCCTTGAGGGCAATCCTTTCAAAACACAGGGTGTGCGAGGGTATTCTAGTCATTCTGCAAGTATGCGACCCCATGTTAAACGTGAATCCAACACACCGTCAGGATTCATCTTCTCCAGCCTCCTCCCAAACACTGTTCCGGCTATATTCAAATATTTTTATCATTATGCAATCGGGTATGAGCCCTAATATCCCTTCTAACTCAGTCCTACACATCATTTATTATCACCAGTTTCAATTTTAACAATCTATGATCATCAGAAGCAAAACAAAAACACTTGTTAATGATTTAACAAAAATGAGCACCAACCGTTAGATTTCCCTTTGGATGCAGACATTTTGACAAGAAACTAGTGTGCGGTGTGTGTTTGAATTACGATGTGAAGTGTCCAGCAGTCAAAAGTTTTAATTAAGTGCCCTACCCCTTTTTGATGTAGTGGGCCCACCAAGTGTGCGGTGGGCCATTCTAATCATCATCACCGTGTTTTGATTTTGTGGATCCCACAAAGTATGAAGTGGGCCCATCTCGAATCCCTAGACCCAAAACTCCAATTTTATGCAAGCAATTTTGAAGTAAAACACGGTCTTTTTCAATTCTTGAACAGTGCCACGTTTTAATAAAATAATGCACATAATAATATACTATAATCAAACAAACACACAAATCTATTTGGAAACTCTTTTCTCACGGGATCAAATCACGGTGTTTTAGGCCAAACTACACTTATCAACATTAATTTACTTTGGGGTATCTGAGCGATTGCTAGTATATTTGTCCACTTAAACTTATATCCTTAGACCTTCTCCATATGACGGTCTGCAACTGATTAATCATGTTTTGGTTTATTAAACATGAGCACTCAAACACATTGAAGTCAAATCTTGGAACTATGATCAGTACACTCTATCATGCAAGCAATTTCCCTACCACATATTTTCACAAGTGTGTTCTAGAATTCTGAGACCTTGACTGGGACTTAGTTGAGAAAAGAGAAGAATATATCATTTGCAGAGAACTAGATATAATATACAGATCAAATGAATTTTTCAATTCGATATAGGTTTTTCATGTTTCTTTTGGGCACAAAAGGGCCTCTTTCGGGTGTAATTGATCTATAACGTGACAACATACAGCTAGGTCAACATGTATCTGGAAGCAGCAGAAGCTAACATTGCCTAGAACCTCCAGGCCTTTGCTCACACAAAACAGAGGAGATACACGAGTTTGTCAGAAAAGATTTCAAAACTAGAACAAAATTGTGTGTATCGGGACGTCACACAAGCATTCAAATAAATATGTCCTAATTCCAAGTGACGTTCTTTCCTAAGGTCATAATGTAATCTTATGTTCTTCATAGAACCAGTCAAAGTTTCCAGCCACCAGGATAAAGCCTACTAACATATCACTCTAGAGTCAGACCATTTCAATGTTTGTCTTACATGAGTCAGCCTTAATCCACATGGTGAAAATTCATTTCATTTCCCGCGTTACACCAAGAAGCTTACCAAAACTATTTTTGTAATTTTTCTGAATTTTTTCAAATGTTTTTGTATTTTTCTACATTTTTCAATGTTTCTGTATTTTTTGTATTTTTCTGAGAGACAGACTACATCCCACTAAATTTTTGCTTAAAATTGAAAACAAAAGGAATAAAGAAAAACAATTTTAAGAAACAAATTTATTTACAAATGAAGAAAAATGTTTTGTGTGGACCGAGTTCAATCCTCGAATTGGACCACTTTGAGGAGTTCAAGAAGAGCAATGAATCGTGCTCGATCAACCAGTTTTGTGAACAGATCCGTAATTCAAGAAGAGCAATGAATCCTCAGTATGAATCTGTTCTATTAAAATGAGCCCTAGTTGAATGAGTCACGAATAAAATTTATTTTGATGTCAATGTGCTTAGTTTTAGAAAAATACACAGGATTTTTCACTATTTGGATGGCTGCATCATTGTCACAAAAGATAGGAGTGTGAGAGAAATTCAAACCGTAGTCCACCAGTTGGTGTTGGATCCATATCACCTGGGATAGCAAGCTGAAGCAACTACATGTTCAGCCTCCCTAGTTGAAAGTGAGACAGTCTGCTGCTTTTTGCATTACAAGGAGATGAGTCTATCTCCCAAAAACTGGCATCAAGCGGATGTAGACTTTATATCCCTACCTGCACCTCCAAAATTACTGCCAGAGAAAGCACATAAATCAAATGGGGAATCTTTTCCATACAAAAGACCAAGCCTAGCTTGCCCTTAAGATATCAAAAGATTCTCTTGACAGCATTCAAGTGAGAAAGTTTAGGAGTAGCCTGATAGCGTGCACACTCACACACAACAATCATATATCCGGTCTACAGGCAATCAAATACATCAACGAGCTAATCGTGGGCCACTACAATGTTTCGTCAACAGCTTCACCTTCAAGATCTTCGGTTAGAACTGGTCTCTCAGCCATAGGAGTGTTTACAGGCTTCGCATCCAGAAATCTGAATTTTGCAATAACATCTTCAACATACATTCCCTGATGAATCAGAATACCCGTTGAGTCCTGACCAACTTGCAAACCCAGAAAGAAATTCATTTGTTCCAAAGCACTCATTTCGAACTGCTTCTTCATGACCTCTCAAACTCTTTGCATAGTGCATCACTAGTGGACCCAAAGATGATGTCGTCCACATAGATTTGCACTAGTATTTAGTCTTCTCCCACCTTACGAATGAATAGGATTTGATCAATGATTCACGAGTGTATCCATTGCTAGCATATGTTCGATCAGAGTAGTATACCATACATGGGGTGCTTGATGCAATCCATACAGTGCCTTGTCAAGCTATAGAGATATCCCGAATATCATGGATCAATAAAACCGGTGGTTGTTCAACATATATTTCTTCTTTCACTTTGCCTTACAGAATTGCCGTCTTCACATCCAACTGTTAGACTGTGAACTCTTTGAACGATGCATATGCTAGAAAATTCGAATGGCTTCTAATCTAGCAATACGGGCGTACACCTCGTCATAGTCAAGCCCCCAATTTGTCTAAAACCCTGCACTACTAGTCTTGCTTTGTTTCTGACGATTACTCCACTATCATCCCTTTTATTTTGATAAAACCATCTGGTTCCAAGTGCTTTCTTTTTTGCAGCAAACCTAACCAATCCCCATACTTTCAATTTCTCAAATTGGTTTAGTTCATCCTGCAAGGCATCCGCCCAACTATGTTCTCGAAGGGCCATTTGGGTAGTTTTCCGCTCAATTTGTGAGATGAAGCACGAGTATAGACATGTGTTGATAACTCTTGTTTGACTTTTGTGCTTCAACTCAGGAACGTAGTTTACTTCCTTGAAACATATATCACAATTCTTTAATGTACCTCATTGGGTGAACTTTCCTTTCTCCCCTCCCGCAAAATCAACAAATCCATCGTTGAATTCTTCAAGATCACTTAGTTGGGATAAGTCACCAGTCATATGCCTGGAACAACCACTATCAATGACACAAAGTCTAATGACTGCCCTCCATAGTTGTTCCTACACATTATGCGGGATTAGTTAGATTTGGGAACCCAGGCCATAGTGGTGGTGGGTAAATCCTTCTCATTCACATATGACCTGCATCTAAACCATATTGTTTTTAGAATAGGTAGGTCCATTAGCAGAACATGACAAGTTGGAAGGAGTGGTTTGAACAGGACTTTTAGTTCTCCAAATTTGCTTGTTATTTTTTAAAACTGTTGTATTTTGCGATCTTGAATATGAAGAATTCAAGTGACTTTGCTGGTTCAATTGCTTATCCTTGTTCCAATCTTCATCAGAAGGCTTCACCTTGGAATCCAAACTCTTACCAGGTTTAGATTTTTCAATCTTCCCCTATTTAGTTCGTTTGGTGTTCCCTTTTGGAGCCTTCTGATACTCTCCTTCATTGAGGTTTTCAGGACATTGCTGAAAATTTCTTGCAATGTGACCAGCAATGCCATATTTGACATTTCACACGAGGCTTAGCTGGAGATCTATCAGCCTTTTCAGAACTAGAAGACCTGTGTGGATCCTGAGGTCTTAACGAAACAGACTTACTTTCATTTCTACATTGCTTATTTAACTCTTCTATTTTTGAAATTTTAGTATCTAGATGATCATTACACATATTTTTCAACCTCGATTTAGGTGGGATATACTTTGTTTCTCCACCCTATTTAGTTTGTTTTACCAACAAATTCTTAGACATATCAAATTTGTTTGGCAAAACAACTGAATTCAAGCAATCAGAAACTGAATCAAAGCAAGTATTTAAACATCCATCGCTCTTAAAAACAGAGCCCACACAATTCAAAGCATCATGAGAAATTGAACTATTGTTTGACTTTTTAGAAGCTAAACGATTATTTTTCTAAATTTTTACCTTTAAATCAAGCAATTCAACACATCGTTTTTTTTTTTGTCCTTGTTTTTTGAATTTCTACTTTTAAATCAAGCAATTCAACACCATCGTCCTCATCATCATCTACCCTATCTTCAACAATCACTTCTTCTGCATGTGAAGTAACCGGGTTAGTAACGTTCATTCTCTCACAAACATTGTCAGTTGAAGTCGGAGTAACACTCTCAGTTTGGAGTGACACCGTTTGCTCAACAGTTATAGAATCAATAATATTCTATGGCTGAACGAGGCTTCTGTTGATGATTCAGATTCTACTTTTGTCTGTTCGGATTCAACTTCTTTAGATGATTCATCACTACACTCAGCTGATTCAACTAATTCTGAATTTTTACAACTAGTTGTTCATGAGGAGTCACATGAAGAATCAAACGAAGTAGTTAATTCAGTTTGTTTGCTAGACTCAAACTCTTTGATGAATTCAGCCAAACCATTCATCATAGCTAACTCAAAGTATTTTGATTTGTTTTGAGACTCTTCCTTTTGATTTTGAAGTTCAAATGGTTTTTGAGAAATTGTTGACTCAATGTTATAAATATTATCTAATACTTGAAAATGTTTATCAACATTGGCATTTTTCTCAAAACTTACTGTCACAGTGTGTTTTGAAGCATCGGCATGTTTTTTGAATGTTTTATTGAAGGCCTGTTTTTCTAACTTAATTTCAATTTTATTGTCCTTGTGATTTTGACTTTCTTGGGCTTTACTGGTTCAACCTTCATAGCACTCGGTTATATTCCATGTCAGGCATGTTGGTTATCTCCTCCTCAGTCATAGGAATAGAGGTGTAATTGTGATTGTATGGTGAAGGAATGCATACGAATCCCAATCCTTATTCCTAACTTCCTTTTTACTATATTTTAACTCTTGGTTTATCATTTTCTCAACCTTTTCACTTGACACATCAAACTTTTTAAAATTAAATTCTATATTTTCAAATGTTGATTTTAGATTATCAAGTTCAACAGTTAACTTCTCTAACAATTCTTTGAAGTGGAGATGCCTACATTTTTCTTGGCTCAGATCATTTTGCAACTGTCAGATATCACGCTTTTGCGCCTCCATCATATCCTTATATCCATTAATTTTCTTTTTAATGTGATATAAATCAAATTTGGATAATTGCAGTTGCATAATGAGTGAGTCAGACTACTCTTTGTAACCACTAACTTTACCCCTACAAGCATCCGTACAACAAATATTATCTACATATACCTTAGTAGCAGTAGGAGTAAAGTCGTTCATCTGGGCCATGAGAGCGTGAAAAACATTATCTTCAGTGATTCACAGGTCAGTCATTTGATTTGACCAATCAAATCCTCCCTTTCCTGCGCCACCAAAGTATTGTGTGGGTTTACAACTGGAGTTGATCCAGAGATGTATTTGAAGTAGGGCTGTTAGCTGTGCGAGTGACGGTCACATTTGAAGTAGAGACAACATTAGGTGTCGGTCTTGATGCTAAGCTTATAGTGACGGTTACATTTGAGTCTGATCTCTCTCTTCTTGGTTGTCGGCATTCACGAGCAAAATTCCCTGGCTTGTGGTAGTTGAAACATCTGAGCTTAGATTTGTTCCATCCAAGTTCTTTGTTTGCCGCTTCCAAGCTATTTCTGTCGGTTCTCTTGACAAAGTTCTTGGCACGAAACACGGCCATGGCCATTTGCCATGTGATGTTCATTTCTTCGATGTCATCAGAATGGACTTCATGTAGCTCATCTGCTCCGATGTGATTGGAAGTCAGCTTGCCAACAATGAAAGCATTATAAAAATTCATAACCCCAGCTATGAATGCCATATGGTCTTCAACTTCCTTAAAAACCGTGAAGGGAGGTGTTAAGTTTGACGCAGTACTGGATGTGGCATGAGTTGGTGAAGATTGAACCGGGTTCACTTGTTAAACCGGGGTAGCAAACGTGTAACTAGAGTAAGTGGTAGTAGAAGAATAGGTGGGTGCATTTGAAGGAACATCTGAAAAGATCCAGTCTAGTGTTGCAAAACCAACGCGGTGTTTGAGGAAAGAGCAGCATTGTTGTAGCTCGAGGTATAATTGTAAAGTTTTTGCTTGTGATCCATTTCATAGGATTTGAGTAGAGAGATCAGTTTAGCTAGACTTTTGCGGGTCAAGTCTTCTGTCCTCTTGATAAGTGTGACATTTGTATCCCAGTTCTATGGAAGAGCATTCAACAACTTTTTGTTGACAACTGAGTATTGTAGTGGCATATCATGTGTTCTCATCTCACTAATTAGGGAAATGAACCATTGAATTTGATTTTCAAGGGTTTCTCCCGGGAAGTGATTGAACATGTTGAACCTTTGCATCAACGTTTCCCTCTTGCTTTCTTTCATCTCCTCATTCCCTTCGTACATTGCTAGAAGAGCATTCCACAGCTCTTGAGCAGAAGTAGATTCCCTGACCCCAACATCCATTTCAGGCGCCAATGCAGAGTGTAGCAGTGGTAGAGCCTTTGCATCAATATCAACCTTTTCCTGATCCTCTTCATTGTATTGGGTTGTAGGCTTGACAGGTGTAGTTCCTTTTGCCTCATCTACCATGTAAGTGATCACAATTGGTCCATTGCAAATAGACCTCCAAGCCTTTGGATCCTTGATCCTCATGTATTGAATAAACTTGAACTTCCATTTTAAAAATGATCCTCCTATTAGCAGCCTGGGGATCCTTCTGTTGATTTCTATGATGTTATCAAAATCCTGGTTTATTGCTGCTTTATCACTTAATGGGATCTGGATAGTGAGTTCCATTGCTGAAAACACAAACTATTAGTTATTTTTGAATATCAATTAATTTTAATAGTTTTATATTTTCAATTGTTAGTATGGGTCCCAGAGTTCAATAGTCAAACAGTTCTAATTGGGTCAAACAATCTAGCTCAGGTCACATAGTCCAAAGTTAAATAGTTCAAAAGGTTGCACATGTCAATTGGTCGCACACTGTCCTTTAAGCCGCAAACTAATTTGTAATCCGCACACGTTATTAATGGGTCGGCACTCCTTTAATTGGGCCGCACACTTAGTTCCGGCCCAGTTGAACGTATACCTGCACGCACATTTAGTCTATCGCACACCAATTCCCGTACACTATGTCCTTTGATGATTTTGTGAACAACTAAATCACAATAAACTTGCAAACAAATTTGTAACCAAATTATGTGATTTTTTATCAGCAACAATTTCGTAAAACCTTCAAACAAGATGTTATCCTACCCAAAACAAATCAAATATCAATTTTTTAGTGCAATCAACAAGAATTCGATAAACTGTTCTTTAAAGTTTCTGTATTTTTTAAATTTTCTAGTCAAAATTTTCATGACACAACCTACTAACACACTCTTCTGTTTCTTCGAATCAGCAAACTTCAAACAGCCTTGTTCTTCAAGCAATACCCGCTGAAACCGAGCCTTCGAAACACTTCTTAGGCTCTGATATCATTGTAAGTCCAAGAACTATCAATCGAATATCACAGTACACCTAATTAAGTTTCAGAAAAACAAGAAAGATATAGAAGAAGAAGAAGGATTTGTATCGATTGATATAACAAGTGCACATAATCTCTAAGTGATCGTCTGGTACACGTTTTTAGTGTTTGCAAAACAATCAATAACCAAAACAAGACCTAGGTGCATCCTATTTATAACACATAGGATGACCTAAAACAACTGGGCCAAGCCCAAACCCCTATTCGCATTTATGTAACATCGACCAAGCCCGTCACCTACTAAACCAATCCAAACTAGCATATACAAGACAAACGTAAACCTATAAGTGCATGCTCTTACATAAACGAGTTCCACCACCGATGTGGAGAGCTATTCAAAGAAAAAACCTGACGGGGTGGAAAAGGCGCTCAATTTAAAATTGAAAACAGAAACAAAAGACAGTTGCCTAAAAAATCTCGATGTAACTTACACCAAATCTGATAATGAGTGTAACTCAGATGTGGTCAAGAATGTAGGTGAAAAAGTTTTGTGAAGGGAAAGTGATAACACTAATTGAGAGTGCTGAGTCTAACTTGGAGAAAACGAGTTCTAGTTCACCTTTTGAAAATGAAGAAAGTTTTCATTAGAATTATCTTCAAAAATCAGAATCTAGTTTGAATAATGATCCTAATATGGTTGCATATAAAATGAAAGGATCTGACAAACTATATTCTGATCATGAATTTCCTCTTCAGAATGTGAATCTTGAAAAAAGTTGAACAAGTGTTTAAATTGAAAGAAGTGATTTTGCCTGAGCTTGAAAATCTGAACGTATCTTACTATTCCAAACCAAAACGTTCTTACACTAACAATCACAAAGGAAAGAATTATCCTGAGAACAAAAGAAAAGGGTTGGGATATGTTAAGAAATATATGATAAATTTTCGAAAACCAAATTTCTCAAAGAATATAAACTTTGTTTTTAGAACAAGCTCAGAAAGTGAGAAGCAAAGTTTGGCTAAGTCACAGTCAAATGATAAGTTTTATGCGTATTGTACATGACTCATTTTGAAATTATTTAAATAAAATGTTTTAAGTGCTATCAACACAAAATCTTTTATAACTTGGGAAAGTTGACCTTGCAACCTTTTTAACATATTCACATGTTTGTACATACATACAGGGCCCAGTACAAAAACTGAGACATGATAACGTACACACCACTTATGAACCAACAAGTGTGTGTAGATGCATTTTAGTGTCTGTCTAGTTTATGCCTACACCCCGTGCTAAGGTCGTGGCCATTATCTAATGTAATGAGCCGAGGATATCCAGGACACGGTAGTGAACCCCCGATGTTTAAGTTATCAAACAAAACTAATTAAAACGAAATATGCGGATTTACTAGCCACAATCCGGCATTCGATTGACCCCATTTCCAACTAAGCAGTAATAGTTTACCGTATCCCAAGCCGTATAGGGAAAATAAGTCGAGAGTATTTACTGAGCTATTCTTCGTTTAACGCAAGATTTATTAACTCAGCCGTACACAAAAGTACTAAGTGCAGATAGCATGCCAGCAAGTCTCTAGTCTGGATTATGGCATAAACTAACCAATTAAATACTAAGGTCTTATTTAAGTCATAGACTTAGACCGAGTAGCGTACTTGATCAAAACGTTTAACGCTAGATTAAACGATGATTGGATAGAATGTAGTTTAATCCCAACAAGTACTTTGACTTGTGTAATATGGACAAACTATAAACATTCTAGATTTTGAAACTTAAATGACAAGGTTAGAGCCATTTCGGTTAATTTTCGTAAACTAGTTACATATGCTTAACCGTACGCATAGCAGCGATATCGGGTAACTGGATAAGTCATGAACAAGTTCTATATGCCATTATAGTAGGATATCAACTTATATGCCTGTTATGGTTTTAAAGTGAAACTATGCCTCATAAGGGCGTTTTGGTAATTTCATATCGTATAAGAGGAACTTGAGTATATTTTAATGTTATGGTCATAAGTTTCTGAAAAATAACTTATTTATGATATAATATTAGTAGGATATTAATTACATGGGCAATTTATCTTTTATGACCAAACTATGCATTGAAGGGCATTTTGGTCATTTTACACATAGTTTATTAATTATTTGGGATTTGAGTTCATATCATTACCTATTGTAAAAATATTTAAAATAAGTTTTAAAATCAGTAGGTAACAAGTCTTGGTTGGTAAATATCCGAAACGACGCTTCTGTCAAAATGATGATTTATGCGATGATTAATGAAAACTGATGTTATGATCAGATTAACAAGTCTTAGATATGTTATTTAATATAACATATCAGTAGATAAAAGATTTACTTTGAAAAGATATGATTAAAACCATTTTATAAGCCACAAGGTCTTATCGTCACTTATCGACATAATACAAGGACTTGTTTATAAACTCAGTTTATAATCTGTTTTGACATCCCAAATAATCCTAATTAAATATTACATTAGTAGGAAACAAATTTTCAAGTTCATTATCATTTAAACCTCTTTTTATGCAAAAAGGGCATTTTAGTCAAAATGGCATAATTACAGAACTTGTGCATAAACTCAGATTCTGATTATGATCATGTAATATAACCTCATAGGGTTATGCTACATTATATTATGATCATAATGCAACTTTAGATCAGTAGATAACTAATCTAAATCGGGTCAGAATCGAAAGTCAAAGAAGAAGTCAAACTTTGCGACTTTCGGTTGCGAACCGACCCTAGAACTGAAATTGACGAGCTGAACATGTTCTTAAATGTTCTAATTAATTATTACCAACTTGTTTAATGATTTTTTCGAAAAATGGCATGTTTGATTTTTTAATATCATAACCTTGACTCGTCAATTGGTCTAGCAAACGTGATCTTCAGGAGGTGCCCTTTATAGGGACTAACACCTACCTTATTATGATCACTTAGCCATGTTCATTTCGAATAAGGCTAGACCATAATGGTCTTAACTGAAAGTCAAGGTGTTTTTTGTAAAACGCTTGACTTTTGGCTATAAAAGCCTATAAACGAAAGCAAGAGCAAGGAACACTTACAAGAGGTTCCTAGAATGCAATAGAACTTAGTTGGATGCTCCTTTCAGTTAGGAACTTCCAGAGCAGGGAGATAGAGTTGTGAAGGAGAAAGGTGCAAGTTCAAATGGTGAACCTTGGCACCTATTTATAGCTGGAGAGCTTGAAGGAGGTGATGCCAGGTGTTAAGGGGTGTAAGAGGAAGCTTACAAGTGTCCTAAAACATGGCATAGCAGTTTGGAAAGCCATGGTTTCGAATCAAATGGTTTTTGGCAATTTGTGTGGAGGCCAAGACAATTTTCAGCAGATACAGGCCTCTCGTGCCACGCGAGAGGCCAAGGCCTTGCCTCTCGCGCCCCGTGTCAGTTTTCAAAGTATGACACTTTTAACCACTCAACTTATAAAACCTCCTAAAACACTTGTTTAGCACATTTAGCCCTCCGTAACCAATATTTGCGTACCCGAGTATGCTTGGACATCGTCGAGCTCTCAGTTCGTTAAAAGGTCACTCAAAGGTATAAATTAACATGTTGACACTTTTAACCCCTCCATTATCCAACTTTCATATATTTACAGAATTAACCTCTCTGTCCAACAAGTGACACACATGAGAGTTAGGACTTCGTAAAGGATCACTCAGAGGTTCATTATAAGCATGTTGACTCTGATGTCACTCAGAGGCTGGGCATGTTGACACGACGGTCACTTAGAGGCCATGTTTTACGAATGTTGACACTAATGGTCACACATAAGCTATGTTTTAAGCATGTTGACACTAATGGCCATTCAGAGGCTATGTTTTATGCATGTTGACATTAGAAGATCACTCAGAGATTTAGTTTCGATCATGTTGACGCTTTTAGTCCCAGTTAGTCTTTAATAGACTTAAAACTAAAAAGTACGACATGTGTCACTATATTATTGGAAATGATTTTACAGGGGATGTAACTTTTAGTCCCTGTTAGTCTTTAATATACTTAAAAATAAAAAAGTTGACACGTGTCGCGATATTATTGGACACGATTTTACAGGGTGTTACATCCTCACCCCTTAAAAGAAATCTCGACCTCGAGATTTTATTCAAAAAGATGGGGGTACTTTTGTCGCATAGTGGACTCAACCTCCCATGTAAATTCGGGACCTCTAAGGGCATCCTGTTTAACCTTTACTATAGGGAAATGAACCTCAGGTTTTTATCAATCTGCACATCTTTGTGTGATATTGCTAGTGATTCATCAGCTAGACATTTCTTAAGGTTAAAGATGTGGAACACATCATGAAGTCCACTTAGCTCCTCGGGTAGCCTAAGCTTATAAGCCACAGAACCGACACATTCGATTACCTTGAATGGTCCAATATATCTCGGACTTTACTTGCCCTTCTTTCCGAAGCGCATCACACCTTTCCAGGATGATACCTTCAATAATACTCTGTCCCCTATTTGGAACTTAAGAGGTTTTCGTCTCTTATCTGCATAACTTTTTTGCCTATCACGGGCAGCTTTTAGACGATCACGGATTTGTATAATCTTATCCGTGGTCTCCAGGACAATCTCCGGTCCTGATAGTTGGGCTTCCCCAACTTCTGCCCAGCACACGGGCGTACGGCATTTTCTCCCATACAAGGCGTCGTAAGGAGCAGCCTTGATGCTTGTATGATAACTATTATTATAGGAGAATTCTATTAGGGGTAAGTGGTCATCCTAACTTCCACCTAAATCAATCACACATGCCCTAAGCATGTCTTCCAATGTCTGGATAGTATGCTCACTTTGACCATCAGTCTTTGGATGGTATGCGGTACTAAAATTAATTTTGTGCCTAAAGATTGCCGGAAACTTTTCCAAAAATGAGAGGTATATCTAGTATCTCTGTCAAATACAATAGATACCGGCACACCATGCAGGGACACAATCTTGTCCACATATAACTTAGCCAATTTGTCTGAATTAAACGTTCTTTGATTGGCATGCAATGTGCCGACTTAGTCAGCCTATCCACAACGACCCAAATCGTGTCATTACCACGTTTGGTCTTAGGTAACTTGGTAATCAAGTCCATAGTTACTATTTCCCATTTCCAAGTGGGAATCTCAAGTTGTTGTAGAAGTCCTGACGGTTTATGAAGTTCAGCTTTAACTTGCGAACACGTCAGACATTTAGTTACAAAAATGGCTATGGATTTCTTCAAACCCACCAACCAATAATTCTTTTTCAGATCCTGATACATCTTATCACCACCCGGGTGAACTGAGTATCTTGAATTATGCGCTTTGTTGGAACCCAGATTCTATCATTAAATCTAAGGATTCAATCCTTTCCAGGTGTTAACTAGTCAGAAGGTCACTCAGAGGCTAAGTTTATGAATGTTGACATTAGAAGGTCACTCAGAGACTTAGTTTTGAGGATGTTGACACATATAGTCCTTATTAATCTTTAATAGACTTATTATAAAAGTAATGGCAAGTGTCGCTATATATTGGACACGATTTTTACAAGGTGTTACATCCTCACCCCTTTTAAAGAAATCTCAACCTCGAGATTTTATTCAAAAAGATGGGGGTACTTTTGTCGCATAGTGGACTCAACCTCCCATGTATACTCGGGACCTCGAAGGGCATCTTAACCTATCAATCTCTGATCGGAATTTATTTCTCAATGAACCCCAGGTTTTTATCAATTTGCACATCATTATGTGACATTACTAGCGACTAATCGGCTAGACATTTCTTAAGATTACTGATGTGGAACACATCCTGAATTCCACTAAGCGCCTCGGGCAGCTTAAGCTTATAAGCTACAGTGCCGACACATTCGATTATCTCGAATGGTCCTATATATCTTGGGCTTAGCTTGCCCTTCT
Organism: Scalesia atractyloides; assembly: GCA_947069175.1. Lineage (NCBI taxonomy): Eukaryota > Viridiplantae > Streptophyta > Magnoliopsida > Asterales > Asteraceae > Scalesia > Scalesia atractyloides. Next base: position 23,192,070 of record CAMTDV010000029.1, on the reverse strand, counting down.
TTCCAAATCTCATTACACCTTTCCAAGGTGATACCTTTAGCATGACTTTGTCCCCTATTTGGAACTTAAGGGGTTTACACCTCTCGTTAGCATAGCTCTTCTGCCTATCACGGGCAGTCTTGAGACGATCACGGATTTGCATAATCTTATCCATAGTCTCCAGGATAATCTCTGGTCCTGATAGTTCGGCTTCCCCAACTTCTGCCCAACATACGGGCATTCGACATTTTCTCCCATACAAGGCCTCATAAGGAGCAGCCTTGATGCTCGTATGATAACTATTATTATAGGAGAATTCTATTAGGGGTTAGTGGTCATCCCAACTTCCACCTAGATCAATCACACATGCTCTAAGCATGTCTTCCAAGGTTTGAATAGTACGCTCACTTTGTCCATCCGTCTGCGGGTGGTAAGTCGTACTTAAGTTTAATCTTGTGCCTAAGGATTGTTGGAAGCTTTTCAAAAAATGAGATGTATATCTAGTATCTCTATCAGATACAATAGATATCGGCACACCATGTAGGGACACAATCTTGTCCACATACAACTTAGCCAATTTGTCAAAGTTATTTGTTTTTTTAATTGGCAAGAAATGTGCTGACTTAGTCAGCCTATCCACAATGACCCAAATCGTGTCGTTACCATGTTTGGTCTTGGGTAACTTGGTAATCAAGTCCATAGTTACCATTTCCCATTTCCAAGTGGGAATCTCAAGTAGTTGTAGAAGTCCTGATGGTTTCTGATGTTCGGCTTTAACTTGCGAACATGTCAGACATTTAGCTACATAAGTGGCTATGGATTTCTTCAAACCCATCCACCAATAATTCTTTTTTAGATCTCGATACATCTTGTCACCACCCGGGTGAACTGAGTATCTCGTATTATGCGCTTCCTGGAGGATTAGATCTCTAAGTCCTCCAAAGATTGGAACCCAGATTTTTTCATTAAATCTAAGGATTCCATCCTTTCCAAGCGTTAACTGATCAATAGTTCCGGCTAATCCTTCATTAGGAATAGCTTCTCATTCAAGTTATTTCTAAGCTCAATGCTCTTGGCATTAATCCTAATGGGCTTAACCCTTTCCTTGCGACTCAAGGCATCAGCAACCACATTTGCCTTGCCGGGATGATAGCGAATTTCGCAATCATAATTATTAAGTGTTTCCATCCAACGATGTTGTCGCATGTTCAAATTCTTTTGATTGAACAAATGTTGGAGACTCTTATGGTTAGTGTATATAATACACTTTGTGCCATATAAGTAATGTCTCCACAACTTTAGTGCAAATAAAATGGCACCCAATTCCAAATCATGGGTGGTGTAATTCCTTTCGTGCACCTTTAATTGTCGTGATGCATTAGCAATCACTTTGCCTTTTGCATTAGCACACATCCCATGCCAATGTGCGAAGCATCACAGTAAATAACAAAATCTTCAATACCCTCAGGTAGAGATAACACATGAGCATTGCTCAACTTGTGTTTCAGAATTTCAAAAAATTCATGTTGTTTTGGACCCCAGTCAAATTTGACATTCTTACGGGTCAAGGTAGTTAAAGGAGTTGATATTCTTGAAAAGTTCTCAACGAACCTCCTACAATAACCAGCCAATCCTAAGAAGCTATGAATCTTCGATGGAGTTTTGGATACTTCCCAATTCATTATGGCTTCAATCTTGGCGGGATCCACTTGGATACCATGCTCGCTTACAACATGTCCAAGAAATTGGACTTCTCTAAGCCAAAATTCACACTTAGAAAATTTTGCATAAAGCTTCTCCTATCTTAGCAATTCTAGGATGCACCGAAGGTGTTTCTCGTGATCAACTTGATTACGAGAGTGGATAAGTATGTCGTCTATGAAGACAATGACAAACTTATCTAGATATGGTTTGCAGACTCTATTCATGAGATCCATGAATGTTGCAGGTGCATTTGTGAGCCCAAAAGGCATAACCAAGAAATCATAATGACCATATCGGGTCCTGAAGGCAGTCTTAGGAACATCCTCGTTCCTAACCTTCAGCTGATGATATCCTAATCTCAAATCGATCTTAGAGAAATAGCTAGCACCTTGAAGTTGATCGAATAAGTCATCGATCCTTGGCAGAGGATAACGATTTTTGATTGTTAACTTGTTCAACTCACGGTAATCAATGCACATCCGCATTGAACTATCCTTCTTTTTAACGAAAAGAATAGGAGCTCCCCACAGTGAGGAACTAGGTTTTATGAAACCTTTCTCTAAAAGTTCATCTAATTGAATTCTCAATTCTTTCATTTCCGTCGGTGCTAGGCGATATAAAGCTCTGGCTACCGATGCTGGTCCAGGTAGGATATCAATTCTAAACTCCACTTGCCTATCTGGAGGTAGGCCTGGTAATTCTTCGGGGAAAACATCGGAATACTCCGAAATAACTTGAAGGTCTTTAATATCTGGTTTAGGCTCGTTGATAGAAACTTTTTCCATGCAAATGACACAACCTATCCTCAAACCCTTGTATGCCTTAAATAACGACACCTTGTCTGGCAATCCGTAGTGTGAATCTCCAGGGATAGTGATCGTTTCACTAGATGGGGTTTTAATCTCGATGAGTTTCTTATCACAGGCAATGCGGGCTTGGTTATGGGATAACCAATCCATGCCTAAAACTACATCGAACACCGCCAATTTCATTGGCAAAAGAGAGATAGGGATAGAATGATTCTAATGGATATAACATATCCGTCAAGAATGGAAGATGCTGTTTCTAAAGTTCCATCAGCAAGTTCAACTTCATAGGTTATGTCTAGAGTTCTTATGGGCAAGTTTAATAGTTTACTAAACTTATGGTCTACAAAAGATTTATCTGCACCCGAATCAAAAAAAACTCTAGCGTATACATCATTGATGAGGAATATACCTGTTATGACGTTGTTGTCATTAACGACCTCTCTAGCATTCATCTGGAAGGCATGAGCATTCCTTTTCTTAGCCTCTCCAGGCTTTGCATCATTATTTCTAGGGTTCTTAGGGCAGTTAAACTTAATATGCCCCTTTTCATTACAGCCGTAGCAGACGGCATTCTTAAGATCCTTGCACTCCAGGGTCTTACGCCCCTTTTTCATACAGATACCACAGGGTCTAGCCTGTAGATCAATACTACACTATCCCCAATGCCTACGATTGCAATTTTTACATGTCGGCGTTACGCCCGACTTATCTTGGTTCTTTCTGAAGCCAAATCTCCCCTTATTCTTCTTATTAAATCTTTGGGAGCTATCATCCTCTCTCTTCCTTTTCCCGTCAGTCTCAGCTTTAACTGACTTTTGCCTCACCAAATCTAAGGTGAGGGAGAGAGATAGGTCAACATCAAACCTATAGGTACTAGGCTGAGCAGCCTTCACCATACCTTTTATCTCAGGCGCTAACCCATTAATGAAACACACGATGCGTTTGGGTTCAGGAGTAATTAAATAAGAAACTAACCTAGACAGGGCATTAATGTCAGAAACATACTTCCAACAATCTAGGTTTTTCATTGTGAGATTCAAGAAGTCTGACTCTATCTTCTCCACCTCATGAGGTGGGTAGTCAGTCTCCTTGACTAAATCAACAAACTTAGACCATCCTAAGTTGTACCTTACATGTATATTGGATCATAGCTTTCCACCAAATCAGGGCATCGCCCTTAAAGGACTGTGATACATACTTAACCACATCATTATCAGCACAACCGCTTATATCTACTATTGTCTCCATTTCATCTAACCATTTCAAGGCTTCTACAGCTCCTTTTTCCCCATTAAAATCTCGGGGCTTACAGGAAACGAAGTATTTATAGGTACATCCATCTTTAGAAGAACGAGTCATATCAGTAAATTCTAGTTTTCTTGGTTCACTCTTAGCATTTGAAGAGTGAACTGATCTCTCCTTACGAGCTGAGGATGGTGGGATTGATAAGGGTTTGGAGCGAGTAGTGCTCAATTCTTTAAATTTCTCCATGGCTTTTCCCACAGCTGCATCAATGCGAGCTTCGAAATTATCATTATCGATGGCTATATTTTCAGCTTTGAAAGAGTTAATCTCTTGGTGGCTACTTTGTGCCTCGTCCGAGTTTGCCATTCTTGAAGCTTTGGCTCTAGTCACCAAATAAAACTTCTCTTAGCCATGGTATTGATAACAATATTCGGCTTTAAAAATTGGATATACAAATCCATCACCTACTCAAACTAGTGTGAATATGATCACAACTCTTAGGCTTATCATATCTATATTTGGCCTAGGTCTCAAAAAGACTATCAAAGGCAAATTACAATTTGGACGTAGTCCATATATTATTAGACAGTGGATCATAATGTCACCTCTGGATAGAAGGATAACTCTTCTTAACTATCATGATAGAAGGCCCTTTTATCCTTAACTATCATTTATAAGCTGGCCAAATATGTGGTCTGTGCCACTTAGTTAATCAAAACCATTAAGATCTTTATGGAATTATATAGCATAGAATAAATTTCGAGTAAATCGAGACGCTCGCTTGAAGAGGATGAATACATATATATATATAATTCCAAAATATTTCATTCAATGCCATTAAGAAAATACAATAGTAGAAATAAGAAACAAACAGACTATCCATGCAAGGAATTAAAAGAAATAAAAATGTCCAAGCAAGGACTAAAGAAATAACAATGTCCTCGTAGGGACTAGCATATATTATTAGAAGAGACTTCACTCATCCTTCTTTCCCTTAACCAACTTGGAGAATTTCTTGAAGAACTTGTTCGTCTTCTTCTCTGTTTTCTCCGCTTGTTGTTGCATTTCTTTCATTCGTTCTAAGGCCTCACTGATGGCCTCAAGTGGCGGCGAAGGTTGTGGTTGTGGTATAACAGGATATTGGTACCCATTACTTGGATATCCAATAGGTGGATAAGCTGGTGGGAAAGGAGACGGATAAAGTGCGTTATGCATGACCGCTTGAATATAAGGGCCATGCGACAATGCTTGGTTATCTACAGGCGTAGATGGGTCAAAAGGATCATATCCAGATGTATCCGGATATGTTGGGATAGGGTTATTATAACCCAATGGTGGTGGTTGAACCGCTGGTGATGGTGTTGGTTCCACCACAGGTGAAGCATTAGAGGGTCCACCCATTTGTGGGTCCTCGTGGATGGTTAGGTAATTTTTGGGTAACGGTAGAAGCGAACCCGACCGTTGTCCTGCACGTACCGACATACACGCTCCTCGTTTCTTCCTTGGTGGCTCAGGTGGTGGCTGAGGTTGTTCCATTGGTTCCATGTGAACATCTTCTTGTACAGGAGGTGCTGGGGAGTGGTGGGAAGGACTGTTAGCGAAAGTAAATTGGTGGCTCAGGTGGCAGCTGAGGTTGTTCCATCGGTTCCATGTGTTAAGGTAATTGTTTGGGTTAAACTCATCTTGATAAGAATGATGAGAGTGCTGTGATTGGTGCGAATGATATGAGTGGTACGTGTTTTGGGTATGGGTAGGTGAATGTCTTGATAGGGGCCAGGAATCCCCCGCATCCTCATAGGGATTCGAGTGATGGGGTTGAGAAGGAATGTGCCCAGATGGTCCTCCTCTCAATTTTCCTCTACCTCTTCCTCGTACTCTTGGCGGCATTTTCCTGTTAAAAATCAAATAAAAAACAATACTAATAACTTAATAATGAGATGAGTAATCCTAGGTCAATGCCTAGACTCGGAAGTCTAAGGAATGTGCTTGTGTAAGTTTGAGATTAAACACAAGAAGGCTAGTGTTTAATTCTCTCAAATGTTAGCTCTGATAACAACCTGTCACACCGCGGCTTTTACAGCCAATCCAAACAACGGTGGGCCCTGGTAGGGAATATCGTGAGGTAAGTTGATATCATCATATTCAATTAAACACAGCACAACAGAAGTCTTGGAGTAAAATTAATATTACAAACCAAATGTTCAAAATACAAATAATATACAGACGACTCGTAATAGAAGATCCACAGGCGGATCGTAAAATGTACAAAAGTGTATAACAAACTTCGGGCAGATCTAGGATTTGCAAGATCATCTTATCACTACCGAGCAGCTTCCAGCCTATTTTCGTATTGTACCTGCAGACTTAGTCTTTTGAAAATACGTCAGCTTTCGCTGGTAAATACATCCAATTGACTCATTTTGAAAACATTTTAAAAATGTTTTAAGTGCACATTGGCACAAAATCTATTATAACTTGGGAAAGTTACTATGTAACCTTGTTAACAAATTCACATGTTTGTTCATACATACAGGGCCCAGTGCGAAAACCGAGACATGATTAACGTATACACCACTTAAGAACTCACGAAGGAGTTATCCCCAACTTTATGGGTATAGCATAAGCGTCTTTTAGGTGTGTGCCTACACCCCGCGCTTTGGTCGTGGCCATTATCTAATGTAATGAGCCAGGATATCCAAGACATGGTAGTTAACCCCCGATGTTTAAGTTATCAAACAAAAACTGATTAAAACGGAATATGCGGATTAACTAGCCACGATCCGGCATTGGATTGATCCCATTTCCGACCAAGCAGTAATAGTTTATCGTAACCCAAGAGGAAGCCTTTCAAATACTGAAACAAAAACTCTGTAATGCTCTGTTTTATCTTTACCCGACGGAAACGATGATTTCATTGTCTATTGTGACGCATCAAACCTAGGCCTTGGTTGTGTTCTCATGCAAAGAGACAAAGTTATAGACTATGCGTCAAGACAATTGAAAATCCATGAGAAGAACTACACAACTCATGATCTTGAGTTAGGAGCCATAGTTTTTGCTCTCAAAATTTGGAGACACTACCTTTACGGTACGAAATGTGTGGTTTTTACTGACCACAAAAGTCTCCAACACATATTCAATCAAAAGGAGCTTAACATGAGACAACGATGCTGGGTCGAACTTCTGAACGACTACGACTGCGAGATTCGCTACCATCCTGGTAAGGCAAATGTTGTGGCTGATGCGCTTAGTCGTAAGGAATGTGTCAAACTTCATTGTGTTTGAGTTTAATATGATATCCAGACACGTATCCTTCAAGCACAACATACATGTGTGACCCAAAGCTTGTTGAAAAATGAGCTGCCACAAAATCTCGAACTTCAACTCGAAACAAAAGATAACAGATTACTCTACTACAAGAACCGTTTATGGATTCCTAGTCAAGATAATCTTCACACCTTATTGGTGGACGAAGCTCATAAGTCTCGTTATTCAATCCATCCTGGTTTAGACAAAATCTATAAGGATCTCCGTACCCAGTATTGGTGGTTAGGTATGAAGAAGGACATTGCCTTATATGTGTCTAAATGCCTAAGTTGTCTTAAAGTTAAGACAGAACATCAACGCCCATCTGGTTTACTTGAGCAACCATAAATACTGGTATGGAAGTGGGAGAACATTGCGATGGATCTCGTCACTAAACTACCATGCACACCTAGAGGTCATGATACCATTTGGGTAATCACCGATCATCTAACAAAGTCAGCACACTTTTTGGCAATTCGTGAGGATCTATCTGCTGACAAACTCACCAAGATCTACGTTGTTGAGATTGTATCTCGTCATGGAGTTCCTTTGAACATCATATCCGATCAAGATGCTTGATTCTCATCTTACTTTTGGAAGACCATGCAATCTGCCATGGGAACCAAACTCAATCTGAGCACTACTTATCATCCTCAAATGGATGGACAATCTGAAAGGACAATTCAAACATTGGAGGATATACTTAGAGCATGTGTAATCGACTTTGGTGGTAGTTGGGATTCGCATCTACCATTGGTCGAATTCTCCTACAACAATAGCTATCACGCCAGCATCAATATGGCGCCTTTCGAAGCTCTATACGGTCGAAAATGTTGTTCACCTATCTGCTGGAATGAGGTCGGTGAAGCTCAGCTCACTAGGCCTGAACTCATTCACGACACAACAGACAAAGTCAAGAAAATTTGCGATAACCTTCTGACAGCTAGAAGCCGTCAAAAGAGTTATGCGGACAAACGACGCAAGCCCTTGGAATTCCAAGTTGGTGATCACGTCCTTTTCGAGGTATCCCCTTGGAAAGGTGTGATTAGATTTGGAAAGAGAGGAAAACTTGCACCACGATATATTAGACCATTCAAGATCGTTGAGAGAATCGGAAAGGTGGCCTACCGACTTGACCTACCTCCTGAACTTGGGAATATTCACCCAACATTCCACGTGTCCAATTTGAAAGAGTGTTTAGCTGATACAAACCTCCACATTCCCCTCGACGAAACTCACGTTGATGACACGATGCACTTTGTCAAGAAACCTGTGGAGATATTGGACCGTGAAGTCAAGAAACTCAAGCGTAGACGTATACCGATAGTTAAAGTTTGTTGGGAATCCAAACGTGGCCCAGAATTTACTTGGGAATGAAAGGATCAGATGAAAGCCAAATATCCACATCTGTTTCACAAAGTTTCCTCAAATTAAATTTCGGGTCGAAATTTCCAAAAGTAGGGGAGACTCTGTCATTTGTGCCTTTTCAATCATTTGCACAATTACAAACAATTTTGTATTGAATGAAACCATGTGTTTTATTTCTAAATATTTTTGTATTCAATAAAATCTTGTATTTTATTGATGAGAATGCAAAAATGTCAATGGTTGCACAATTTCGATCATTTTCGTGTTCGTTAAAGCGTTTTACGCATTTTTGCGAAACGCATAACCGTACAACCAAACGAACCGACATCCACGACATTTTCGGGCATAATCCAAGTTACACGTGTCTTAACACCTTTATATAACCTAAATATTAGGTTAAAGGGGTTAAAAATGGCAAACAAGTGAAAATACAAGTCCAAGGGCCAAAAATGTCAAAAAAAAATAAATATTTTTGCTTCTTCACCAAGTTTGCCACCTATCTCCAATTTTGGACACCTAGTACTCACTTTGCCACACTTAATATGGTGTTGACACATGTTAGGACACTAATCCACACTTGAGGACACTTGTCATCACCTCCTTAATCCTAAAATACTATAAATACCCCATGATTCTTCTATTTTTTTCATACCACTTCAAAACACTTCAAAGCAAAGTGTGAATTCTTCTTTCTATCCTTCTTGGAGCTTGTTTCCAACCTTTGAAAGCCTCCTATCTTGAGATTCGAAAGTGTTCTTCAACACGAGTAAGTACTCTTCTTAGTTCTTTAATTTTTTAGCTATTTTTAGCTAAAAGTCGAACAGTTTGGCAACTGATTGACTTTTGGTTCTGACCATATTTGGTCAAGTCAAAGTTCAATTGAACTTTGAAATCTGATCGTAATCACGAAGGTTATAATCCCTAACGATTTCACCTTCTGATTACCACGTTTACTAGACGAAGTGACGAGTCAAAGTTTCGGTCAAAAATGCGCATGATGTTCATTTTATGACGAAACTATTTTCAGGTATCAAGACACCAAGTTTTGATACCATATCAATTTTATAAACTTAGTTAGACATATTTTGACATGTCTAACTCGTCACTTCTAGTTTAGTGCTTATTTAGGGTCGTAAGTCGAGCGGTCTTGACCACCGCTTTAACTTTCGAATCCGACCCGTTTGGTCGATCTTAGGATCCTACCAAACACATATTTGTGACCATAGTTATATAGGGAATAACCTACTGAGGTTATACCTTATGTTCACATCGTTTGGTTAGTGTTATGATAAGTTACTTCTATGTTCTTAAAAAAATGATGACCAAAATGCCCTTTTGCGCATAAATCCATTTTAAACACATGTAACCATATTTTTGACATATAAACTGATGTTTTAACATTTTCAAACATGCTTGGGCATTTAAGACTTATCATAGGACACGTTTAACCATCCAATCACACGTTTACACTAATGACCCGTTAAAGTAGCGTAATCTACCTTAACGAGACATAATGGGTCAAAAGCACTTAGGATCCTTTCCAAATCAGAATGTTAAGTTTGTTAAACCATATCACATGAGTTCCAACACTCGTTTGGTTTATAAGACTTCATTCTATCGGATCTCCCGTTTATAGTCCCGACACGCTAACATATTTATCTGACACATTAGGACACGTTTGAGCTTTGTTTATTTCGTTGATCAAGAACACTTTCGCAATCCCAAGTGAGTACATAGCCCCCCTCTTTTACGTTTTCAAATGTTTTGGGGTGATTCATATGTGCCTATAATTATTTTCAAAATTTCAAAACAATATACATGGTTTATGTATACAAAAATGATTTTCAATGTGAGTACATAGTTCCCCTCTTTTACGTTTTGCAAATGTTTTTGGGGTGACTCATATGTGCTAAATCATTTTCAAGTTTTCAAAAACAATGTCTATAGTTTATATATAAAATAATACGATTTCAATAATGTGAACAACTTGTTGATACGTTATCCATAACACGAATGACATTCATTAGCTTTGGTCGAGCCGACCAGTAGTATGTTTTGGTACCATAGGACTGACAATCCCATTATCGGACTGTTCACTGGATTTGGTGGAAGTTTGGGTAATGACAGAAACTGTTTCTGATTAACAAATCATTTGTTGATTTGTTAGTCTAGTTAAAGAGACCCTTTGGTGGTCTATTAAAGATACCCTTTGGTGGTATAGTCAACACAGGTTTGAATGTGTTCATTAAAGACCGATCAAAAGTTTTCACAATTAAAAACATGGATGATTTGTTTATGACATGGACAATTGGTTTATGACACGGACGATTGATCTATAACACGGATAAATGGTTTATAACACGGACAAATTGTTTTGAACAATGTCACGCAATGATTTTCACTTAAAGATATAAACCATACGAAGTTTTCTTTTGAATCAATCTATTACAAGGTTTTAACAAAAGAAATGTTTTTGTCAAGATTCATGGCTACAAGGTTTTCACAAATCTAACCAACTTGTTTTAGTTGGTTAATTGTATTGCAATATCAAACACTTTTGATACGAGGTTTTCACTTAACGACTCTTGTAGTCAGACGAGGTGTTGCAATATGTATACAAGGCCACGAATTTGACACACTCACAAAAGCTATGTACTCGTCGGTATTTTTTATGCTGACTCTCTTTTCACATATGTTTTAGGAACCAATACTTGATAATATGATGCATGCTTCACGTAGGAATGGACGCGGGCCTTAGTGACTTAAAACATGAAAGACAGTTTATTTATGTGTTGTTTCTGTTTATCCCAAGTCAATGTAAACATTTAACTTAATCAAACAAAATTTTAAATTCCATGAGTTGTGAAACAATAGTTCTGTGACATGACTCCCCGACGTTTCCGCCGCAGTTCGTTGTTTTACGCGGTCGGGGTGTTACACTTTTCATTAATAGATTTGTCCTGATCAGTCACATTTGATTCATCATCTGAAGAATCATCATCCTCTATTATTGGAGGACTATGTTTCTTAACAGATGACTATTTTCTTTATCTGTCTGTTTAGTTTCCTCTGAAGAATTGTCTAGTTTGAACCCTCCTGCTACGAACTCTTAGGGATTAAGAGGTACAGATGGTTCAAAACGTGACATTTCTTCCTCTTCGGGCAATCTGGTATATTTGTGTCTCAACGGCGGTGGACACGATTGATAACCAATGCATTTTACATTCCCTTTGAGTTTATGAACTTCAATGATGTGATCTAGCATATATCGAGAGTTTGAGTAACTTTCCAATTTGAGCTTGATTGCATCATACTCGCATTTGGCTATGGCTAATTCCTTTTTCGTTTCTTCAATGATATTAATGTAGTTATTGATACCAGTTTGTTTCTTCAAAACTGTTTTCGTTAACTCAAACACACTTTTCTTAAGAGTTTCAATTACATATTTGAATTCCTTTCATTTCGAGTTAAAGCTATATTTGCCTCCTTGCATTTAGAAAGTTCAACTACCAAGCTATGATTGTGACTATTAACTGTTTTAAATTTATGTTTTAAATCTGCCCAATCATTGCATATACTAGGAGTGTTGGTATGTACCTGACTTATCAAGGCTGCAACACTTGCCATAAAGGCAGTGTTATAAGAAAAAGATCCATCCTAGGCGAAAAACTTTTCCATTTCCTTGGATGCAACTGTAACTTTTCTTATCAACACAGACTTCTGATTCTTCAGCTTCTTTCAGCAATCTGTCAACCTCAGCATCAATTCTTTCCTTGACATCCGAATCTGATCCATAACCACCCACAATTGAGCTTTCCTCGTCAGAACTTCAGTTATACCCAGAACTATCATCATCTTCAAAAAATTCATCACTATGAACATGCTTGATATGATTGATTATTTTAGCATAACAAGCGTTCCTCCTTGTCCTCCATTTCCCAATTGAACTGACCAATCGCATCCTTCATCTGCTTGTACTACCAAGGCTCTGTTTGTGTTTGAGTGCCCAGACTAGTTTGAGTTGTTTGGGTTGTTAACTGCTACTATACCCCGTTCTATGTTGACTTGGGTTGTGTTGGATGTACTTGGTTGATTTCTAAAAGGGTTGTGGTTTCCTTGCTTGCTCGGTCGAGTGCATTCACGCTTGAAATGACCTTTCTCACCACAGTTGAAGCATGTAACAGCTTCCTTATCAAAACCATACTTTGTATCCTGTTTACTCTCCAAACTTGTTCTTCCAGTTCTGCTCATGTAGTCTTTCGCTCTCCTCACCGCACTTGCAAACACCCATTTAATATCCATCAACTCCATTTCATCCTTGTCTATTTGTTGATAGCCTTCATGTGTCAGATTAATGTTTCCATACCCGCAACTAATCCACACTAAGCACTAACCATTGTGTTTAGATGTTCCATGTGTTCCCGGGCAACTTCCACACTGACTTTAGTAAGGTTTGATGTATCGAGTCTGATAGTGTAAGGGTTTGAAGGTAGTTGTTACCATAGAAAGCTTGTTGAGAAGCTTGTTATGGGACTTGTGGTGTAACAACTTGTGGTTGAGGAAGAAAGGCTTTTGGATCAAATTCTTGGTCGTAGACTTGAGCACTTGAACCAACAGACTGATCTGTTTGAACTTTTGGTAGAAAGGGATTTGCATTCGATACAAAAGCTGTTGGAAGCTTCGGTTGCTGACTTGTACTTACACCTGTGTTAATACCTCCAAAATACATCTCTGGGTTTTGTGGAACTGGAATTCGTTTTTGCTTTTCGAATCTCTTCTTCATTTTTGTTTTCAAGTTTCTGAACAAATTCATAAATGATGATTACATCCAAAACACTGGTATGTTTTAGCAAGTCAATGAATTAACTCCACTTAGGTGGTAAAGCATCAGCAAAACGCATTACAATCTCCTGTGGTGATGTGTTAACCTTGTATGAGTACATCTCACAAAGCAAATGATAGAATCGAGTAGTCATGTCGCTTAGTGTTTCATTCTCCATGAACAAAAACCCTTCAAACTCATTCTTTAAAAGATCATGTCTAATCTTTCTCGTTGCTGCATTTCCTTCCCCTATTGCATCCAAAGTGTCCCACAAAGTCTCTGTATTGGTATAATACACAAATTGATGATTAATATCCTTGTGAAGTGCTTATGTAAGGATAGCAAAGGCCTTCTTCTCTAGATCATAAGCCATCTTATCATTATCTTCCAACTCTGCTAAAGAGGTTAGATTTGATCCTGCTTCTTCTAGAGATTCTTTGTACGGAGTAGTAAAACACGTCCACAACTCGGTATTCTGACCAAGAACATACATATGAAAACGATCTTTCCATGATGGATAATCATTCATGTGATTCAACTTCGGTTGATGATTGTTTCTTCCTGTCTCACTCTCGCCAATGAGAAGAGTTTGAATGCTTTGATTATGATTCACAACACACGCCCATTGATTAGAGGTAATCATGGTCGTTTGTTGAGGCATTAAAGATGTACCCATGAGGTTGCGGAGCTAGTTTGTGGTGGATCTTGACTTGTACTTGAGCTACTACCCCAATCCCAAGGATTTGAACCCATTTTAGTTAATTAACTAAGAGTGTTTGCTTAAAACCACAAATTTTACAAGTTAAATATATAATAAATGCTTTCTGTGAACCATTTGTTGAACTTTAATGAATCACTAAGGGCCACGAAAAATAAGACCCTCAACGAAAAACCTCTTCACAAAGAACTGAGTCTTTCGTGAACAAACAGAGCAACGAAGAATTGTTCTTCTTTAACTTCTTCAAATCCACGAAGAATAGGTTCTTCGTGTTCCTGTTTCTTCGCAGCTTGGTTTTTCGTGAGTGGTTAGGTAAGACCAGCCCTTTTTACAGTGGAATCTTGTTTCTGACTTGTAAAGGTTTAAAGCAAAGTTTCTAGATATGGTTACAAAACAAACATCCGAAATTCACCTTTTTCAGTCAATTTTATGGTTAAGTCTACACTCAAAGAATATTCCGATAACTTTTCCAGCCAAACACTTCACCTATTAAAGATGGCAAACTAGATTTTTGCTAGAATTTAAGAAAAACCGTATTTTAACATGTCTCCATGTGCTTTAACAAGGTTTTTGTAAAAAATTACTGCAAACAACAAGTGTTTCTTAAGTTTTTAACCCATTTTACCTGCAATAACTTAGGTTTCTTGTTCTATGTCAAGTACACTTCCAAGAAGCTTCAAAAACTTGCTCAAAACACAACAATATGCTTGGTTTTCAACAAGGAAGAGAGCCAAAGCTCTGATACCACTTGTAGGTCCCTCTCGGAGGATCAAGATAAACCTACTTCCTTGTCGTTAACACACACAAGCGTGGAATACAAGTGTATATGCAAACCAAACAAATGTAGAACACAAAATAACCAATGATTCACTATCTTGATTAAACTAAAGAGAACAAGTACAAACACATACACACAATGTTCATACAAAACTCACAGTGATCTCTCCAGAAACTTGTAACCATAACCTGCTATATATAGGCCCGATACCCAGTAACATTACGAAGAATATTACTAGGCCACAAAGAAGGACAAGGCCCACAAAGAAGGGTTCTTCGTAGCCTCTTCCACGAAAAACATAAGGTACGAAGAAGAGTTCTTCGTGGCCTTTACAATGTAACGAACATAGTTCTTCGTGAATTAATGATTCCCATGAAGAATTAGTTCTTCGTGGGAAGCCTGCACACAGACAGTATGATACTGATTACAACTTACAATTAGATATCAAACACTTACACATTAACAGTCTGCACACTTGCATCCTGTTATACAGTACATACAAAATAAACATCGAACCGAGTCAAGACAAGAGGATATCTTAGCTTGTTAGACTCGACCAAAACATTACAGACATGATAAATAAAGACCGTACAATTACAACCAAAATCAAGAACAAGCTACAGACACAAAAGTGCACCAACAAACAACCGGCACAGGTTATGCATGTGACATGTGATGCACAAACTTTCAATCAAACTAAACTAATATTTCTGAATTTTTAGATTTTTTCATTCTGTTTTTGTATTTGGGGTTTTTGTTTATTTGTGATTTTAGTTATTTATATTAAGTCAATAACTCATTAAAACATCTCATCATGACTCATTAAAACTTATGTGGCTGTTTTGTTCTATTTGTTGGTGTAAGGTTATGCAACTCCACCAATTTTAAAGAGCGGGTATGCGGTGTTGTTTGGACTAATACACTTAAACCTGAAAAGTTTGTATCTGGATGGGTAGATGTTATTGAAGAGTTTAACCTCTCGGATAATGAGTAGTTAACTGATATTTTTGCCATCAGGGAATCATGGAATCCCGCATATTATAGGATGGAGTTTTTGTCGGGTTTAATGCGTACAACCTCAAGTTCTAAGTATGAAAACCATTTCTTTGGTCAAGTATATAATTCAAGGTCAACTTTAGTTGAGGTTATTATTAGTGCATATTGTGTGTGTCCGCCACTGTAAGAATAGGCTAGATAGAGCGTGTGTTGAAAATTGTATAGTTAAGAGTGAGATACGACCCACATGATACTTTCGAGAGGACAAGTGTTGATCTGCACAAATGAGGACTCATCCACACGGATGAGTCATCCACTCCAAATAGTCATCCGCTCCAACGCTGATGTCTATAAATAGGAAGTCGTGTGTTCGAAGTTCATAACTTTTGGGAACGACTGGAGAGACCTCAGATTTATCTCCAGCTTGTCAAATGATGTATGCTCTTTCGGTATTAATGAAAGCTTCTACAATCATGTTACTCTAAACATTATGATGCCGAAATTTCTACCGAACTAGCTTTATCTTATCTAAACTTTCATCTAAACCGACGTTCCGAATCCTAACAGTGGTATCTGAGCTATGGTATCGATTCAATTGATCTAACCGTCGACTAAATCACCTACACTCATGATGTACAAAGGGGATTTTGTTAGTGCATATTGTGTGTTGAATATTGTATAGTTGAGAGTGAGATACGAACACATGACACTTTCGAAAGTATGACACTTTCGAGAGGAATACACTTTCGAGAGGACGACACTTTCAAGAGGACAACACTTTGGAGAGGACGAGTGCTGATCCGCATGAATGAGGGCTCATCCGTGCAGATGAGTTATCTGCTCCAAATAGCCATTCGCTCTAAAGCTCAAGTGTATAAATAGGAAGTCATGTGATCGAAGTTCATAAGTTTTGGGAATGGCCATAGAGACCTCCGATTTCCTTACAGCTTGTAAAATGATGTATGCTCTTTTGGTATTAATGGAAGATTCTAGAATCCTGTTAATTTAAACGTTATGAGGCCGAAATTTCTGCCGAACTAGCTTTATCTTATCTTAACTTTCGTCTAAACCGACCTTCCGAATCCTAACAGTATATGGTACCGATTCAATTGATCTAACCATTGACTGAATCACATACGCTCATGATTTATGGGTTTTTAGACGTAAAACAACAAACTGAAGGTCAATTCATGCATGGAATTTGAATTTGAAGACATCATTACATTCAAAATTTATTTTCGTTCATCTTTGTGAAGGATTCATCATCAAATTCGAAGAAATGAAGTTTTTGTATCGAAAACACTTGAACAACAACGTTCGAGCGCATGAGTCATTTTCAAACGGATGAGGACTACGGATTAGGTTCTCATCTGCACGGATCAAGAAGTCAATTGCACGGATCAAGCAGTCATTCGCACGAATCAGGCTCTCATCCGCACAAACCTGTTTCACCGGTTCCAAGTCAAAACAGTCAACCGCACAAAGGAGTTATCTGCGCGGATGACTCATTCGTTCGAGAACTCTCACGCATGAAAGACACTGTTTGAGGCTAAAAAATCATGAAAATTCGTTTTTTAGGATTGTTTTGAGAGGGAAAGTGTCTAGAAAATATTGGCGATGAAATTTTTTTGGGGATTTTAACGTTAAATACGGGTTGTTCGGGGACCTGTCAGAATTTTCGAAGAGAATAAAAAGATGATAAATTCACAAACAAAATGTTGATAGAGAGTAGGGTAGTCACGGAGACCTATTCATAATGATTATCATCTAGTGAAGTGACTATTAATGGGCCAAAATTGTTAAATCCGTGAAACCTGAATTTGCCTATTTTAAGAGGGTAATTTAGTGATGAGTTTAGAGAGGTCAGAATTTGCCATAAATGAGGAGTAATAAAAAATTTCAAATATTAGAATGATTTTGTAAATTCAGACAGGAAAAACGTGCAATAGTATTCGGGTGGTTAAGACGCAAATTTTTTGGTGATGTAGAGTATCTTGATCCTTAGTTCGTGATCAATTTGAAACCGGATTCTTCAGTTGTTTGTGATCAAATTAAAGCTTTGTCTCCGTTCACGCTAATATGCTGGAAACAGTTTTGGTCATTTTGAGCCGTCAGCTTCAACATAGCTTTCAAGATACTGATACTCGGTTTACTCTACAACATTTTAGGTTTTCAAGCACATTGGTTATTTTCTGAACAAACCGTCAACAAGTAATGATGCTTGGAGATTAAGTTGCTATCAAGACTGGTAGAGAAGACTAAGGTCTCATCTTTGTACAAGCTGGTATGCAAGAGATATCTATGGTCATTATGAGCCATCAGATTTCAAAGAGTTATCAAGTTGTACACGAGGGTTCTACTAATTGTTAATCTCCAGACAAATGAGTTATTTTCGGGACTAACCGCCAGAGACTAATGATGTCTGAAGATTAAGTGGCAATTGGGACTGGCGGAGAACTCCAATATTGTAGGTCCCCTAATCCGTATAGATCTTCACAGAATCGTCTATCCAACCTAGAGTGCGGAATCCCCTAGATCAGATTTCACAGAAAACCGAACAAGAACACTAACACAATCACTTTTAACCAGTCTTCTATTGATTATACAACACAAGTGTTTACAATCAATTCAAGACTCTCTCTCAACTCTCTATGAAGTAATTAGCTAATCCACTGAGCCATTGATCAACCTTAACCCTAACGCAAAACTCTCTTTATATAGAGACAAGTTTGCAACTGGGCTAGGGTTTCACCACATGGGCTGCTATTGGGTCTAGGCCCAATTCACCTACCACTCACTATAAAGTGTCTGGTTTAGCCCAAACACTTCTAATCAACTACTACAATACTAAACCCACTAACCGTTTATCGTTTTATTAATTACAAGATATCCATAGACCAAATCTTAGTTGTTACAAATATGCACCAACAAATATATTTGATTTCGTGATGAAAGGAGAAGATTACATAATTGATTATGGCAAAAGGATTGAAGATCATAGTGTGTTATCATATAGATAATCTGGGAATCCAATGAAGATTTGCTAATTGAAGAGATTATCGTTTACACTGACCAGTATTTGAAGATTTGTTGTGCATAAAAATGGTTACAGAAGACGGGATGTCAGATTTTCATGAGTATTCACTTATTTGGAAATAATTAGTGTGGTATTTGAAATTTCTATCAATTGTCGGTTGAGTTTTAAAGATCGGTGAATCAAGCAAGAGAGTTGCGTTAAACCAAACTTGGATATGCATAATGTTAAAGATTTCCAGTTAGGTGTTGAAGATTTGTGATCAAGCATGGTTTGCTTTAAACTAAATAAGGATGTCGTTAACGTTGAAATGGAGATCTTGCATTGATGAGTTTCATGTTGGTGAATGTTCATGAAGATTGCATGTTTGTAAATCAGAGGATTAGGTTAGAAACCGTGCAAACAAAGAACTAAAGTGTCATTGCAGGGGGGAACATGCTATTGCAAATGCACACCCGGATCATCAATAAAGGGTGAATTTGTTGACGCGTTCTACGACCTCAACAAATGCTTGATTGAAGTTGTAGAATATTCAGACACGGCTTTCATATTTGAAGATCAAGATTCGACAGTGACGGACAAGAAGGAAACTGTTAGTGCATATTGTGTGTGTCCGCCACTGTACGAATAGGCTAGATAGAGCGTGTGTTGAATATTGTATAGTTGAGAGTGAGATACGAACACATGACACTTTCGAAAGTACGACACTTTTGAGAGGAAGACACTTTTGAGAGGACGACACTTTTGAGAGGACGAAACTTTGGAGAGGACAAGTGCTGATCCGCACGAATGAGGTCTCATCCGTACAGATGAGTTATCTGCTCCAATAATCATCCGCTCTAAAGCTCATGTCTATAAATAGGAAGTCATGTGATCAAAGTTCATAGTTTTGGGAACGGCCATAAAGACCTCAGATTTCTTTACAGCTTGTAAAATGATGTATGCTCTTTCGGTATTAATGAAAGCTTCTATAATCATGTTAATCTAAACGTTATGATGCCAAAATTTCTACTGAACTAATTTTATCTTATCCAAACTTCCGTCTAAACCGTCGTTCCGGATCCTAACAGTGACTCATTATGTAACAACAATTGAAGCACATCATCATACTAATCGGAAAAATGATCATGGCATGCGTTATACACATCCCTAATTAAAAATTAACTATCTAGTTTTAGAGAGCAAGGTGTGTGTGTGTGTGTGTGTGTAGGGGAGGGTTATCTTGAGAACGCTAAATATTGCGAGATCAGTGAGAACGAATGAGAAAACCAGTCAAAACCATTTTTTTAATACAATCATCATTTTAACTAAAATACAATATCAGAAAAGAAATTACAACATCAAATAATTCATTTCTCCTCTAAAAATCACTTTTATTAGATTTTTACACATGTGTAAATGACAAACTTACACATGTGTAATTTTCTTTATTTTCGAATTCACGTAAATTTAAATGTGTAAATTAAATTTCTAGAATTGTATTCGAATAATAATGACAAATGTAAAAAGAAATTTTGAATTTCACTTGTTTTTGAACAAGTTCTAGTGGTTTTTTCATTCGTTCTCACGGTTTTCACGATATTTAGCGTTCTCATTTAAACCCTCCTATATATATATATATATATTGATGTACTAGTTGGACTTATTGGAATTGAGGATTGTATAAATTCACGTTATGAAGACCAACCCGATGGTCTTGTTGGATTTCATGTAAATGATTTTCTGCCGCCTTGTTCGTGGTTTTTTTGAGGTATCGTTTCTATATTTTGTTTTTTAAAGTGCATGTTAAAGTTTTACATGGTTTATTGTTTTCTTGGCGTTCAATTTTTTTTTTTTTTTTTGAAACAACGAATTTCTTGCTCTTTGTGAGACTTGAAACCAAGACCTCATATTTAAGTGTTTTTAAAGGCTTTGCCTTGCCACTAGACTATCAACCCAGTGGTGCTTGGCGTTTTACTTATGGTGTATTGTAATAATGGCCAATGCCACCATCTGGTCATCTCATTGATTATTTATAGCTTTTTTTTGTTGAACATGGCTATTTTATTATTTAAGACATTAGCTGCATGGTCTAGTGATGTCGTCCCCAACTATTCTACTAATTGTCCACTAAGTTGTGATTTTTTTACTATTGTTGATCATGATGTTCAAGTTGTCGTGCGGGATGTTATTAATGCGACTGAGCATACGTTGAATCGATTGTCGAACAACATGTTGAGCTTTCTTTGTATAAGGAACATGTTCAATATTACATGAGAAAGGTTGATAATCTGCAGGTTGTAACCCTAACTAGTAGCAAAAGGGACATGTTTGCCGAGATAAATGGGCATTACCAAAATGACAAGAATCCTATAAGAGTGCCGATTGGATACAAGTCTAAAGGTTTGGGATCGCATAAGCGTTTGAAATTCAAACAAGAGTAGGACGACATAAAAGCTTGGATGAAAGATGGGAAGAAATCAAGACAATGTCAAAATTGTAAAGCATATGGACATTATGCCTCTACATGCAAGAAACCCGTAACTAAAAGGAGATCAACACAGTCCTCGAAAGTAGATACGAGCTATTCTTAGAACATGGAAAGTGGTGTTTTACCTTTTGGCATTTTGGAAACTCTGCATTCTTCGAACTTTTTAATTGTTTTAGTGAACATATTTTACATGGCGATTTTACCACAAAACATAGTGTTTATGAGAATTAATAGTTTTTTAGTAGTTAGCAGAACTATTTTTGCATTGGCGTTTTTTTAATCCCATAACAATAAAAGGTGTTTTATTGCATCATGTCATCATATAAACACCAACATTGACGTTTTTAACGTAATCATTTATATTCTTTGGTGTTTGTTTTATATCTTTTTATAAACAGTGGTGTTTTTAATAGCAATTGGTGTTATAACATAACATGGCGTTTAATAGAAAAACTAAATAAAAGATACCAAACATTTTAGCACTAAAACATAATTGAAAGAACTTAAAAATCATCATACCGTCACTTTCTTCTTGTTCTTTTTTGGACAAGTGATTTTCATCTAGAGATGACTGAACCTGTTAATGTTTAACTTATATCTAATCTATTTAATAAACGAGTTGTGTCTAGTTTAATATGTTTAATTAAACGAGGTTGAGTTAACCCAATTAACGTATTTAACTAAACAATTCAACCTTCCAAGCTGTTAATTGAATCAGCCTACCTGTTAACTTGCTTTTTTTCCTCGTTCCACCCATTTTTATAACCCAGTAACTCGATTAACATGATTACAACTTGATTACAACACGTAAACCTATTTGCATGTCTAGATAAATGGATCATGTTTGGGTTACCGATTTCAAGTTTGTGCTGGTTGGAATTGTTGATTTTAAAACTAATAAAATCATGGGTAGTGTTTGGGTCGATCAGTTTAACCTGTCAACCTGATGTACAAATACAAAATAATATACAAACCGAATGTACAAATACAAAATAATATACAGGCTCATAATAGAAGATCCACAGGCGGATCATAAAATGTACAAGAAAGAATATATAAAACAGACTTTAGGGTAAATCTAAGGATTTGCAAGATCCTCTTATTTCACTACCGAGCAGCTTCCGGCCTATTTCGTATTGTACCTGCAAGCTTATTCTTTTGAAAATACGTTGGCTTTCGCTAGTAAATACACCCGACTGACTCATTTTGAAAACATTTTAAAAATTAGATTTAAGTGCACATGACATAAATCTTTTATAACTTGGGAAAGTTACTTTGTAACCTTGTTAACGGATTCACCTGTTTGTCCATACATACAGGGCTCAGTACAAAGACCGAGACATGATTAATACACACCAGTTAGAACTCACAGAGGAGTTATCCCCAACGTCTTGGGTAATTTGCATTTGAGCGTCTGTCGGGTGTATGCCTACACCCCGTGCTAAGGTTGTGGCCATTATCTAACGTAATGAGCCGAGGATATCCAGGACACGGTAATTTAACCCCTGATGTTTAAGTTATCAAACAAAACTGATTAAAATGGAATATGCGGATTTACTAGCCACAATCCGGCATTCGATTAATCTCATTTCCGACCGAGCGGTAATAATTTACCGTATCCCAAGCCCGTATAGGGAAATAAATCAAGAGTATTTACCTGAGCTAGTCTTGATTTAAAATGCAAGACTTAATGTATCATCCGTATCTAAAAGGATCTAAGTGCATATAGCATTTACCGAAGGCTCTAGTCTAGATTATGGCATAAGCTAACCAATTAAATACTAACGGTGTTATTTAAGTCATAGACTTAGACCGAGTAGTGTACATAATCAAAACGTATAACGCTTGACTTAACGATGGTCAGATAGAATGTAGTTTAAACCCAACAAGTACTTTGACTTGTATGAAATGGGTAAACAATTAACATTCTGGATTTTGAGCTTAAAACGATAAGGTTAAACCCGTTTTGGTTAAATCCTGTAAACTAGTTACGTATAATCAACTGTACGGTTATAAGCGATATTGGGTAACCGGATAAGTCATGGACAAGTTCTATATGCCATTATACTTTAATTAAGTTGTAATATCAGTAGGGTATCAACTTATATGCCTGTTAAGGTTTTAAAATGAAACTATGCCTCATAAGGGCATTTCAGTAATTTCATAGCGTATAAAAGGAACTTGAATATAATTAAATGTTATAATTATAAATATTCTGAAAAAATAATTTATTTATGATATAATATCAGTAGGATAAAAATGTGTAATTTATATTTTATGACCAAACTATGCACCGAAGGGGCATTTTGGAAAGCTTGAACCTTTGCACCTATTTATAGTTGGAAAGCTTGAAGGAGGTGATGCCAGGTGCTAAGGGGTGTAAGAGGGAGCTTACAAGTGTCCCAAAACGTAGCCTAGCTGTTTGGGAAGCCATGGTTTCGAGAAAATGGTTTTTGGCACTTTGTGTGGTGGCCAAGGCAAATTTTCTGCAGATACAGGTCTCTGGCGGGCCGCGAGAGGCACAAGCCCTGCCTCTCACGCCCCGCAAGCGCCCCTAAGCCAGTTTCAAAGTTTTATACTTTTAGCCCTTAAACTTATAAAACCTCTTCAAACCTCCTAAAATACCTTTTTATCACTTTTTGCCCTCCGTATCCAATATTTGGCGTACCCGGGATTATGCCTGGACATTGTCGAGCTCTCGGTTCGTTAAAAGGTCACTCAGAGGTATAAATTAACATGTTGACACTTTTAATCCCTCAAATGTCCAACATTTATATAATTACGGATTTAATCCCTCCCGTCCAACAAATGGGACATATGAGAGTTAGGACTTCGTAAAAGATCACTCCGAGGCTCATTATAAGCATGTTGACACTAATGGTCACACAGAGGCTTGGTTTATGCATGTTGACATCAGAAGATCACTCAAAGACTTAGTTTGAGCATGTTGACGCTTTTAGTCCCTGTTAGTCTTTAATAGACTAAAAATAAAAATATAACACGTGTAGATATACTATTGGACACGATATTACAGGGTGTTACAAATACACTAGAAAAAAATTAAAAATTTTATATGTACATTATATCAAAATACCCTTGTATATATGCTAATTTACATGTATATTTAAAAAAACCTAAAATCCAACTATTTTAAATCTATATTTAATGACTATTTAAATTTAAAAAAAATTGTCGCTATTATCGCTACAACCCTAATTGCGAGCCTAGACCTATACGCTACATAGCGCGCTTTTGTAACACCTCGAATTTCCAACCAAATCTTGGTAGGCTCGAGTGGGGGATATTGTGACATAAGTTGATAACATTATAGTCAATTAACACAGTACAACAAAAGTCTTGGAGTTTAAAATACTATTACAAACCAAAATGTCCAAAGTTCGAAAATAATATACAGACGGTTTGTAACTAAAAATCCACAAGCGAAATGTAAAATATACAAAAGATGTACATCAGACTTTAGGCAGATCTAAGGATTTGCAAGATCCTCTTATATCATTACCAAGCTGCTTCCAGCCTATTTCGTATTGTACCTGCAACTTAGTCTTTTGAGAATACGTCAGCTTTCGCTGGTAAATAGAACTAACTGACTCGTTTTGAAAATATTTCAAAAATTGATTTAAGTGCAAAAGGCACATAAAATCTTTTATATCTTGGGA
The DNA here is from genome assembly GCA_947069175.1 of Scalesia atractyloides. Lineage (NCBI taxonomy): Eukaryota > Viridiplantae > Streptophyta > Magnoliopsida > Asterales > Asteraceae > Scalesia > Scalesia atractyloides. The sequence continues at coordinate 23,167,164 of CAMTDV010000029.1, read as the reverse complement.
AAGTTAAGCTTTTATACAAGAGTATACAAATTCACATGTTTGTCAATACATATGGGGCCTAGTATAGAAACCGAGATACGATTAACTGACACGCTACTTATAAACCCACGAAGGAGTTATCCCCAACTTGTGGGTAAAAATATATTTTAGCATTCGCATCTGTCAGGTGTAGGCCTACACCCGTGCTTTGGTCGTGGCCGTTAGTAACTTAAATAAGCCGAGGATATCCAGGACACGGTCGTTAACCCCCAATGTTTAAGTTATCAAACAAAACTTATCAAAATGGAATATGCGGATTACTAGCCACAATCCAGCATTCGATTGATCCCATTCCCGATCAAGAGGTAATAATTTATCATATCCCAAGCCCGTATAGGGAATCAAGTTAAAAGTATTTACTTGAGCCAGTACTTGACTTTAAAAGCAAAGTTTATATTAACTCAGCCGTTTAATCAATAGATAAGTGCAGATAGCATTTACTGGAAGGCTTCTAGTCAGGAATGATGGCCTAAACTAACCAATTAGAATGCTAACGGTCCTATTTAAGTCATAGACTTAGACCGACTAGCTTAAAGGATCAAAACGGTATGATTCGCTGGATTAAGCGGTGAGCGGATAGAATGTAGTTTAAACCCAACAAGTGCTGAGAGTTGTATGACATGGGTAAACAATTAACATTCTGGAATTTGAGATTTAATGGTAAGGTTAAACCCGTTTCGGTTAATTTTTCATAAATTAGTTACAGAAACTTGACCGTACGCATATAAGCGACATCGGGTAACCGGGTGAGTTATGAACAAGTTCTATATGTCATTATACTTTAAATAAGTTGTAATATCAGTAGGATATCAACTTATATGCCTGTTTGAAGTTTTAAAACGAGTTTATGCCTTATAAGGCGTTTTGATCATTTATATGACACAAAAAGGAAATTGCATATATTTTGATGTTATGATCAGAAACAATTTGGAAAAATACTTAATTTATGATATTTTATCAGTAAGATATTACACATAAGTGTGGTTTATGGTTTAGGACCAAACTATGCACCGAAAGGGCATTCTAGTCTTTTAAAAGCATAAATTACGATATTATAAAACTTATGATCAGAATAATAACATTATAATATGTTAATTATATTAACATATCAATAGGTATTCCATTTGCAAGTTCGTTGTTGATTAAAACCTTGTTTTATGTAAAAAGGGCATTTTAGTCAAAGCTTGACATTTTAACGGAACTTGTGCATAAACTCAGATTATGATTATGATCATGTAATATAACCTCAGAGGGTTAAGCTACACTGTATTACGATCATAATGCAACCATAATTCAGTAGTAAATTAATCTAAATCGGGTCAGAATCGAAAGTCAAAGAAGAAGTCAAACTTTGTGACTTTCGGTTGCGAACCGACCCTAGGACTGGAATTGATATGTCAAATATGTTCCCACATGTTCTAATGTTTATTACCAACTTTTTTAAGTGTCAAAAACATATTTATCACATATATAAACTCAGATTATAATATTTATATAATCTGACCCATTTGACTTTTTAAAACATTCACTTTGACCCGTCAATTGACCTAGTAATCGTGATTCTTATGAGGTGCCCTTTTAAGGGATTAATACCTACCTAATTACGATCACTTAGCCCTATTCATCTTGAACAATGGCTAGACCATAATGGTCTTAACCGAAAGTCAAAGCATTTATCAAAAATGCTGACTTTTGGCTATTGAAAGCCCACAAAAGAAAAGAGCAGAGATGGAACACTTAGAAGTGATCCAAGAGGAAGTCTAGAACTCAAAGGGATGTTCCTAGATGACTAGGAACTTCCAAGAGTGTATTAGAGAGAAAAAAAGGAAATGAGCAAGGAATGAAGTGAACTTGATGGGCTATTTATCGTGCAAGAGGGTGAATGAGGATGATGCCAGGTGTTGTAGGATTATTAAAAATGGCTAGATAGATGTCAAGAGCTGTAAGAGTGGAAATTTACAAGATATGTGGCATCTTGGCAGAAATTTGGAATTTTGACACTTTTATACCTCAAAATATATAGTTTTATGAATTCTCGTGAATTGTCCTTTGACTTATATTCAATGACATAACGACATAACTTAGTTCTTTTTGTTCAACACGTGATGTATTGAAGAAGAGTGTGAATAACCGGACATTAACGTGTGTTATACGATGTGCTTTAGTGACTTTTAAGTGGTTACTAGCTTAGAACATGAAAGATACGAATTCTTATGGTTTTATGGGTTAAATTACCTAAATTAGTAAATTAAGGTTAGGTGATGATGTGGAACGCTCAAGGATGGTAAATCAAGAGATATCACACCAACCAGGAATCGTTCGGGTCGAAAGATGACTTGATTATGCAAGAGATATAAAAACAATGAAGTTCAGGGGCCTCCAGGTCATTTGTTGAAAGTTAAAATAATGAAAAATAAAGGTTTCAGAAGCTCGCCGTAGGCTACGGTCGCCAGACCGTAGCTTATGGTCAGTAAAAATGTGGTTTAGCAAGCTTGGACCGTAGCTTACGATCCTTGACCGTAGGTTACGGTCAGGTTTGATTTTGAACAGCGTAGCCGAACCGTAGCTTACGGTCCGACGCATGAAAAATGCGAATTGGACACGTTTGAGCGAGTTGAGCGACTAACTCATTTGTGGCATCATCTGAGGGTATGTACACGTGTCAATATATTACCGGACGTGAATTTTACGAGGTGTTACAGCTTTAGCGATCGCTACGCTCGCTATTGACAATTATGCCTACAAGAAAAAAATATTCAAATTTAACATCGACACCACGCTCCTTGTTTTTGTTTGCTTATCTATACATACCTGTCGATTAGTTATACCACATTTACTTTTCAAAACACAAAATGCTCCCTCCGCATCTTTTATCACCGATTTATGTAACTTCTTGAACAATTTATCTTTGGCATCCGTTAGATTAGAATAGGTCTTCGCAAAAACAAACCAAGTAGGATAAATGACATCAACAAGATAGAAGTCGCGTCTATAATGTCTAATGTTGACATTGATAACGGTGGGGCGGTTCCTTGTATCTTGACATTGATAACGGTGATTGATGTAGAGCATTATTGTCATTGTTTGAGCTAGGAGCACCAAGATACACTTGTCGTATCCCTAAATCACTGGATGCATGTCACACCCCGAATTTCCAACCAAACACTGGTGGGCCCGGGTGGGGAATATCATGACGTAAGTTGATATCATCATAGTCAATTAAACACAGCACAGCGGAAGTCTTGGATTTAAATTACTATTACAAACCGAAATGTTCAAAGTACAAAATAATATACAGACGGATCGTAAAATGTACAAAAATGTATAACAGACTTTAGGGCAGATCTAAGGATTTGCAAGATCCTCTTATATCACTACCGAGCAGCTTCCAGCCTATTTCGTATTGTACATGCGAGCTTAGTCTTTTGAAAATACGTCAGCTTTCGCTGGTAAATACACCCGACTGACTCATTTTGAAAATATTTAAAAAAAAATTGATTTAAGTGCACATGGCACAAATCTTTTATAACTTGGGAAAGTCAGCTTTGTAACCTTGTTAACAGCTTTACATGTTTGTCAATACATATGGGGCCAGTACAGAGATCGAGACATGATTAACGTACACACCACTTATGAACCCACGAAGGAGTTATCCCCAACTTGTGGGTAAAAATAATTTTAGCATTCGCATCTGTCGGGTGTAAGCCTACACCCCCTGCTTTGGTCGTGGCCATTATCTAATGTAACGAGCCAAGGATATCCAGGACACTGTCGTTAAGCCCCAATGTTTAAGTTATCAAACAAAACTGATTAAAATGGAATATGCGGATTTACTAGCCACAATCTGGCATTCGATTGATCCCATTTCCGACCAAGCGGTATTAGTTTACCATAACCCAAGCCCGTATAGGGAAAATAAGTCAAGAGTATTTACCTGAGCTAGTCTTGATTTAAAAATGCAAGATTTAATATTTTAGCCGTATTCAAAATGAAATAAGTGCAGATAGCATTTATTGGAAGGCTCTAGTCTGGATTATGGCATAAGCTAACTAATTAGAATGCTAACAGTCTTATTTAAGTCATAGACTTAGACCGACTAGCTTAAAGGATCAAAATCAGTACGATAGGCTAGATTAAGCAATGACCGGATAGAATGTAGTTTAAACCCTAAAAGTACTTAAGACTTGTATATTATGGGTAAACAATTAACATTCTAGAATTTGAGATTAAAATGATAAGGTTAAACCCGTTTCGACTAATTTTCGTAAACTAGTTACATATACTTAACCGTATGCATATAAGCGATATCAGGTAACCGGATGCGTCATGAACAAGTTCCATATATCATTATACTTTAAATAAGTTGTAATATCAGTAGGATATCAACTTGTATGCCCGTTGAGGTTTTAAAACGAAACTACCCTTACAAGGGCGTTTTGGTAATTATATGTCGTATAAAAGGAACTTGCGTGTATTCTGATGTTATGATCATAAACATTCTGGAAAAATACTTAATTTGTGATATAATATCAGTAAGATAGCACACATAAGTGTGCTTTATGGTTTAAGACCAAACTATGCACCGAAAGGGCATTTTGGTCATTTAAAAGTATAGTTTACGATATTATATTAAAATCAGTTTATGTCAGAATATTAACATCATAATATGTTAATTACATTAACATATCAGTAGGAAATTTATTTGTAAGTCCATTTTTGATTAAAACCTTGTTTTATGTAAAAAGGGCATTTTAGTCAAATTTTGACATTTTACAGAACTTGTGCATAAACGCTGATTATGATTATGATCAAGTAATATAACCTCAGAGGGTTATGCTACATTGCATTACGATCATAATGTGACCTTAATACGGAAGTTAACTAATCTAAGTCGGGTCAGAATCGAAAGTCAAAGCAGAAGTCAAACTTCACGACTTTCGGTTGCGAACCGACTCTAGGACTGAATTTGACGGATCGAACATGTTTCCACATGTTCTAATAATTATTACCATCTTGTTTAAGTGTCAAAAATATATTTATAACATGTATAAACTCATATTATGATTTTTATGAAATCTGACCCGTTTGACTTTTTAAAACAATAACTTTGACCCGTCAATTGACCTAGTAAACGTGATCCTTAGGAGGTTCCCCTTTAAGGGGTTAATACCTTCCTAATTACGATCACTTAGTCATGTTCATTTCGAACAATAGCTGTACCATAACGGTCTTAACCTAAAGTCAAGGCATTTGTCGAAAATGCTTGACTTTTGGCTATTAAAAGCCTATAAAAGGAAAAGAGCCTTATAAGTGATCCAAGGGAAACTTAGAACTCAAAGGGAAGCTCCCAAATGGTCAGGAACTTCCAAGAGTGTAATAGAGAGGAGAAGAAGTGAATGAGCAAAGAATGAGGTGAACTAGTGGGCTATTTAGAGTGCAAGGAGGTGTGTGAGGATAATGCCAAGTGTTAGGGATGTTGTAGGATCATCACATGTGTCTAGCAAGGTGTCAAGAGCTGGAGAAGGGTGGCAATTTACAGGCTAGGTGGCTTCCTCATAAAGATTTGGGGTTTTTAACATATTTAGTCCCTCACATATTATTTTATTAAATGTCATTAACTGTCCCTTGACTTATATTTCATGACATAATGACACAACTAGTTCTTTATGTTCAATACGAGATATATTGAAGAAGAGTACAAATAACTGAACGTTAACGGGTGTCACACTAGGTGTTTTCATGGCTTATAAATGTTTACTAGCTTATACATGAAAGACACGATACTTATGGATTCATGGATTAAATTACCCAAACTATTAAAGTTAGAGGTTTGGTAAAAGAGCGGAATGCTTGAGGATGGTAAATAAAAATATATCATCTCAACCGAGAGACGTTCGGGTCTTAAGGTCGCTTAGGAATATAAGAAATATGAAAATAACAAAGTCTAGGGGTCTCTGGGTAATTTTCTAAAAGTTAAAACAAGGAAAAACTTAAGGCTCTAGGAGGCCGCCGTAGGCTACGGTCGCCAGACCGTCGCTTACGGTCAATGATAAATTGTTCCAGCAGCTTCAAACTATAGGCTACGGTTATCAACCGTAGGTTACGGTTAGTTTTGTGAATTTTTGAGATTTTTGAACATGTTTGGGTGACTAGCTTATTGAGATATGATCCGAGGGTATGTACACGTGTCGGTATATTACCAAACACGAATTTCACAAGGTGTTAAATAATCCCTCTCGTCCAACTAGTGGCTCATATGAGAGTTAGGACTTCGTAAAGGATCACTCAGAGGCCCAGTATAAGCATGTTGACCCTGATGTCACTCAGAGGCTAGGCATGTTGACACAACGGTCACTCAGAGGCCAAGTTTAAGCATAACGACACTAATGGTCATTCAGAGGCTACGTTTTTATGCATGATGACACTAATGGTCGTTCAGAGGCTAGGTTTATGCATGTTAACATCAAAAAGTCATTCAGAGACTCAGTTTGAGCATGTTGTCACTTTTAGTCCATATTAGTCTTTAATAGACTATATTTAAAAATACAACACGTGTCACTATATTATTGGACACGATTTTACAGGGTGTTACATCCTCACCCCCTTAAAAGAAATCTCGACCTCGAGATTTTATTCAAAAAGATGGGGGTACTTTTGTCGCATAGTGGACTCAACCTCCCATGTATACTCGGGACTTCTAAAAGCGTCCCACTTAACCTTTACTATAGGTATCATTTTTCTTCGGAGCTTCTTAACCTGTCGATCCTCGATCGAAATTGGTTTCTCAATGAACCTCAGGTTTTCATCAATTTTCACATCTTGATGTGACATTGCTAGCGACTCATCGGCTAGACATTTCTTTAAATTAGATATGTGGAACACATCAAGGATTCCACTGAGCTCCTCAATCAGTTTGAGCTTAGAAGCTACAGAACTGACACATTCGATTATCTCGAATGGTCCAATATATCTTGGGCTCAACTTGCCCTTCTTTCCAAAGCGCATCACACCTTTCCAAGGTGATACCTTCAATAATACTTTGTCCCCTATTTGGAACTTAAGAGGTTTTCGCCTCTTGTCTGCATAACTCTTCTGCCTATCTCTGGCAGCCTTGAGACGATCACGAATTTGTATTATCTTATCTGTGGTCTCTAGGACAATCTCAGGTCCAGATAGTTGGGCTTCCCCAACTTCTGCCCAGCACACGGGCGTTCGGCATTTTCTCCCATACAAGGCCTCAAAAGGAGCAGCCTTGATGCTTGTATGATAACTATTATTGTAGGAGAATTCTATTAGGGGTAAGTGGTCATCCCAGCTTCCATCTAAATCAATCACACATGCCCGAAGCATGTCTTCGAGAGTTTGAATAGTACGCTCACTTTGACCATCAGTCTGCGGATGGTAAGCCGTACTAAAGTTTAATCGCGTGCCTAACGATTGTTGGAAACTTTTCCAAAAGTGAGAAGTGTATCTAGTATCTCTATTAGATACAATAGATACCGGCACACCGTGTAGGGACACAATCTTGTCCACATACAACTTAGCCAACTTGTCAGAGCTATAAGTCTCTTTAATTGGCAAGAAATGTGTTGACTTAGTCAGTCTATCTACAATGACCCAAATCGTGTCATTACCACGTTTGGTCTTAGGTAACTTGGTAATCAAATCCATAGTTACCATTTCCCATTTCCAAGTGGGAATCTCAAGTTGTTGTAGAAGTCCTGACGGTTTCTGATGTTCGGCTTTAACTTGCGAACACGTCAGACATTTAGCTACATAAGTGGCTATAGATTTCTTCAAACCCATCCACCAATAATTCTTCTTTAAGTCTTAATACATCTTGTCACCACCCGGGTGAACTGAGTATCTTGTGTTATGTGCTTCCTGGAGGATTAGATCTCTAAGTCCTCCAAACATTGGAACCCAGATTCTATCATTAAATCGAAGGATTCCATCTTTTCCAGGCGTTAACTGATCAACAGTTCCACCTAATCCTTCATTAGGAATATTGGCCTCTAATAGGGCTTGCTTTTGTGCATCTAATAGCTTCTCATTCAAGCTATTTCTGAGCTCGATGCTCTTGGCGTTAATCCTTATGGGCTTAACCCTTTCCTTGCAACTTAAAGCATCAGCGACTACATTTTCCTTGCCGGGATGGTAGCGAAGCTCGCAATCATAATCATTAAGTGTTTACATCCAACGGCGTTGTCGCATGTTCAATTCCTTCTGATTGAACAGGTGTTGGAGACTCTTATGGTCAGTGTATATAATACACTTTGTGCCATACAAGTAATGTCTCCATAGTTTTAGTGCAAATACAACGGCACCCAATTCCAAATCGTTGGTGGTGTAATTCTTTTCATGCATCTTTAGTTGTCGTGATGCATAAGCAATTACTTTGCCATTTTGCATTAGCACACAGCCCATGCCAGTGTGCGAGGCATCACAGTAAACAACAAAGTTCTCAATACCCTTAGGTAGAGATAACACAGGAGCATTGCTCAACTTGTGTTTTAGAATCTCAAAAGATTCTTGTTGTTTTGGACCCCAAACGAATTTAACATTCTTACGGGTCAAGGTAGTCAAAGGAGTGGCTATTCTTGAGAAGTTCTCGATGAACCTTCTATAATAACCAGCCAGTCCTAAGAAACTTCGAATATCCGATGGAGTCTTGGGAACTTCCAATTCATTATGGCTTCTATTTTGGCGGGATCCACTTGGATACCACGCTCACTTACCACATGTCCAAGGAATTGGACTTCTCTAAGCCAAAATTCGCATTTAGAGAACTTTGCATATAGTTTCTCCTGCCTTAATAATTCTAGGATGCATCAAAGATGTTTCTCGTGATTAGCTTGATTACGAGAATAGATGAGTATGTCGTATATGAAGACAACGACAAACTTATCCAGATATGGTTTACAGACTCTATTCATGAGATCCATGAATGCTGCTGGTGCAATGGTGAGCCCAAAAGGCATCACCAGGAATTCAAAATGACCATATCGGGTCCTAAAGGCAGTTTTAGGAAAATCTTCACTTCTAACCTTCAGCTGGGGATATCCAAATCTCAGATCAATCTTAGAGAAATAACTAGCCCCTTGAAGTTGGTCGAATAAATCATCGATCCTGGGCAGATGATATCTATTCTTAATTGTTAACTAGTTCAATTCCCGATAGTCGATGCACATCCGCATTGATCCATCTTTCTTCTTAACGAAGAGGATTGGAGGTCCCCAAAGCAAGTAACTAGGTTGAATAAAGCCTTTCTCCAAGAGTTCGTCTAGCTGTGTCCTTAATTCCTTCATTTCTGTTGGTGCTAGCCTATATGGAGTTCTAGCTACTGGTGCTGATCCTGGTATAATGTCAATCGTGAACTCCACTTGTCTGTCTGGAGGTAAGCCTGGTAATTCTTCTGGGAAAACATCGGAATACTCCGAGATAACTGGAAGGTCTTGGATATCAGATTTAGGCTCATTTATGATGACTTGTGCCATGTAGATGACACAACCTTTTCTCAAACTCTTGGATGCCTTAAATAACGACACCTTGTCTGGCAATCCGTAGTGTGAGTCTCCAAAGATGGTGAGCATTTCGCCAGATGGGGTTTTAATTTCGATGAGTTTCTTATCACAGGCAATGCGGGCTTGGTTATGAGATAACCAATCCATGCCTAAGACTACATCGAACCCCGCCAATTTCATTGGCAAAAGAGAGATAAGGATGGAATGATTCTTAATGGATATAGAGCATCCATCAAGAATGAAAGTTGTGGTTTCTAAGGTTCTGTCAGCAAGTTCTATCTCATAAGTTTTATCTAGTGTTCTTATGGGTAAGTTTAATAATTTACTAAACTTATGATCAACAAAAGATTTATCCGCACCCGAATCAAAGAGAACTCGAGAATAAATATCATTAATGGGGAAAGTACCTGTTATGACGTTATTGTCAATTACAGCTTCCTTAGCAGTCAATTGGAAAGCACGAGCATTCCCCTTCTTGGCCTCTTCAGGCTTCGGATTATTATTCTTTAGATTCTTAGGGCAGTTAGTCTTAATATGCCCTTTTTCATTGCAGACATAGTAGACTGCATCCTTAAGATCCTTGCATTCTAGGGTCTTTTCTTTTACAGATACCACAGGGTTCAACCGGTGGATCAAAATTACACTGTCCCCAGTGTTTTTGGTAGAAGGTCTTACATGTCGGCGTCACACCCGACTTATCTTGGTTCTTTTTGAACCCAAATCTCCCCTTATTCATCTTATTAAATCTTTGGGAGTTACCATCCTCTCTCTTCCTATTTCCGTCAGTCTCAATCTTGACTGACTTTTGTCTTACCAAATCCAAGATGAGTGAGAGAGATAGGTCAACAGCAGACCTATAAGTATTAGGCCGAGCAGCCTTCACCATGCCTTTTTATCTCAGGAGCTAACCCATTTATAAAACGCGCGATGCGTTTGGGTTCAGGTGAAATTAGATAGATAAGGAATTAAAGTCGGTAACATACTTCCGACAGTCCAGATTTTTAATTGTAAGAGTCAGGAAATCTGTCTCTATCTTCTCCACCTCATGAGGTGGGCAGTACGTTTCTTTAACAAGCTCCGCAAACTTGGCCCATCCCAAGTTATAGAGTTGTACTTTTCCTGTTGATTGGACCATGGCCTTCCACCATATTAGGGCATCGCCCTTGAAGGATTGGGATACAAACTTCACCACATCCTTATCAGCACAACCGCTGATATCTACAATAGTTTCCATCTCATCAAGCCATCTCAAAGCTTCTATAGCCCCTTTTTCTCCATTAAAATCTCGGGGCTTGCAGGAGACAAAGTACTTATAGGTACAGTCGTCTTTAGAAGAACGGGACCTATCATTAAATTCTAGTTTCTTTGGTTCACTCTTCGCATTTGAAGAGTGGACAGAGCTCTCCTTTCGAGCTGAAGATGGTGGAATAGATAAAGATTTGGAGCGAGTAGGGCTCACTTCCTTAAATTTCTCCATGGCTTTTTCCATGGCTTTTCCGACAGCTGCATCAATGCGAGCTTGGAAATTATCATTATTGATGGCTATATTTTCAGCTTTGTCAGCACTATTATTACGACGATTACTTTGCGCCTCATCTGAGTTAGCCATCTCTGATGTTCGGGTAGTATATACCAAATTAAATATTAATAAGCATATAGGCTATAAAGTTTGGATATATAAATCCATTGCCTATTTGAACTAGTGTGCATGGAATCACAACTGTCAGGCTTAACATTTTAAATGTTATCTATATTTGGCCTAGGTCTCAAAAGGACCATCAAAGCCAAATTACGATTTGGACATAGTCCATATATTATTAGACAGTGGATCGTAATGTCACAACTGTCATTGTCACTTGGACAATTGTATATAGCACATAGGCTTGTCACAAAGGACATTTGATTATGGCACACAGGCCTGTCACTAATGGACATTAATTATGGCACATTGGCCTGTCACTAATGGACATAGAATATAGCACATTGGCCTGTCACTAATGGACATAAAATATAGCACATTGGCCTGTCACTAATGGGCATAAAATATGGCCCGTAGGCTCTACATCACTAATGGATGTTTAATCATAGCCCCAAGGGCAATACATCACTAATGGATGTTTAATCATAACCCCAAGGGCAATACATCACTAATGGATGTTTAATCATAGCCCAAGGGCAATACATCACTAATGGATGTTTAATCATCGCACTGATGATATTAGCCGGGATCAAATTTGATTACGTAGGCTTTATAAGGTTAGGACATAGTCCATTACCTAGAAGGCTAGTGTGATTCCTCAAGTCACACTACCAAGAGTATGAACATTCTTGAATGTTAACATAAGAGTACCTTAATGGTTGATTAATAGTCCTGGTCGCATTGACCTTAACGACTTGGAGGCTTGAACTTAAGTCCACCACCTCTGGATAGAAGGATAACTTCCCTTAACTATCATGATAGAAGACCCCTTCGTACTTAACTATCATTTTATACATTTGACCAAATATGTGGTTTATGCCACTTAGCTAATCAAAACCATTAAGATCTTTTTGGAATTATATAGCTGATCATAAATTTCAAGTAAAATCGAGACGATCGCTTGAAGAGGATGAGTACATATATATAATTCCAAAATATTTCATTAAATGATAATAGAAAGTACAATACTTGAAATAAATAAATGAAACTGATTGTCCATGCAAGGACTAAAAGAACTAAAAATGTCCATGCAGGGACTAATGAAATAACAATGTCCACATAAAGACTAAACATAATAAAAGAAAAGACTTCACTCGTCCTTCTTTCCCTTAACCAACTTGGAGAGCTTCTTGAAGAATTTATTCGTCTTCTTTTCCGTCTTCTCCGCTCGTTGTTTCATTTCCTTCATTCGCTCCAATGCCTCATTAATGGCCTCAAGAGGTGGCGGAGGTTGTGGTTGTGGTTGAGGTACAACAGGATATTGGTACCCATAACTTGGGTATCCAGTAGATGGATAAGCAGGTGAGAAGGAGACGGGTAAAGTGCATTATGCATGACTGCTTGCATATAAGGGTCATGTGATAGTGTTTGGTAATCAATAGGGGTAATAGGGTTAAAAGGATCGTACCCATTGTTATTCGGATACGTTGGGATTGGGTTACTATAACCCAATGGTGGTGGTTGAACTGTAGGTGTTGGTGTTGGTTTCACCACAGGTGAAGCATTGGAGGGTCCACCCATTTGTGGATCCTCTTGAATGGTTGGGTAAGGTTTGGGCAAAGGTGGTAGCGATCCCGACCTTTGACCTGCACGTACCGACATACGTGCTCCCCTCTTCCTCCTCGGTGGTTCAGGTGGAGGTTGGGGTTGGTCCACGGGTTCCATGTGGACATCTTCCCGTATGGGAGGTGGTTAAGAGTGATGGGAAGGAGTATTAGTAAATGAAAATTGACTCCAATATTGGTCCCACTCATTAGGACCTTGATATGGCGATCCGGCATAGGAGTTGGAATCGCTCGAGATTTCAATAGGATGCGCGTTCGATCCTGATGGCGGCATCTCCGGATCGGAGTCTTCGTCCATTGGGTTTGGTTGGTCCAACTGATTTTGGTCAGCTGGAGGTGTGTTAAAATAGTAATTAGGGTTAAATTCTTCATGGTTAGAGTGTGAATGGAATGATAGGAATGGTGAGAATGGTGTGAATGATAGGGTGGTGAGAGTGGTAAGAATTTTGGGAATGTGGGGGCGAGCGTCTAAGAGAGACAGAGTGTCACGCTGGTTGCCAAGGAGACGAATCTCCTGATTCTTGGTAGGAATCTGAGTTGTGAGGTTGTGAAGGGATGCGCCTCGATGGTCCTCCCCTCATTGGACCTTTTCCTCTTCCACTATGTCCTCTTACTCTTGGCAGCATTTTCCTGTTAAAAATCAAATTTAAAACAATACTAATAACTTAATAATGAGATGAGTAATCCTAGGTCAAAGCCTAGACTCGAAAGTCTAAGGAATGTGCTTATGTAAGTTTGAGATTAAACACAAGAAGGCTAGTGTTTAATTCTCTCAAATGTTAGCTCTGATACCAACCTGTCAAACCCTGAATTTCCAACCAAACACCGGTGGGCCCGGGTGGGGAATATCATGACGTAAGTTGATATCATCATAGTCAATTAAACACAGCATAGCGGAAGTCTTGGATTTAAATTACTACTACAAATCGAAATGTCCAAAGTACAAAATAATATACAGACGGCTTGTAACGAAATATCCACAGACGGTCGTAAAATGTACAAAAATGTATAACAGACTTTAGGGCAGATCTAAGGATTTGCAAGATCCTCTTATATCATTACCGAGCAGCTTCTAGCCTATTTCGTATTGTACCTGCAAGCTTAGTCTTTTGAAAATACGTCAGCTTTCGCTGGTAAATACACCCGACTGACTCATTTTGAAAATATTTTTAAAAAAAAATTGATTTAAGTGCACATGGCACAAATCTTTTATAACTTGGGAAAGTCAGCTTTGTAACCTTGTTAACAGCTTTACATGTTTGTCAATACATATGGGGCCAGTACAGAGACCGAGACATGATTAACGTACCACACCACTTATGAACCCACGAAGGAGTTATCCCCAACTTGTGGGTAAAAATAAATTTAGCATTCGCATCTGTCGGGTGTAAGCCTACACCCCGTGCTTTGGTCGTGGCCATTATCTAATGTAACGAGCCAAGGATATCCAGGACACGGTCGTTAAGCCCCAATGTTTAAGTTATCAAACAAAACTGATTAAAACGGAATATGCGGATTTACTACCCACAATCTGGCATTCGATTGATCCCATTTCCGACCAAGCGGTATTAGTTTACCATAACCCAAGCCCGTATAGGGAAAATAAGTCAAGAGTATTTACCTGAGCTAGTCTTGATTTAAAAATGCAAGATTTAATATTTTAGCCGTATTCAAAATGAAATAAGTGCAGATAGCATTTATTGGAAGGCTCTTGTAACACCCCAACCGATGGCGGAAACATCGGGATGAGACGAAAACGAGATTGCTCATTACTCACAACATTATTAAGTGACAATAATTAATTAAACCATATTTCATTTCATAAGAATTGTCAAATACATCAATGTAACAAAACAAGGAACAATCTAACATTTGCAAAGTCATAACAAAATTGATACGTCGACATTAAACCTAACGTCTAATTTGTGTGTATCTAGTCCTTGCTATATTGTTTTCATAGCGTCATCTCCTTCAACCTGTAACATGTTTTAAAATAAAGTCAATGCAAAAGCAAAGGCGAGTACACAAGTTTAAGCATAGCATACGTATACGAATAAAGTTTTAACAATCCTCATGGCAACTAAATCTATACAAGAGCAATATCAAGGCATGCAATGCTAATAATCAAACCCGTAACACAATCACGATGTTTTAACATGACCTCACGTGTAAAGCGATGGAGGTGGATGCGTGAATTCCTATAGCGCTAAGCATGTCAAACAAAGGCTAAAAATAGTTAATGACTAAAGCATAGCACAACGTTTATCCCTAGACAAGCAACAAGTATACGATTCAAGTAGTCATGTGTATAGGATTGTTTGTGCGTTTCATAAAGTTTAAGTGTTTGTGATTTTTGTATATGGAAACATGTTACACCCAAAAAGTGATATAAACAAAAGTGGGTCGAGTGTACTCACGGAATTGCGAAGTCTTCTTTGGAAATTCCACGACGAGTTGATGAGTGGGAGAAAGGGACACCAATGCCACCTTAAATGACAACGAACATGGATGAATAATCGAATCGGAGTTGAAGATACGTGTAAGTTTAGCACGGAATTTATGTAACGACTCTAAAGTTAAATTCGTCGAAGATAAAAGTGTTATCAAAATAATACAATAAATATATATATTTTTGGCGAAAAGTATAAAAGATATATAGATATTTGCAGTTGGAAAAATATATTCCTTCGTTAAATTATTATGTTTTGTCGACGAGAATAATAGATGTGTACTTATATATTTTGGCGAAAAAGATTACTAGATAAATATATAGTTTGGCTAAAAGAAAATAGATAAATGTATATTTTGACGGAACGGGATAATAGATATATATGCATGTTAACGAAAAGAATAGTAGCTAAATATATATATTGTTCGTCGGAAACACATATTATATATATACATTGTCGTTAGAGAAGTATCATTTTCGAAAAGTATAAAACATATATTTATTTTGTCGGAAGGAATACTTTTATATCTTGTCGTTAAATAAATATATTTTGTCGAAAATATAACTCATATGTATCTTGTCAAAAAAGTAATATAGATATATAATACATATATATCTATATATGTTGTAGTAGCGAAATATATTTGCCGAAAGGAAGTATTAGATATATTTATATGTTTTGTCAAGACGTGCAATGTATACATACATATATGTTGTCGAAAAAGTCTAATAAGTAAAAATATATATCTTGTCGCTCGGTATATTTAAGTAGATACGTTTCTTCGATAAGCGTACTAAATATATATATATATATTTCATGTCGGAAGATATGATTAAATAAGTATATACATTTTGTCGATAAAGTGTCATGTATAATATATTTTGTCGAATAAAGTAACGTGTATAATATATTTTGTCGAACAATGTAATTAAATAAATATAGTACTTTGCCCAAAAATTGGGCAGAGTTTCCCCTTGTTTTTGGACGATCCCGACAATCTAGTTGTCGATTAAATGTTTTCAAAACGCAATAATAACGAAACAATTTATATAATTATGTCTACAAATTTTATAAGGTTCGGTTACGTGATTATAACACTAATTAAATACAAAACAATAAAAAATTTTGCGGCGTTAAAAGTATACCGTGACGTGTTTTGATTGAGTTGACTAAAGCATTGACTGAACTTGGCCCCGAACACCGAACCGAACATCGAATCTGACTGGTTTGACTGGCGTTGACTGTTTGACCAGGTTTGACTTTCGTTGACCAAGTTACCAGTTGACTTTGTGACCAGTTGTTGACCGAACACCAAACGAGACACGAAACGAACATGGTCTGAACCGAAACCCGAACAGGAACTGTTGTTTACTGATGTTGTCTCGAACCCGCGACTGTTTGACCACAGTTGACCAGGTTTGACCGAACGCCAAATGAAACGAGACCCGAATCGATTGAACCAAATCTGTCTGTTGACTGATGTTGACCAGCTTGACGGGTTTGACCCGGTGTTAACCGAGTAAACTCGGACAACTGAGTCGTACCGAGCCGAGTCGCCAAACTTGACTAAACCCGAAACACTTGAGCTCGAACCCGAACCCTAATCAAGCCTGAACCGAGTCGACCGGCAGTGACTGAGTTGACGGATTGAACCGTGCAGACCCGAACAGAATTTGAATCGAACAGGTGTATGACCCGAGCCGACTCAACCCGTTCACCACTGCCGTGTTGAACCTGAACAAACCGAACAAAGACCGACTGAATCGAACTGACCGGAGAACGAATTATATAACCTTAAAACTTTACCTGAGACAATCCGCTTAAGATTTCTAACCAATTTCCACCACTACCGCCGCCGTCCGTCGAGCCGGACAACCGCAGCTACACCGCTGCTGTTGTCGCCGCTGAGACACGGCGACTGCCCGCCGCTGGTCCGATGCATCGTCGCAGCCGCGACGCTGCTCCGCCGCCACGCCACCGCACCGCCGTCGCCCGCTGGATGTGACGGCTGCTGCCGCCACGATCGAACCCCTCGGAGCGCATAGTCGCACCACCACCACTACCTTCTCTCTATCTCGTCTCTCTCTCCTCACAGCTCTCTCTCTCTCTCTGTCTGCAAGTATAAATGCGGGTGTGTGTGTGTCGGGTTTAAGAGATCGCAGGGATGTATGAGTGTGAGGGTGTTACCGGAGAAGAAGGGCGCCGCCAGAGACGGCGCCGGTCGCCGAAAAACGCCGAGGAGGGGGGTGGCGGCTGGTGTTGAGGGTATGCATTAGGTTTGGCTAGATGAAGAAGATGAGGGTTAGGGGAGGTTTAAATAGGTAGGTTAAGTGGTAAGGGTTTGATAGGTTGGGTTTAAAAGCCTGAGAGTGGCCCGAACGCGATTCTGAAGCCCATTTCTGCGCCCGAACGTTATGAAATAGCGTAAAATTTTATTTAAGTTTTAAACACGGGAATTAAATGTAAGACATCAAAAATATCGCGTTCGGTTGTCGTTTCGTTAAAAACACGTAAAAATGCGTTGTTTCCGTTTTTACACCGTTTTTCGATCCGATTGAAGTTGCGACTCAGGAAATAGAAAACGAGCGTGAATTTATTATAAAAATAATAAATCTTGGAAATACGAGGCGTTACAGTCTCCCCTCCTTTAGGAAATTTCGTCCCGAAATTTATTCAAGAGGAAGACTTTAGAAAGATTTGGCTATAGAATGATCGCTAAAATTGAGACTTGGATGTTTGGACACACGAGGGAAAGCATGAAGTTTAGAGCATCGAAGAGTTAGGTTTGCAAGAAGAAATTGCTTGACTAGAAAGATTAAAGCCATCAAGCGTAAGTAAAGCGCGTAAGTATGCGTATAGGAGAGTGGTTTAAACGAGTTTGAATAACTAAATGATATGCCATCTAAGCAGAAAAGCTCTCGTGAGAAGTGGTATGCAGTTTAATGGTGAGTGTGGTCGAACCGTAGGTTGCTAGAAAGTTCAATCGACTTTGAAGAGCGTTAATAAATCTCGATTTTGTAGAGAGTTGCTTAATGATGGAAAACGAGAATGTTAGGTATTTAAAGTAAGCTAGTTATCGAGGTAGCGGCCAATCAAGCGTGTTGCCCTCAACGAGAATGGGAGATAACTTTAGAGTAAGAAGGCATTTAGGGTTTGAATGCTTACACTATTGATTATAAGCGAGGTTGCATAAAAGACAAGGTTAACGGGGGTAACGGAGGCATAAGAGCGGACGATTGATTCGATCAACGAATACCCGTGTAAGGATGGCATATGTATATGAACAAACGAAAACGTTACGTTAGGGATTAAGACTCGTCGTGGATAATCGGGTAGCGCGCACTTAGCAATGCAGTTGTGAGTTGTTTAAAGCTGGCGTGTTAGGTCATATTATGGTCTGTAAATCACCGAATTTCTCATGGCACGTATTACGAAAGTTTGGCAGCATGGTGAAAACACTTATGTATAGGAAGCACCAGCGGCGTATCCACCATGTTTTGACCACGTTGCGACCGTTTCGTTACTCGATGCAATGTTACGTTCCGTGTGTTACCATACGCGGTAGTACACTCTATGGTTCTCATGCGCTTATCGCTATAATCCCGTGTGCACCCGCGATTATACCGATCATCACATGTTTCGCATAGCTTGTACTAGCAGCGCATGAATAAAGGTGTACATAAATTCTGAAAATAAGTTTGCGTGCGTGTAAGAATGTAGTGCGTAGGCATGTTTACGTGCAAATAGCTTGTGGCCCACGTAAGCGAATCCCTCGGGTTTCGCTCGCGCATAGGCACGAATATGAATACGAGTACAAGTATAGGTATGTGTATGAGTATAAGCATAAGTATGGAAATAAGTATAAGCATGGATATAAGACGTATATGCATGAATGTGATGATAAGTATAAGTGTAATACCCCTGTAACACCCCTGCCCCTCGTTATCACCAATATTGTCCGCTTTTGCCCTTGATGGGTGGCCCATCCAGGAACTCACGACTTTGTTTTTTGTTGCCCTGGTGGAGACTTCCCAGGAGGTTACCCATCCTAGTACTACTCCCACTTGAGCACGCTTAACTGTGGAGTTCTCCTCTCATCCACTAGCATTAAGCCCAAAACGCGTTGGTGATTTTAGAGGTAGGGCATTACTTACGAGCCAGGAATCTCTCCTGTCCACGGACTATGTTGGGGGGTATGCCATTAGGTGTTATAATAAGCATGAAAATGACACGTTATTTTCATGAACATGAATATGTGTATAATATGAACGTCAACAAGTGTAACAGACGATAATGTGCGTATGATATGGATTGAATGCTACGAATTTATTTACATAAAATAGTCGAGAAATCAGGGTATGTAAAACGAATGATACGTTTAAAATGTCATGCAACAGTTGACTAAACCATGTACGAGGATACGCATGTATTGTTGTTTGAGCAAAACTTTGAGGTTATCGCTTCTAAAATAGGCTTAAGTTTAACTTAGAATATAGGATCTAGTGTGTGAATATAAAGGAATATAAGGTACTTATTGATTATGCGTTACGTATTTTGTAAAGGACGGGAGTGCTACCATTTGTTTTAAAAGAATTTAAGTAGGTCGAAAATGGTTGGTCCTTCATAAAGTTTTCTTGCCCACGTGTTTTGAAACTCATGTGACATTTCGGGAGGTGTATGATAAGGTCTTAAAATAGTAAATTCGCACTGTTTTCATAGGAATATAAGAGATTTGAAATTTAGTGGTCTTGGGAAACGTTGACCCTTGAGAGGAAATCCGTGTTAATTGATTTAATGACGTTGAAAAGTTTAGCAAAATGTTTCTTAACCGCGATGAAGAGTTTAGAGGGTGTTTGGGGTTGAGTTTTGAAAATAGATTATGCGTTCTGAATAATCACAATCAGATAATTAGTTGTAACAAAACATACTGTAGGAAGATAGTGTTCGGATTTAATTATGTTATTTGATATCACAATAATCAGGTAATCAACTATTTGAGTGTTTGAAAAATATATATACATGTACATATAAAGTTATAAATAACGAGTTTTGATCTCTAAAATACGTAAAACAAATCAATTTTTTTTTTATTTTTTTATTATTATATATATATAGTATTTTTATTTTTTTTTCCAAACACTAAAATAGATTTTTATTTATTTATTTATTTAATATTTGCGCTTCCAAACACAAAACAAAATATTAGGTTGCAAAAACAAATCCAAACACACCTTTAGTACAACGATCCCATAATGCCTTTTTTTTTTTTTTTTTTTTTTTACAAACGAAAATTTTTAACATAAAGTTATTGCGTGAGCGGTTTTAGTGATTAAGTTAAACATAAGACTTGTGGGCAAGGTATTCGTTAGACCGATTAAGTTGGTAGGTAGCATTCTGTCGAGCTTTGAAAATCGTAAAACAAAACGTTTCATGTGGTGACCAAGTATATGCGTATGGGATTTATATGAAATAGATTACCGGATGGGAAATACGTTTGATGAAATAGTACGTTTTGAAATTCGTCTAAGTAAGAATTTGACAACATGGTAAAGATTTAGGTATACAATTTAAACATGTGGTTTGTGTAATAAAGTCTCCAAGAAGGAGGGTTGGTAACGATCACCGAGGTATGGGAATCACCCCTAATCCGTTGGTGAGGTCGTTTTAAGGAAGGAAGGAAACGAAGTTTGATCGTCTAGGTAAGGAATTCACTCCTATCTCGACGACGGTCTCCATTTCGGACTTTCCGAGAAATATAAGTCTAGTTGATGACGTTTTGAAATCATGTATGCAAATAATGTATAAGTGGATGGAAAGGTTTGATATGAATTGCGTAAAAACCTTAAAATAAATAGAAACTCGAAAGGAATGGTAACAAGTATATAAAAGTCATGTATAAATTGAAATGGTATAAAAGAGAGTCTCAGAAAACAATAGACTGTTTCGGGTAGAGAAACGTCGACTATTCCAAAGTGAATCGAAGATCCTTTCGAATTAGAGAAACGTGCTTTGGCCTATAGGTAAAACGCTCTCGTCGAGAAGCGATTAACGGCATTTTACCCTTCCAGTTATTACACGTCTCTAATCGATTGGAAAATCGAAACTTTGGCGAGATTGAAAATCGAGGAATGGGACTTAATCGACAAGGTGCGGGTTTCACCCCTAACTTGACGATTTCGTACCCTAAGTGTGGTTGGCACTCTTCGGGTCAAAATAAACTTCGACACTTTGACGAGAGTCCACTAGAGTTTGAATGGGAAGTTTTCCATCAAGGTGTGGATGTCACTCCTAACTTGATGGTGTAACCTCGTAAAAATATAAAGAATAATCGTAATGAGAATCGTTCACCAAATTGTGGATATCACGCCTATTTTGGTGAAGTCGTCTCACTTGTGTAATACGAGTGTTTTCGAGTTTAGTATAATCGAGTAATATGCATTAGGGAAGGCGTATGGTTGAAATAATGTAACGAGTATGAACACGTAAAGCATTTCATAAATTTAACATATAAGAGACGTTTTAAGAAATTAGCATGTGAATCACGTATGGTCAAGTATGGTACTTAACTATAGACTAGGTCAAAAGCGTAGCAATCTACCTAATTCCCTATAGTTATGGCTCTGATACCAATCTGTAACACCCCAACCGATGGCGGAAACATCGGGATGAGACGAAAACGAGATTGCTCATTGCTCACAACATTATTAAGTGACAATAATTAATTAAACCATATTTCATTTCATAAGAATTGTCAAATACATCAATGTAACAAAACAAGGAACAATCTAACATTTGCAAAGTCATAACAAAATTGATACGTCGACTTTAAACCTAACGTCTAATTTGTGTGTATCTAGTCCTTGCTATATTGTTTTCATAGCGTCATCTCCTTCAACCTGTAACATGTTTTAAAATAAAGTCAATGCAAAAGCAAAGGCGAGTACACAAGTTTAAGCATAGCATACGTATACGAATAAAGTTTTAACAATCCTCATGGCAACTAAATCTATACAAGAGCAATATCAAGGCATACAATGCTAATAATCAAACCCGTAACGCAATCACGATGTTTTAACATGACCTCACGTGTAAAGCGATGGAGGTGGATGCGTGAATTCCTATAGCGCTAAGCATGTCAAACAAAGGCTAAAAATAGTTAATGACTAAAGCATAGCACAACGTTTATCCCTAGACAAGCAACAAGTATACGATTCAAGTAGTCATGTGTATAGGATTGTTTGTGCGTTTCATAAAGTTTAAGTGTTTGTGATTTTTGTATATGGAAACATGTTACACCCAAAAAGTGATATAAACAAAAGTGGGTCGAGTGTACTCACGGAATTGCTAAGTCTTCTTTGGAAATTCCACGACGAGTTGATGAGTGGGAGAAAGGGACACC
This sequence comes from Scalesia atractyloides, assembly GCA_947069175.1. Lineage (NCBI taxonomy): Eukaryota > Viridiplantae > Streptophyta > Magnoliopsida > Asterales > Asteraceae > Scalesia > Scalesia atractyloides. The sequence continues at coordinate 23,144,488 of CAMTDV010000029.1, read as the reverse complement.
AATGCTACCTTAAATGACAACGAACATGGATGAATAATCGAATCGGAGTTGAAGATACGTGTACGTTTAGCACGGAATTTATGTAACGACTCTAAAGTTAAATTCGTCGAAGATAAAGTGTTATCAAAATAATACAATAATTATATATATTTTTGGCGAAAAGTATAAAAGATATATAGATATTTGCAGTTAAAAAAATACATTCCTTCGTTAAATTATTATGTTTTGTCGACGAGAATAATAGATGTGTACTTATATATTTTGGCGAAAAAGATTACTAGATAAATATATAGTTTGGCTAAAAGAAAATAGATAAATGTATATTTTGACGGAACGGGATAATAGATATATATGCATGTTAACGAAAAGAATAGTAGCTAAATATATATTGTTCGTCGGAAACACATATTATATATATACATTGTCGTTAGAGAAGTATCATTTTCGAAAAGTATATAACATATATTTATTTTGTCGGAAGGAATACTTTTTATATCTTGTCGTTAAATAAATATATTTTGTCGAAATATATAACTCATATGTATCTTATCAAAAAAGTAATATAGATATATATATACATACATATCTATATGTGTTGTAGTAGCGAAATATATTTGCCGAAAGGAAGTATTAGATATATTTATATGTTTTGTCAAAACGTTTAATGTATACATACATATATGTTGTCGAAAAAGTCTAATAAGTAAAAATATATATCTTGTCGCTCGGTATATTTAAGTAGATACGTTTCTTCGATAAGCGTACTAAATATATATATATATATATATTTCATGTCGGAAGATATGATTAAATAAGTATATACATTTTGTCGATAAAGTGTCATGTATAATATATTTTGTCGAATAAAGTAACGTGTATAATACATTTTGTCGAACAATGTAATTAAATAAATATAGTACTTTGTCCAAAATTGGGCAGAGTTTCCCCTTGTTTTTGGACGATCCCGACAATCTAGTTGTCGATTAAATGTTTTCAAAACGCAATAATAACGAAACAATTTATATAATTATGTCTACAAATTTTATAAGGTTCGGTTACGTGATTATAACACTAATTAAATACAAAACAATAAAAATTTGCGGCGTTAAAAGTATACCGTGACGTGTTTTGATTGAGTTGACTAAAGCATTGACTGAACTTGGCCCCGAACACCGAACCGAACATCGAATCTGACTGGTTTGACTGGCGTTGACTGTTTGACCAGGTTTGACTTTCGTTGACCAAGTTGACCCGGTTTGACTTTCGTTGACCAAGTTGACCAGGTTTGACCGAACACCAAACGAGACACGAAACGAACATGGTCTGAACCGAAACCCGAACAGGAACTGTTGTTTACTGATGTTGTCTCGAACCCGCGACTGTTTGACCACAGTTGACCAGGTTTGACCTGATTTGACCGAACGCCAAAATGAAACGAGACCCGAATCGATTGAACCAAATCTGTCTGTTGACTGATGTTGACCAGCTTGACCGGGTTTGACCCTGTGTTAACTGAGTAAACTCGGACAACTGAGTCGTACCGAGCCGAGTCGCCAAACTTGACTAAACCCGAAACACTTGAGCTCGAACCCGAACCCTAATCAAGCCTGAACCGAGTCGACCGGCAGTTGACTGAGTTGACCGGGACTTGAACCGTGCAGACCTGAACAGAATTTGAATCGAACAGGTGTATGACCCGAGCCGATTCAACCCGTTCACCACTGCCGTGTTGAACCTGAAACAAACCGAACAAAGACCGACTGAATCGAACTGACCGGAGAACGAATTATATAACCTTAAAACTTTACCTGAGACAATCGCTTAAGATTTCTAACCAATACCACCACTACCGCCGCCGTCCGTCGAGCCGGACAACCGCAGCTACACCGCTGCTGTTGTCGCCGCTAAGACACGGCGACTGCCGCCGCCGCTGGTCCGATGCATCGTCGCAGCCGCGACGCTGCTCCGCCGCCACGCCACCGCACCGCCGTCGCCCGCTGGATGTGACGGCTGCTGCCGCCATTGATCGAAACCCCTCCGGAGCCGACATAGTCGCGCCACCACCACCACCTACCTTCTCTCTATCTCGTCTCTCTCTCCTCACAGCTCTCTCTCTCTCTCTCTCTGTCTGCAAGTATAAATGCGGGTGTGTGTGTGTCGGTTTAAGAGATCGCAGGGATGTATGAGTGTGAGGGGTGTTACCGGAGAAGAAGGGCGCCGCCAGAGACGGCGCCGGTCGCCGAAAAACGCCGAGGAGGGGGGGTGGCGGCTGGTGTTGAGAGTATGCATTAGGGTTTGGCTAGATGAAGAAGATGAGGGTTAGGGGAGGTTTAAATAGGTAGGTTAAGTGGTAAGGGTTTGATAGGTTGGGTTTAAAAGCCTGAGAGTGGCCCGAACGCGATTCTGAAGCCCGTTTCTGCGCCCGAACGTTATGAAATAGCGTAAAATTTTATTTAAGTTTTAAACACGGGAATTAAATGTAAGACATCAAAAATATCGCGTTCGGTTGTCGTTTCGTTAAAAACACGTAAAAGTGCGTTGTTTCCGTTTTTACACCGTTTTTCGATCCGATTGAAGTGCGACTCAGGAAATAGAAAACGAGCGTGAATTTATTATAAAAATAATAAATCTTGGAAATACGAGGCGTTACAGCTCTAGTCTGGATTATGGCATAAGCTAACTAATTAGAATGCTAACGGTCTTATTTAAGTCATAGACTTAGACCGACTAGCTTAAACGATCAAAATCGGTACGGTAGGCTAGATTAAGCGATGACCGGATAGAATGTAGTTTAAACCCTAAAAGTACATAAGACTTGTATATTATGGGTAAACAATTAACATTCTAGAATTTGAGATTAAAATGATAATGTTAAACCCGTTTTGGTTAATTTTCGTAAACTAGTTACATAAGTCATTATACTTTAAATAAGTTGTAATATCAGTAGGATATCAACTTGTATGCCCGTTGAGGTTTTAAAACGAAACTACGCCTTATAAGGGCGTTTTGGTAATTATATGTCGTATAAAAGGAACTTGCGTGTATTCTGACGTTATGATCATAAACATTCTGGAAAAATACTTAATTTGTGATATAATATCAGTAAGATAGCACACATAAGTGTGGTTTATGGTTTAAGACCAAACTATGCACCGAAAGGGCATTTTGGTCATTTAAAAGTATAGTTTACGATATTATATTAAAATCAGTTTATGATCATAATATTAACATCATAATATGTCAATTACATTAACATATCAGTAGGAAATTTATTTGCAAGTCCATTGTTGATTAAAACCTTGTTTTATGTAAAAAGAGCATTTTAGTCAAATTTTGACATTTTACGGAACTTGTGCATAAACGCAGATTACGATTATGATAAAATAATATAACCTCAGAGGGTTATGCTACATTGCATTACAATCACAATGTGATCTTAATACAGAAGTTAACTAATCTAAGTCGTGTCAGAATCGAAAGTCAAAGCAGAAGTCAAACTTCACGACTTTCGGTTGCGAACCGACTCTAGGACTGAAATTGACGGATCGAACATGTTCTCACATGTTCTAATAATTACTTCCAACTTGTTTAAATGTCAAAATATATTTATAACATTTATAAACTCAGATTATGATTTTTATGAAATCTGACACGTTTGACTTTTTAAAACAATAACTTTGACCCGTCAATTGACCTAGTAAACGTGATCCTAGGAGGTGCCCCTTTAAGGGGTTAATACCTTCCTAATTATGATCACTTATCCATGTTCATTTCGAATAATGGCTGGACCATAACGGTCTTAACCGAAAGTCAAGGCATTTGTCGAAAATGCTTAACTTTTGGCTAAAAAGCCTATAAAAGGAAAAGAGCAGAGATGGAGCACTTACAGGTGATCCAAGGGAAACTTAGAAATCAAAGGGAACCTCCAAAATGGTCAGGAACTTCCAAGAGTGTAATAGAGAGGAGAAGAAGTGAATGAGCGAAGAATGAGGTGAACTAGTGGACTATTTATAGTGCAAGGGGGTGTGTGAGGATGATGCCAAGTGTTTGGGATGTTGTAGGATCATCACATGTGAGTAGCAAGGTGTCAAGAGCTGGAGAAGTGTGGCAATTTGCAGGCTAGGTGGCTTTCTCACAAAGATTTTGGGTTTTTAACATATTTAGTCCCTCAAATATAGTTTTATTAAATGTCATGAATTATCCCTTGACTTATATTTCATGACATAATGAAACAACTAGTTCTTTATGTTCAATACGAGATATATTCAAGAAGAGTACAAATAACCGAACGTTAACGGGTGTCACACTAGGTGTTTTCATGGCTTATAAATGTTTACTAGCTTATACGTGAAAGACACGATACTTATGGATTCATGGATTAAATTACCCAAACTATTAAAGTTATAGGTTTGGTAAAAGAGCGGAATGCTTGAGGATGGTAAATAAAAATATATCATCTCAACCGAGAGATGTTCGGGTCTTAAGGTGGCTTAGTAATATAAGAAATATGAAAATAACGAAGTCTGGTGTCTCTGGGTAATTTTCTAAAAGTTAAAACAAGGAAAAACTTAAGGCTCTAGGAGCCCGCCGTAGGCTACAGTCAATGATAAATTGTTCCAGCAGCTTCAAACCGTAGGCTACGGTTATCAACCGTAGGTTACGGTTAGTTTTGTGAATTTTTGAGATTTTTGAACATGTTTGGGTGACTAGCTTATTGAGATATGATCCGAGGGTATGTACACGTGTCGGTATATTACCGAACACGAATTTCACAAGGTGTTAAATAATCCATCTCGTCCAACTAGTGGCTCATATGAGAGTTAGGACTTCGTAAAGGATCACTCAGAGGCCCAGTATAAGCATGTTGACCCCGATGTCACACAGAGGCTAGGCATGTTGACACAACGGTCACTCAGAGGCCGAGTTTAAGCATAACGACACTAATGGTCGTTCAGAGGCTACGTTTTTATGCATGACGACACTAATGGTCGTTCAGAGGCTAGGTTTATGCATGTTGACATCAAAAAGTCATTCTAGACTCAATTTGAGCATGTTGTCACTTTTAGTCCGTATTAGTCTTTAATAGACTATATTTAAAAATACAACACGTGTCACTATATTATTGGACACGATTTTACAGAATGTTACAATGCAACTGCTACGAGCATGATCTTCGGTTTTGTATGGTCACCTCTCATAAACTGGCCTCGCAAACTCGTTGGACAACTTTTACGAACAATATGCGCACAATCAATGCTACCGAGCATCCCTGGAAAGTGCTATCTAGCTTCATGTGCGGCGTACAAACTTGTTATGTCATGTGCAGTTGGGTTTCATAGAAACTTGTACCGTATAACTCAATAATAACATTTCAAAAAAATCAAGAGATCCACTAGAAGTCCCAGAAAACATAGCTAAATATTCATCATTTCGTCAAGAAAGTTATCGATTGCAAGTTGACGATTCGCAGATGTGCATTTTTGTATCACTGTGAAACTCTTTTTCCCCTACCGTCGTAGCCTTCTTGAAACCATTCAAATTGACCTTTATATGTCCCACAATCTTTAAAAATAATTCTTTCAATAAATGGAACCTCGCCCACAATGTCTTGACATTATAATTTTGGTTTTCAACAAAGTAATCATTTATTAGAACTTCATTGTCGCTACTCAATCATGACGCACATTTTTTTTCTTTGATTGACTCGTATCTTCAAATTCCGTGGCTTCACAAATATGTGTAAAATATTCAAGAGGACGAACTAGATGAGTCGGGTGGAAATGTACTTGGACCCTCCATTGGTATTTTTAAAAAGTTTATGAGAACTAAATAAAAGATTATGTATAGAGTTGAGAGGAAATTTGCGAAGTAAGTGTTTGTAAAAAATGGAAGAAGGTTGGATATTTATGGAGTAACTATGAATTTTCTTTTTATTGTTGTAACGTCATATGAATATGACTAACTGGATAATTTTTCCACGGCCGTGATAGTCATCACGGTGACTCTCATTACCGCCATGAAAACACCACATGCGATGGTGTTCACGACCATCACCATCATCATACTCGCGAAAAGGGGGCGCCTGCCACCGTTAAAATATGTATATTATATACTAAATATTCAATAAATTTGATAGGTACATGCAAATCTTTACTCTTGATAAACCCCTGCCTTGGAATAGTGCAACGAAATTATACACTGACAACTACAAGTCAATAAGCATTAAGGCCAACCAAGCAAGTAGTTGAACAACCACACCCCAGGCTTTCCTATTAAGTTATCAATTTTGTCACATTGTCGGGTACTATGTGGGCATAAATCTATCTCAAGTCCAATCTTATTTGAAAGTTTGTCTAGGTTCATGGATGCCAACGGAACGGATTTCTATACCAATTCAAATCCAAACTCAAGCTTTTTAACATAATTAGTTTCTTGTCGGTTCATTTTTACACAAAGAATCATTGTATGTTTTATGGAACATGTATTAGTACTTAGGAACTAAACAAAAAAACTATTGAATACAGAAAAAACAGGATCTCAATACACAAATAGTGGCACACCCTACAAGAGTTTTACCATTGCATTATCTAAAAATATTTAGTGAATCGGTGTCCCTAGACAATTCAATAAATAAGTAACACACAAGATACAAATATCAGATCCACACATACATTTTTTTATTGGTGTCACTATGTGGGTCCAGTTAGTACCAGATAAAAACTTTTGTAGTGAAAATTTTAATATATGTTTACAATAATATACACTTGTTATAATTCACAAACTTGTAAAGAAGTTGTATCTTACAATGATTTGATTGTTTTTAAGGAAACCATTTAGTCGTAGGGATTGGAAACTTGAAAGATAAGTAGACACACCTAATAATAACTTAAATATCTTAGAAAATGTAAACAACATAATTTTGATGGTTTGGTTATTTAAACCTCGGACATAAAAAAACTTACTACAAAATTAGGGATATCAAAAACTACTCTCATCTCAACACTCTTAAACCTTTATATCAAATTGAACTAATTAAGAGTCATTGGCATCACTAAAAGAACCCTAGAAACTCAAACAATGGATGAAAGCGGACTTTTAATGTGACCCTCCTTATTATCTAAATTTTTTTCTCCTCCACATTTTAGCAAATTCATTTAATTCGATACTTAATTACGTTACAATTTGTTGCTATATAAGTTTGTTTGGCAATTCAATGAGAAATGAAAATTTAGCAAAGACAATAAAGTTTTGAAAGTGGAAGTCTATACCCTTGAATAAATATTGTACACAGCTATATAGACTTGTACGCCCGCCCATATACATGTTGTATATGATTGTATAAATCTTTTTGATAACCTTATCTTTAATATCTCGGATTTTTATAGATATATGTGGCCATTTATTAGAGTATATGTGCATAATTATAGCTATACGACCCTATAGACAAACTTATTGCTAATGCAAGTTAGTGTTAAAAGAATACGCAACTTGCTTATGATAGCAAGTCACTGTTGATGAGGTCAAGTGTCAAGTTAATAATGACGAGTTAAGATACTATTTGTTAATTGTTTTGGGATTATACATGCTCCAACTGTTTCATGTGTTCATAATGTTCACCTTTACTTGTGTATATTACATTGAATTCGGATGTTACTAAGCAGAGCACATACATGGATAGCACTACTTGAACCGGGACGTGTTCCCACTTCTACCACTATTTCCGGTGGGATGGAAACTACAATGTGAATTCCGCAAGATTTTCTAGGCCTCGATTATTATATGTATGGTTATTTGGCATCATGTGTACATTCTGTTTTTCTTTTTTTCAAGGCCTTGGGTAGATAGATGATTGTCCCTCGTCGATTCCCATACATGGGTATACATTCCCGTACTAGGGTAATTGTCCAATATGGACCTTATCCATTAGGGGCTTGATTGAATGAATTTCATACGCGTGTATATGCACAACATTCAGTACTCCAATTACATTTTCAAGTCATGCATTACGAAATTACCAAATATATATATATAGGTAGAGGTTGATGTTAGAAAATATAAAAGTGTGAAAAGGATAAGAAAGATTTTGGAGGTGACACGTGACCCTTTTTATTTTGGTACTTTAAGAGTATAAGTGTAATTTAATTAATAGCTACTAATTATGGAATGAATATATATAACCGATTTTGGGCAGTTATTGTAGGGATTTTCGAATTTGAAGGCATACATCTTATAAAGAAATAACACCCTAACTCATAAAAACAGCACAACATGTATATTGAAGGCATACATTTTATAAAGAACAGAAATATAACAGAAACAACACCCTAACTCATAAAACACCACAGCATGTATTTTAAAGGCACACATCTTATAAAAAACACCCTAACATTGAATATAACAGAAATAACACCCTAATAGATCAAGGACCTTTGTCATCACATTAAATGTAACAGGAATAACACCCTAACTCATAAAAACACCACAACATGTATATTGAAGGCATACATCTTATGAAGAACAGAAATATAACAGAAATAATACCCTACAATTAAAACACTATTGTATGAACATAGAAAAAACATCATGGACTAAAACATCAAAGCGAGACGTAATTTTTTTCTCTACATAAGTATATCAATATGATATTCATATTAAAGATAAAAAAAACAATCGTTATTATGGTGTAATTAAAAAAAAAAGAATTACGTATAAAAAGTTATTAATGTTTAAAAAAGAAGGGAGAAACTTAAATGTGCATTCATGTTAGTTTCTTAATTTAAAAATATTAAATTTACCTTTATACCCTTAATCTAGAAAATAATTTAGTTTAATAGTCAACACTATTTAAAAGATTGCCATCAAATCTCAACCATTAGATTAAATATCTAATGGTTTAGATTTTTTCTTATCCTTCTCACACTTTTATATTTTCTTACAAAAACTTTACCCTATATATATATATATGTTTCCTTTTCTAGCATGTCGTACGTAGATTATTCACTTTGGGAGACTAAATCTAGCAACCAGGGTACTATTTGACTTGAAGATAGACCAACTTTCTGGAAGACATTGGTTGAGCTTTGGAAGACCCAGACGACTTAATTGGGGTTATAGTCATACAATTGTTATGACCATCAATTGTTGTGACTATCATAAGGTGGCCTTCCAACCCAGTTGTTTTTTTTTCGTTCAACCTTACTTCCCACTATTTGCATTCATCACATCTCCATAAGTACTACCAATGTTAATGGTATATAAAATTATAAATGTGGATATAATATAAGTGATATTCTTCAGTCATTAATTTTGTTTAGAAATAAACTTTAAAGAAATAAAGGAGAGTGAGTTGGATTCAAATACAGATTCAGTTATTTCTTTAAGATTCATCATAACTATTTTAGTCTAACTCATTAATTTAAAACGATAGCTAATATGAAGTTAATTTAGTTGATGGAGGTAAATGTCTCTTAGGCTATACAGTACGAGACACTAACCGGTATTCACTTTAGTCAACAATCATCAATAACGCCTACACCCCATACCATAGGCGCCATGAGTGGGGCGCTCTTTAATTCTCTTAGCACAATAACGAGCATTCACGAGCTTGAAACTGTGAGGGTTGTGCCATTTGACCATTGGCAATAGTACAATTAAGAAAAATCGCAAATAAAATAATTTATTCTCTATACATACACACTCTCTTATATTTTATTCCACCAAAAACACCTCCATCTACAGATTTTTTTAACACTCTCTCGTCATTTTTTTGTACTCTCAAGCCTTTTTATTTTAATGGCACGTCGTTGGATCAGAGGATATCCGTTAGGCACAAGTTGGCGGGAAATGGTCGATTTAGGATTCCCTAACGAAGCACCTCAAACTTGAGGCATGATTAGGATCGCATTCTACGAACGTGTAGGTGAGAATATTCGTGGAAGAGAACAAATTCTCGGAAGGTTTATGTATCTATGCCTAAAGGTGCTACGTTACTGTGCTTGCCGAGGCACGAGTTGGGTACGGAGCAATATACGTAAGGTCGTTTGATCACGTTGCTGCTTGGAGGATTTTTCGACCCGAAATGGAGAGTTTTTCGCGACACCACTTAGATTACATTTGTTTTATTTATATGTTTGATGTTTTATTTTTAGGACTTATGTTTTTTTAAGTAGTTTAAGTCTTATGTTTTTTTTTCTAAACTTTTTTCTAATTTATTTAGATGTTTGGTCTTTTTCTATTTATTTAAATGTAAGAAATATTAAAAAAATAATTAAATGTTAGAAATACTAAAAAAAATTAAAAAGATAATCACTGAAGCGGTTTCATTTTATACCGTAGGCTTTATTTTAAAAAAAGACTGGAGTCTTGTGATGTGTTGCAATAGAGCCTCTATAGGGCTTCATCCATACCCTCCAGCCTTAGAAGAAAGGTTTTAGATTCAAATTCAAACCTGAGAGAATAAAATATTTTATAATTATTGGTGTAAAAAGCAATATTAGCTATTCAAATTAAAAGTAGATTTAAAACCGCATGTTGTTGGTTTAAAAACGGCAAACATGGTGTTGTTTGGTGTCTGCATATTAGCTTGACACGATTTTTGCCTGACTCGTTAATTAAAAAAGTAGCTAATATGGAGTTATAACTCATTTGACAGTGGTACATGTATATTAAAGAGAATTTTTCAGGTTCAAATGTCGGAAAGAAAATAGTTTATAATAATTAGTGTAAAAAGTTACGTTACCTGTTTAAATTAAAAAAAAAATAATTCAAAATGGTTAGTATGGTGTTGCTTAGGTGTGTACATATTAGCTTGACACGTGATATATATGGTATTTGTTTAATCTCTAGAACTTGAAAGTCTACATTTGGTTCAGATATGCATACGATTAAATCAATTAAAAAATAATTCTGATTAAACTACATTTGTCAAATAATAGAACTCAACCACTCATTATAATGGTTGAACAACTTACATAACAAGACCAAAGAATATATTGAATTAAATCATTATTACAACTATTTTAAAGGCTAATCATTGCGTTTTAAACCGACACGAAGTAAAAAACTTTTTGTCTAACCTTAAAGATGGGGTATAAGAACAATAGAAAACATATGTTGGGGCCATGTTGGTTTGTATGTCTAGGGTTCACCCCACCATCCTATGTTATTTCCCTTTTCTTGATCCCACAATTGCACGATGTTAAGTTCCCTCCCGACAACCAAAATCTTATTCTCCAAACCCCATATTCAAATTCTCTGAACTCACATGACCCCATAAGCCATAACATTACAAGATATCTATCGATTATCCATTTTCGGTTCGATTTAGAGTTAGACAAGATAGATGCATTAATAAGATAAAGGCGATGCATTGAACCATGATATAATTTGTTCAGCCGAAATATTATCTTCCGAAGTCCATATTCAAATTCTCTGAATCTATAAGACCTTATAAAGCCATACATAACAAGAAAGAATGTTGATTTCTGGTTTGATCCAGAGTTATTCAATTAGATGATACAGGATCCGAGTAGTTGAGCAAGTAGGGTGGTTGACCCATGAAAAATTATGTCACTTTCTTAATAAATATATGCTAGGTTAGTAGTTGGTTGTAAAGTCTAATTTTTTTTTTAAATGTGAGAAACCATATGAGCATAACATGTGATAGATTTTAATAATTAGGGTAAAGAGTATATGAGTAAATCATATAATTTCTAAAAAATAGAACACCCCATACCATTTGTTACTTACAAAATATAACACCACTATATACTATTTGTTACCTACAAAATATAACGCTATGTATCTTTTGTTAACATCAAAATAAAATGTCATGTACCGGTCATACATAAAATAAAATAAAATAAAATAAACACGTTTAAAATAGATAGGGTAACTTGCATGTAGGCTTTCGAATTTAAGACATGCTGAATTTACTTTTATACCGCTAATCCAAAAAATCAATCAATAAAGAGATGAGGTGATGGGTGGTATTTTTTCACACCACAAGCCTAAGAGTTAGGTCTATGTAATTTAACAATAATAATAATAATAATATTAATAATAATAATAATAATAATAATAATAATAATAATAATAATATATTATTATTATTATTATTATTATTATTATTATTATTATTATTATTATTATTATTATTATTATTATTATTATTATTATTATTATTATTATTAGCCAGGTGATACGAATAGCATTCTTTGAAGTTATTCATAATGCATAGGTTTTAGAAAGGGTAAGATCGGAAAAAAATTCGATTTTGTTTAAATTGTCTAAAACGAAATATTAGTCTTTCATTTTTTTTAATATTGGTTAAGATCAAAGTGCAATAAAAAGTGTAAGTTTATTTTTAGAATAGTCCCTTATAATGAATTTTTTTTAAAGTCTTCTGTTAAACATTCATAACTTTTTATAAGACATTATTTAAAAAATTCCATTACAAAATCAAGTATCTTTTTATCTTTATTTTGAGTACCGTACTATATTGATGTATAAAAAATGACAAAAAAAAACTCAAAAATTGTGTTGTATTTATACGTTGTATATGTTATGAATACATCATTAAGAGTGACTCTCCACATCCTTAACTCCTCTTTTGTATTTACTCTTATATTAATATATGGGTCTATAAGTAGAGGCTTTGTATTTCATACTTGCACATGAATAAGATATATGTTTACCATTCTCTCTTTATCTCTATATGTTAATAGGCTAGTTGTTATACAACACGTTATCAGCACGACTTGCTTTTAGAATGGATGATATTAATTTTAAGTGTTGCAAATATAAGTGTACCGTGACGCCGGTGGCTGTTGTATCACGTACGGAGACCTCCACCAAGAACATAACTTTTCGATGGCCATCTATTCAAAATGTAAAGTATCCATAATGGCTTTATATACTCTGTTACTACTCAACTATTAATCAGCCATATAGATTAATTACTGAAATCAACAAATATAAATTATATGATAAAATTAAATTAATGGGTTGCCAATAAACTTGTATGATGGTATCTAAAAGTCTTAGTTAATAGATATGATGCTTCTTCTTTTGTGGTAGTCACAAAAAAAAACACAAGGACACCAATATTCTTGAAAATGGTTCACTCTATTCGTTGTAACAAATTCAATAATTAATACAAAATTCATGGACAATAATTTACATTGAAATTTATGTTAATGTTTTACATCTTTTCTATTCACAACATTTTGTTTTCTAATTAAAAGCAAGTTAATTATTTCATTTAATAAATACCACATTGAAATATTTTGGTAGACTTTGTTCATATAATATTTGTTTCTTATCTATTTGAAGTATTATAATAATTTCCTTTATCATAGATTTTAAATTCAAATTCCTCAAGTAATTATAATATGTAATACATAATATGTCACTAGATAAATAGTAAAAATCTCAGCATATTTATTTTCTAATGTAGTGCTTCATAATCTGGTATTATCTAAAAGAGTTCTGTTTTTAAACATCTAGATAATTGGTTAACTTATTCCTTAGCTATTCTTATATATTTTATCTTATTCTTTGAAAAACAATTTTAGTTTGTTTATATTTTTCTTACTGAAAAAGGATAAATAAAAGTAAGAATAACTAAGAATTTGCTTATACTTTCAACTCTAATGTACATATAATCATGTTGAAATCTCATAATACTCTAAAGTGTATAAACATTTTGAATCTCTCATAATATTTTATTATTGCCTTTTCTTTTGGTTTAAATGTGCAAACACGCTTGAATACACCTAGACATACCTATTGTATTTAGAGATTACAAAATTTCGGTTGTTGCACCATGTTATTTATGAAAAATGGAGTGATCTGCAAGTAAGTTGTATTGTCGTATATCCATGTCTTTAGTTTTGTGTTTACGATGAGATTCGTAATAACATGTTTCACATAAAAGCTTTAGCTAAGATTCTAGTTTGACTTTTATATGCATGCATAAATAACTGTATTTTTAGGATTTTAAGATGTCTGATTTGATGAAGTCTTACATCGTTTTCAGTTTTGTCTTTATGGAACTAAAATATTTTGAAAGTCGCATACGTAATGTTGGTAAAATAGAAAAATCCTTGGATAAGTTGATTAAAATACTTGAAAGATTGTGAATACTGAGTATATTGATTTATGGATACAAATTCTATAATCATTATCTTTTATACATGTTAATCTGCTACCTTTAATTAAGATTTTAACATGTTAATTGGGTTTTATTTAGTTATTATACTGTTGAAAAAAACTTTGAACATTTTGTGTATAAAGTAAAAAGCTATAAAATAACTTACAACTTATGTATGGAAATTAAGATGAAAGACCATACATATTTCATGTCATGCTTTGTATAATTTGAAAAACTTGAAAAGTCATAATATTATATGCTATTAGTGAATACTCTAAATCACAAAGATATTTGTATAATTTCAAGTTAGAGTGACAAAACTGTGTATATGAGATATACTCATGATTGGTTATATAGTGATGAGTTACTAGGTATATACATACTTCATAGAAGTGATAGACGTGATGAACGCATGTTATTTCAAAAGGTTGTATTATAAATCATTTTACATAATGACATGGCATAAAGTTATGCATTATATTATCTAATCTTGTGTATACATTGTGTTCCATATCTTCTAAGTTTAAAAAGAACATCCAAATGACCAAAGTTATGGTATACGATCACAAGTTATAAACATGATTAATTTGTGATCAATGTTCAGTTTTAAAATATGACACCCAAAGTGTCTATAAAAGCTTGTCAGATTTTGAACCAATAAATCGATTTGATCATGTAACTTCTTCTCAATTGATATTATGTGATGAAAAGGTTATTTATACATTGTTATATGAAACATATTTTTATTATAAAAACTCAAATATGCTCTTGAAGTAGCAAGATTATTACAGAAAATAATATTAGCTTTGAAATGACCATCATAAAAGTTGTGTGGTTATAATACTTTCCCTAGAATGAATGTGAAGCCGTGTAGTTCTAATCCATTCACTAAAGTAAAGGCGACGATGATCAGTGTAAAGGTCACGATCATGATTAGGGAAATTGTAATGATGCCACCAAAGAAAGTTGTGTATTAATGATACTTTCCCTGAAATGAATGTGATGATATACTTATCGACCAGTTTAAAGTTTGTGATCATAGAAATTGAGAAAATCACAATAATGCTCATGTTAACAATGAGTTCAACCATGTTAATAATGTGATTTTTATACAATGATCCTTGTAAAGGTTGTGATCATGGTAAATGAGGAAATTGCAATGATCCTCATGTTAAAAATGAGTCGACCATTTAATAATGAATCTGGCCACAAGAAATGGTGCATTAAGGGAGTGAATATACGAGAATAAAATATGGGAAATATGTTATAAGATGAAATTTTGAAATAATAATACATTATTATCTCGTATTTACTGTCGTGTATTAGACGAACAAGAGTGCACATATATGGTCATAAACCAAAAGTTTATGGATCATAATTATTTAATTATTTGGCACGGCCGGTTAGACCACACCGAGTATTGATGTTGTGAAATGTATTAAAGAACCAAATCTGCTTGATAGTTAAACATCTAAGTGAAAATTAATTATTTATCAGCTAAAGTACGGTATAAATCCCTAAAATTCTTGAAATATTAAAGGATTTGTATGTATCCTAACATGAAACCATTTAGTAATTTGAAATCGATGCATCATCTAAATGGTTATCAAGTTCGCAACTTGAAGTACTGATCGTTTATGGCTTAACTAATAACATAGCAAGCATATTATTCCAGATTGGCACATTTATTTTGTATATAATGATGAATTTGATTTCCATGTTATTAATGATAATTGGCATAAGTGTTATTGTTGAGACGATCACCTAAACGTCTACAAGTGATTAAAAACCAATTGATCATGAAGCAAAAGGTTCATGTTTATATTAAATTTTACATGTATTCACATCAAGCCAACAAGCTATTATATTTCTTCCTCGTTATAGTTAGTTTTGGTTAGGAACCTAATCTATCCCTTCAAAGGTTTTTGGTTATATGGAATGAATATTTAAATTCACCCACCACACCACACAAAGATGGGAACTCTAAAACGGCTAAGAATATGTTGGGCATAATTAGTTGTCTATGATTAAATATTTAAAGCCATTAGTAAGAGATTTATTTACGGCTCATTGTTATTCACTTTAGTGAATGAATGTTCCCAAAAATTGGGGGAGATAAAAAGCAGTTGCAAAGTGAAAAGTGAAATGAATTATCATGTTATCTTGATCCTCAAACTATAAACTATGAACCAGAAGTTCAAAAGATAATTCATTTACCAATATAAAAGAATAAATTATCATACGAGTTCACTGACTTAAATATAGTAACTAAGTAAGTCACATAGTCAACTGTTAATGCTCCAATTAAGTTAATTGTCGTAGAAGGACAAACCATATATTAGTAATGTGTTTCTTACAAGCCTGAAGCATGGTAGACTAGTCGATTCCAAAAAATAAAAATTACTCGAAAAAAATTGGAGCAAGTAATGAAGAAGATGGTCAAGTCGAGGCTATAGTGAACAGGTCGTCTGAATAGACATTAGACATGATGGTTCCAGAAGAACCTCAGATACCTGAAAATAAAGAGCTCTTCGTAAATTATATCATGTCTAGAAATGTTTTCGAATCGAAATTAAAATGACGTCATTATACTTTTGTATATAATGTAGCGCTTTAAATAATTAAATGATGAGGATCAAAATTTAAGATCTGCCTATGATTTAATACATACATATAAATGATTGGCCAAAAGCAAAAAAAATGCAAATAAGACAGACTTGAATTCTTTAATAAAAGGAAAAGTTTTTCGGACCAATAGTCCATACAATTGAATTTGTTAGATACAAATGGGTCATTTATGCGAATCACGTGAAAATCAAATTAAATGACATAAGGAAAAATTGGTGGCACGAGGATTTTTGCAAAAACCCATGATTTATTATAAAGAGATGCATTTTGAAGTGGCGGATGTAGTGACTTGCTAATATTTTATTCATCTGGTAATACAAAAAAGAATTGTTATGCGTCTTATGGATGTTGTGTATCATTTGATATTGAAATTTACATGATGCTCCATGATGGATTTATATTATCAAAATCATGTAAAGTAAGTTCTTGAGAACACTATGATTGTTATATGCATATTAAAATTTGAGTACTTTGTGATTATTTAATATGTTGATTATGATTGGAACTCTTGATGAGTTTCCTAAAGCAGTTGGGTGCTTAAAGTAATCTGAGACATCATAGGATGTAATTTTTGTGCACCAATATATACGCAATGAATAAATAGAACTTGATGATTTGATATCCTAATGTATAAGAATGGTACAATGTTCATTGGAAGTGATTTTGATGTTATCGATGTTCAGTTGATTTGCTAAATGATAAAGTTTATGTACCAAAACTCTTAAAGAGTGAATGCACATGCATAATTTGTCAAGATGGAAAAAGTCCAAGATGGATTGATGATGCTGGAAGCATTAATATCAATACCCTGAGAGCATTATCTACAAAATTAACAAAATGTGTAAGAATGAAAAGAGTCGGGTTGAGTGTTTTACAACTCATGTGATATTGTGATAAAGAGGGATATAAGTTTGATTAAGTTAGCCATGTTTCTATCAAAATTTCACTTCTAAAAGTTTGTTATAATCACAGTTTACGATGATGATATACACATCATCGAGAGAAACTGTCGAGCTTTTAGAGAGAAATTTATTTGAAAGACCTTGACTCAATGTAATTATTTCTCGACTTGCAGCTCTAGTATATGTGTAATGATATTTTTATCAATCCATCAAAGTACATTTAGAAGTTGTGACATTTTGCTATGAACAAAGCTCATCCGTAAAGAACGTTAAATTTTGTTCATTACATAATATAGAAAAGAAACCTTATCATCTCGAATTAAATAAATTGAAAATTTTGGTCGAGAAGTACCATAGTTAAGTGCAATTGGTGCATTAATATTTCTTGTTACCAATGCATGATTATAAACCATTTATTTGAATATATTGACGTAATTTAACATTTGTCAAGCGAAGAGAAGTTGGAATTAGTTAAAACAACTACTTTGATACATCTAAGGTATGAAATATTATTTTACTAACCAATCGAAACAAGTTTGGTTAGCCTTGTTGATGCAGGGGATGTAACACAACACGGTTGTTGATCTTGTCGTACGTATATATGAGAGGAGGCAGTAGAAGTCTAAAATGAAGGTCATGCATCATTGCTTAGTTTAAAGAATTTCACATAAGGAGATCAAGCAACAATTCATTGACGAATAGGTTTTGAGAAACTTTCAAAGACGATCAACACTGTCATTTAAAAGATACATATTAAAATGAAGGGGAGTAATATACACGTTATTCATTCCTCTTTACTAAGTTTTCCGCTATCAGGTTTTCTTAATAAGATTCTTAACGAGTAAACAAATCTGATCCAGAAGTATTAGGGGGAGAAAATACGCGCTGCACTCTTTTTCCTTAGCTATGGTTTTATCCCACTAGGTTTTCCTTACAAGGTTTTTAATGAGGCAGCATCACCAAGCGTATTAGAAGAATACTATAATATTTCATCATGTGGATAGTCAAGGGGGAGTGTTATGAATACATTATTAAGAGTCACTCTCTACATCCTTAACTCCTCTTTTGTATTTACTCTTATATTAATATATGGGCCTATAAGTAGAGGCTTTGTGCTTCATACTTACACATGAATAAGATATATGTTTACCATTCTCTCTTTATCTTTGTATGTTAATTGGCTAGTTGTTATACAACAATATAACATTTTTGTGTTGGATTGTTTGTACTAGATTTTTGTGTTGCCTTTTTTGTGTTGAATATCTTGTACTGGATTTTTCTTGCAAGACTTTTTTATACTAGATTTTTTTGTTAGATTTTATTGTACTATATTTTTGTCTTGTATTCTGAGAAAACAAAAGAGTGAGAGTTTGTGTTTTAGGATCCAAATTGTTGGACCTACAAAAAAGTTAGACGATATTCATAAGCCAAAAGATGATCAAGAAATAAACGTCTGTTAAAGACTAAAGTATGTTAAAGCCAAAGGTTTGATGAAAAAGAACAAACAAATATTTGGAATCAAGGCAACAAATGATAGCTCCAACAATGGTATCTCAATGTAAGACTACTTGTTTTATCAGTGTTTAGACTAGTTAGAACAAATGTTAAGATTTGCACAGATGTTGCAACATCTGTGGAATCTTTTCTGTTAGGAATATAGATGTCACTATCAAGGTGATGTCAGCCAATCACAAACAGAGCTTTAGTACTTGGTATAAATAGATCACGCCTGTTAGTAATCTATTCGTCACACACATCACATTTCTCTTGTACAAAAAAAATTGTTAAGTGATCGGCTGAGGGGGAGTCTGTTGAGTCCATCTATTGTAAAACTTTTGAATCAATTGAAAAACGATTGTTGACGGTGACTTCTCGTTTGTTATTATTTATCTTTTGTTATACAATTTAATATTGTTTGAGCTTGAATTGTATTACTAATCACAAACCTTGTAAACTCACAATTGGTATCAGAGCTTGGTCATGCTTAACTCGATTTCACAATCAGTTTAACAAACAAAGATTAGCTCTACAAAGATCCAATATTGTTTGTAGCTGAGAGTTATATAGTGAAGAACTAATTAGTGTCTTTCACATTCTCTGTTTTTCTGATAAAGAACAAGAGAAAATGGCACAAAATGATCCCCACATACCGACTTCAGACTTTTTTTTTCGATTATAACCGATGGAATAATAAACCACCTATATATATATATATTGCGCACACCCTACACGATATAAATATGAAAACTTATAATATCCTTGTTATAAGTTTCCAACTATTTAAATTTTTCAAAACATTCCAATTACCCTAAAAAATATTTATGATATTTTATCCAATTTTTGTGTTGATTTTCCGTTTACAAATCTCATCAAAGTAAGTTCACGTGACGGACATGTAGTAACTTGAAGGGTTTAAGTACAGGTATGCGGGTTTTAGTGTATGTCAACGAGTTAACACATGCGGACCATACAAAAGCTCGGTAATCGTGGGGGCCCACGTATTACGAAAGTGACGTATGGATGGCATATAAAGCCCAATTACGAGCAAGGGCAGTCACATTTTTCAATGTTTTATTTTTGAAACATCATATTTTCATAAGTTTAGTATATTATGCTATGACACACCCCAGAAAGTAATCTTAAGTTTTTAATTATTATTTTGAAATCCCCATTTTATCAAGAAAATCACGACTTTGTTGCGTTGATTCCTGTAGATGTCTTCTAAACGCCATCCCTCTAGACAGCGTGTCGGGAACTCCGGCCGCAACATGGCTGCTCAAATAGCCAAGGAGATGGTTGTTGTTATTCCCAACACCGTAGTCCAAATCCAACAAGCCCTCCAAGCGCCTACACCTCAAGCAACTCCTGTTGATCCAAATCCACCCAATTGCTTCTATAAGCAATTTAAAACATGTGATACTCCCAAGTACAAGGGTACCGAGGGTGCTACCGCCCTATATCGTTGGTTTGAAGAAATGAAGAGTAAATTGTTGTACTGTGAAGGTCCCAAAGATCGCAAAGTTTGTGACACTACATGCCAACTCACATGTCTAGCTTTAACCTGGTAGAAGGGCGAGTTGACAACCCGAGGTGTAACATCCGTAAAAAACCGGGTTATCCAAACCCGCTTCGTTTATTAAACCGAACATCCAGTTAAAATTTTCGTTGCGTATTTAATGCTCAAATTAATTTTATACAATACGTAATTAATAAACATTTTAGTATTTAAAAACTATAATTATTAAAGGTTAAAAATTTGTGCAAAAAAAATAATAACAAGCTGCCGGGTTTCGAACCCGGGTCAGCTAGTTCACCAAACAACCAACACACCACTCCGCCACACGCTTAGTTTGGAATAATACTGAAACAATTAATACTTAATATAAAACTCGAAACTCAAAACCAGCACGCCCAAATCCGCAGACGCCGGAAATTACGCGAATCCACGACTGTTTCCTTTGACTCCGGAATCAAGCAAGTATAACTGATGACTAACGTCAGTTATAACCAAAAACTCAATCAATTTCATTCATGGACCATAATTTCCGTTCGAAACCGAAAATCTAAACCGGTTGAAGAAGTTTTTACATACCCTGTGCGATCTTTCCTAGCTCGCTCACTTTTATCCAATCTACACTCTCAACTCTCACACTCTGTTCAAAAGTTCTTGATTATCGGTTAACATCATACTCGCCGGAATTCTCTGCAAGTCGCCGGAAAACCGAACCCCTTTCATCTCTGTTGCCTTACTTCATAAACAGAACATCTAGAGCTTATACCGAAGTCACCCACACTCACCTCAAACTTTCTGGAGATCCTCTGCCGCAAGATACACGTCGCCGGAATAACCTGCTGTCATCGGAACCTCGCCGGAGAAAACAGGGGATCTCTGTTCGGTATATCTTACACCTAATCTCTCTCATTTTTATTAATCTCATATGTAGTTAATTACAATTTACTAAAGAAATTGATGAATGTATCGAAACAGTCGGGATTTGGTTTCTGGGTAAAGTTTACGAAGAAGATGAAGTTTTGGATTGTGTATATATATAATATAAATCGGGTTATATCTCGGGTTAGACACACAGTCCAGCGGTGGACTGTGTGCAACGTTAAACAACAGGTCCCGGGTTCGAGTCCTGTTATGTGCACTGGTTTGATATAATTAAAATTCTTTTTAAGTAAATGATTTCTGGATAAATCTAAATAGTATATAAGTATAATAAAAACCAGAATAATAACCAAGTTAGACACACAGTCCAGTGGTGAACTGTGTGCAAACACACTGCACAAACACCCGGTTCGAGTCTCAGTCGTGGCAATGAGTTCCTGATTTAAATCAAACATTTTTGCACTTAAATATAAAACAGAGCGGATAGTATTTAAAGTTAATAAAAATCCATAGATATCCGGGTTAGATACCCAGCCCAGTTGGTTGGGCTGGGTGCACAATGACACAGAGACCGCGAGTTCGATTCATGAAGTACTCACCAGTTCGTTAATTTAAACCCTTTTAATTTCCGGTATAACCTAACAAGTATATAAGTATAATTAAAAACAGAAATATTTCAGGTTAGACAGGTAGCTCAGTTGGTAGAGCTGCGTGCACGCGTACGGGAGGTCACAAGTTCGAACCTCACTCAGTGCAAATAAACACAAGTCCGAACCAGTCAAACGGTCAACGGTCAACTGGTCAACGGTCAACGGTCAACTGGTCAAAAAGTCAAAAATTTTTATTTTCTTTTATTTATTTATTTTATTTAAAAATCAATTAAAAATACATAAAAATAATATTTTTAAAGTTAGAAAATTTCCTTGAACTCACAAAAATAAACCGAACAATCCCATTAAGAACACTAATTGAAAATACTAATCTCAAATAAGAGTTTATTTATTTATCGAACTATTATGTTATTATTTAGGTTAGTTCCCTTGTCGATTAAATCCGAATTCGTGCGCATTCATCATCAATCCAAGAAACGCACCCACTGTGAGTGAATTCTTACAAATTCCCCTTTTTATTCATGTTTTGGGGTGTATCATGTGTCGCTTAAACTAATTCGCTTATTCAAACTCGTGCTATACCATATTATGATCTAAACTTAGAATGTAAATATTGTTTGTTGTTATGTATTACATATTGTCAAGTTGTATGCAAATTATTTGTTAGGCCCATCAAGTCCTCGTAGGAGACGAGTTGAACAACGCGTGCCTTAAAACTCATTCATTAGGCCCATCAGTTCGTAGAACAACGCGTGCCTCAAAACTCATTCATTAGGCCCATCAGTTCCTCGTGGGAGACGAGTTGAACAACGCGTGCCTCAAAACAATCTATTGTTGTATGTGTGTGCAATATTTAATATTAAGTGTTTTGTGAATTAATTTACATCTACATTTACTCATATGTGGTTATGCACTTTATTTTATAATCAATTCAATAAACACGTTTAAATGTTTTAATAGGATTCACTCGCCAACTTTTTTTTTA
Source organism: Scalesia atractyloides (assembly GCA_947069175.1). Classification (NCBI taxonomy): domain Eukaryota; kingdom Viridiplantae; phylum Streptophyta; class Magnoliopsida; order Asterales; family Asteraceae; genus Scalesia; species Scalesia atractyloides. Next base: position 23,121,318 of record CAMTDV010000029.1, on the reverse strand, counting down.
TCCAAAAACCATTTTTACACATGATACAGGTGGACATGATGAAGCAAGGAACACATAGGAAAGTGCCTTAGAAGAAAAATAATGAAGCCTAGAAAGATGTATAGAACATGTTGAACTTGTATGATATGATTATATGAAACATTATAATAAATGTCATGAGCTTTGATGAAAACCCAATCATGCCCCGATCACCTTTTCCGCTGCGGGTCGGGGTGTGACAGATTGGTATCAGAGCTTTTGACTATAGGGATATAGGATAGGTTATTAGACCCTTAGAGCCTATACTATAGTTGATTAGATTTTAATTGTTTATGTGGTTACATGCAAACTCATGATGTTTATTTCTTTCATATTTATTACATACACAAATGCATGCAAACACTTCCAATATTACATTTTGTGATACATAATGAATTATACTTACAGTCAAACATACATACTTACATACATATTCATCATACATATTTCAATGTTCACATATTCAAATCATCTTCATACTTCCGTTATTCAAGATTTTGTCGCATTTGTCATTTTTCAAATCTCATCAAAGTGAGTTCTACGACGGGCATGTAGTAACTGTAAGGGTACAAGTACCGGTAGTCGGAACGTCCTGTCTAGGTTGGCATTCGTATAATCCAATATAACGGACCAGTTTGCCTACCTGGGGACTAACGATGAGAGTACGAAGGACCTATTAGGCCAAAGCATGCCACACCAAACGTCGTTCGAACTAACCCCACTTTGAGTTGTCACCGTGTCCACACCTGGATACATTCCGAATATCATACGTTACATACTTATTTCTCGATTTTCTTCGGGTTTTAGTGTACGTAACCAGGCTAACACATGCGAACCATATGAAAAACCCGGTAATCATGGGGGCCCACATGATTACGAAGGTGAAGTATGGCGGCATGCAAAGCCCAATTACGAGCAAAGCCCAAGACATCCTATGGATGTAGTAGATTTATTATTCTATATTTATTTTATGAAAGTTCATTCCTAAATACGACACATGACCCCTAAAACATCCAACTCATACTCTTGATATGTATTCCTTGTAGATGTCTTCTAATTCCGCTCGTAGGAAGATGAGATCAGGAAAAGCCCGCGAGCGCATGGCTGCCCAAATCGCTCAACAAATGGCTGCCGTAATACCCAACATTGTAGTTCAAGTTCAACAAGCCCTTACCGCTAATCCCGTCAATCAAGAAGATCAAAATGTTGTTAACCCTCCCCCAAGTACCACTAAATGCACCTTCAAGCATTTCAAATCCTGCGACCCCCCAAAATACGAAGGGACTGAAGGTGTCACCGCTCTCCTCCATTGGTTTGAAGAAATGGAAAACACTTTTCTAAATTGCGATTGCCCCGATGATCGCAAAGTGTGATATGCTACTGGTCGTTTACTTGGAATAGCACTTACATGGTGGAATACAGAGAAGGCCAAACGAGGTGTTGAAGATGCTATGACTTTGACTTGGGAAGAGTTGAAGGAAATCATGACAAGACGGTTTTGCCCAAGAAGCGAAATCAAGAAATTGGAGGATGAGTTCTATTCTTTGAAATAAAAGGAAGGCGACCACACCACATACAACAAGAGATTCCTCGAGTTAAATCAAATGGTTCCCAACTTGTTCACTCCGCTTTACCGTTTGATCGAGCACTACATTCGAGGTCTTCCTTCAAAAATTCAAGACTCTGTAATAAGTACCACACCTGCAACTTTGGAAGCAGCAATGGACACCACATACAACAAGAGATTCCTCGAGTTAAATCAAATGGTTCCCAACTTGTTCACATCCGCTTTACCGTTTGATCGAGCACTACATTCGAGGTCTTCCTTCAAAAATTCAAGACTCTGTAATAAGTACCACACCTGCAACTTTGGAAGCAGCAATGGAGTTAGCTACAGAGCTCACTGAGAACCGCATACGAAATAAGGACTTCAAGGAGGAGAAGAAGAAGGATAAAACATCAACTGAAACCTCAAACTCCTCCCAAACCGAATCCCCTTCTCAACCCATTTCTAAGAGAAAACGAGATGGGCAACTTTTCGCTGTCACCCAACGCAATCAACCAGCCTCACAAGCCGTACCCCTCCAAGCTATCCCAATCACTCAAGTAGCACCCAACTCAACTTACCCAAATAAGAAACCTTACCTTGGACCTCATCCTCAATGTAACACCTGTTTTTATCACCATCCATCTACCTTACCTTGTCGACTATGTGCGAATTGTGGACGCTATGGTCATTTGAGCAAGGTTTGCCGCACCCTCAAAACCAAACCTCACCCCTACTCAAAACATGATCCAAACATATCAACAACCCCAATACCCCATGTTCCCATATGTTCGAGCTTGTTTTAATTGTGGTGACCCTACCCACTTTAGAAACACGTGCCCTCGATTGGTTAACATCATAAACGCCAAAGCTCAAGCAAACCCAGTTAACCAAGCAAATCAAGAAAACCTAACCACTAGGCCACCAGCAAGAGGAAGAGTTTTCAACATCAACGCCAATCCTGTTGAAGATAATGACGGCCTAAACGAACCACCCAACTAGTTTTCTTCACCAAAAAAAAATCAAGATTCAACTCCAACCGCTTAGTTTTTATGTTTTCTTTATATTTATCTCAAACTTCACGTATCTCAATTATAAATTGGAAATTTATCCAAGAATCTTAATGCGAATTACTATTTCAATTTTGTTTTATACTCATTGATTAAACATTCATATCATCATACCTCACGATGTATCTCAGTCTCATCATTTAAAGAAGTTGGGTTGTGTCTCACTTCTACATAGACTAACCTCTCCATCATAACAAATGAGAGAGGTACTGTCATCATTCAAACATGTATACTATCAGAATTAAGACTCAAGCTTTGGTTGTTGTGTTTGTTTATGTTTTAGAGTCACATAGGACTAATCATAACTTACTGATAAAACCAATGAAAATTTGACAAGAATATGGTGGATACGCCGCTGGTACTTCCTATATATAAGTATTATTGCCAAAGGATCAAAGGCATTGTCAGGCGGTTATGAGAAGTTCCATGTAGGATTTAGTAATGTCATGGTTGAAGTTTGTTTATACTCACTGATTTAGCATTCATACCATCTCATCATTCAAAGAAGTTGGATTGTGTCCCACTTCTACATAGACTAACCTCTTCATTATAACAAACGAGAGAGGTACTGTCAGCATTCAAACATGTATACTACCAAAATTAAGACTCAAGCTCTAGTTGTTGTGTTTGTTTATGTTCTAGAGTCACGTCATAAAATTAATCATAACTTACTGATGAAACCAATGAAAATTTGACAAGAATATGGTGGATACGCCGCTGGTACTTCCGATATATAAGTATTCTTGCCAAAGGATCAAAGGCGTTGTCAGGCGGTTATCAGAAGTTCCATGTAGGATTTAGTGGTAGAAGTTTTGTTTTAGGGTATAACCTTATCTTCCCAAACGTATCAAAACTCATATGCATAAATCATACTTAGTCAATCAACTCTGTGTATCCATGTTCCGTATTCATACACTTTAGGCAACAAAAAGCGATTCCTGTAGCAGGGTATTCAACCCTTACAAGGAACGTTACCGCCTCAAACAAAATTTAAACTCTTACTCCCTTCTAAGTATGAAATTGTCAAATTAAAACACCATCCTTTTGAGTCAAACATGCCACTACTTAAATTTCGGGACGAAATTTCTAAAAGTAGGGGATACTGTAACATCCGTCAAAAACCGGGTTATCCAAACCCGCTTCGTTTATTAAACCGAACATCCAGTTAAAATTTTCGTTGCGTATTTAATGCTCAAATTAATTTTATACAATACGTAATTAATAAACATTTTAGTATTTAAAAACTATAATTATTAAAGGTTAAAAATTTGTGCAAAAAAAATAATAACAAGCTGCCGGGTTTCGAACCCGGGTCAGCTAGTTCACCAAAAAACCAACACACCACTCCGCCACACGCTTAGTTTGGAATAATACTGAAACAATTAATACTTAATATAAAACTCGAAACTCAAAACCAGAGCGCCCAAATCCGCAGACGCCGGAAATTACGCGAATCCACGACTGTTTCCTTTGACTCCGGAATCAAGCAAGTATAACTGATGACTAACGTCAGTTATAACCGAAAACTCAATCAATTTCATTCATGGACCATAATTTCCGTTCGAAACCGAAAATCCAAACCGGTTGAAGAAGTTTTTACATACCCTGTGCGATCTTTCCTAGCTCGCTCACTTTTATCCAATCTACACTCTCAACTCTCACACTCTGTTCAAAAGTTCTTGATCATCGGTTAACATCATACTCGCCGGAATTCTCTGCAAGTCGCCGGAAAACCGAACCCCTTTCATCTCTGTTGCCTTACTTTATAAACAGAACATCTAGAGCTCATACTGAAGTCACCCACACTCACCTCAAACTTTCTGGAGATCCTCTGCCGCAAGATACACGTCGCCGGAATAACCTGCTGTCATCGGAACCTCGCCGGAGAAAACAGGGGATCTCTGTTTGATATATCTTACACCTAATCTCTCTCATTTTTATTAATCTCATATGTAGTTAATTACAATTTACTAAAGAAATTGATGAATGTATCGAAACAGTCGGGATTTGGTTTCTGGGTAGAGTTTACGAAGAAGATGAAGTTTTGGATTGTGTATATATATAATATAAATCGGGTTATATCTCGGGTTAGACACACAGTCCAGCGGTGGACTGTGTGCAACGTTAAACAACAGGTCCCGGGTTCGAGTCCTGTTATGTGCACCGGTTTGATATAACTAAAATTCTTTTTAAGTAAATGATTTCTGGATAAATCTAAATAGTATATAAGTATAATATAAACCGGAATAATAACCAAGTTAGGCACACAGTCCAGTGGTGAACTGTGTGCAAACACACTGCACAAACACCCGGTTCGAGTCTCAGTCGTGGCAATGAGTTCCTGATTTAAATCAAACATTTTTGCACTTAAATATAAAACAGAGCGGATAGTATTTAAAGTTAATAAAAATCCATAGATATCCGGGTTAGACACCCAGCCCAGTTGGTTGGGCTGGGTGCACAATGACACAGAGACCGCGAGTTCGATTCATGAAGTACTCACCAGTTCGTTAATTTAAACCCTTTTAATTTCCGGTATAACCTAACAAGTATATAAGTATAATTAAAAACAGAAATATTTCAGGTTAGACAGGTAGCTCAGTTGGTAGAGCTGCGTGCACGCGTACGGGAGGTCACAAGTTCAAACCTCACTCAGTGCAAATAAACACAAGTCCGAACCGGTCAAACGGTCAACGGTCAACTGGTCAACGGTCAACGGTCAACTGGTCAAAAAGTCAAAAAATTTTATTTTCTTTTATTTATTTATTTTATTTAAAAATCAATTAAAAATACATAAAAATAATATTTTTAAAGTTATAAAATTTCCTTGAACTCACAAAAATAAACCGAACAATCCCATTAAGAACACTAATTGAAAATACTAATCTCAAATAAGAGTTTATTTATTTATCGAACTATTATGTTATTATTTAGGTTAGTTTCCTTGTCGATTAAATCCGAATTCGTGCGCATTCATCATCAATCCAAGAAACGCACCCACTGTGAGTGAATTCTTACAAATTCCCCTTTTTATTCATGTTTTGGGGTGTATCATGTGTCGCTTAAACTAATTCGCTTATTCAAACTCGTGCTATACCATATTATGATCTAAACTTAGAATGTAAATATTGTTTGTTGTTATGTATTACATATTGTCAAGTTGTATGTAAATTATTTGTTAGGCCCATCAGTTCCTCGTGGGAGACGAGTTGAACAACGCGTGCCTTAAAACTCATTCATTAGGCCCATCAGTTCGTAGAACAACGCGTGCCTCAAAACTCATTCATTAGGCCCATCAGTTCCTCGTGGGAGACGAGTTGAACAACGCGTGCCTCAAAACAATCTATTGTTGTATGTGTAACATTTGTAAAAATCGGGTTTTCAAAACCCGCTCCGTTTTGTAATCAAGTATCAAGTTATAAAAGTTACATTAAATATTTATGATTATTTTGAGTTAAAACGATACATAATTAATAAATAAACTAAACTATAAAAGTTATATTTGATAAAAAGTTAAAATAAAATAATAAAAAAAAATTATGAAGCTGCCGGGACTCGAACCCGGGTCAGCCAAGACACTTCAGCGATTTATCACCCAATCACAAGACCACTCCGCCACTTGTTTGTTTTCTGTTATCTTTAGGAAACAAATAAGTTTTATGGACTAAGGTAAATCAACCGATTTTACAAATTGTAACTGAAATCGATTATCAAACACCCAAAGTCGATTTGGATACTCGCGATTCAGCGAGTATAACCGATAAACGGACGATTCCAATCAATGCTGCCATGAGTGTAACTTGAATTCGGAAGTAGATCGGTTTAATAACCGAAAGTTGTCAATTCTCGAACTACTTCAATCCTAGACCTTTCCTGCGACTCAAAACACACCGCAAAGCTTTCAATTGCATTTCCGCAACCTTACAATCCACCGGAGAAGCTTGAATCAGACCGCCGGAAAAATTCTGCAAGTCGCCGGAAAACCGGGACTCACATCCACACGGTATTTCCTCCGACTCTTTCTGTTTCAATCATGTGATTTATCAGTCACTAACACAACTCCACCATCAGAACCGATCCTAGTCAACGTTTGTCGAAAATCTTATCTTCGCCGGAAAACTCCTGAAACCGCCGGAAACACACCGTGAACGGGTATGATCTCCCAAACTTCTGTTAAATCTTGTTTAAGTGACTCAACTTCTTAAATAATCGAACAAAGCTGTTAATTGGTTTCAACAGCCGGAGTTCACCTTCAGTACCAACGAACCTCTGCCGGAATTCTGTGAACAACCTCAATCGGTACATCTTTTTCTCCAAACTCTCTCCATTCTTTACTTTTAAACTACTTGTAATGTCTGAAAAGCGTATAAGTCATGAATCGGTCATAACAGTCAGAATATGTTTATCTGTGTAAAATCAACGAAGAAGATGAAGACGCAATACAACTTAAGACTAATTAAAATCGATATTTTAAACGGGTTAGACACACAATCCAGCGGTGGACTGTGTGCAAAATACACACGCACGTCCCGAGTTCGATTCCTGCTATACGCATTCCTTCTATAATAAAAAGCCTTTTTGTTTAAAAACTAAACCGGGATAACTCAGTTAGTTATTAAGTATAATAGAAACCGAGATAATAACCAGGTTAGACACACAGTCCAGCGGTGGACTGTGTGCAACATGAACCATACGTCGCGCGTTCGAAACCCGTCACTTGCACCGGTCCGATGAATTAAAATGTTTTTGAAATTAAAGAGAATTCCGGATTAACTGAATAAGTGTATAAGTATAAATAAAAACAAGATTATTTCGGGTTAGACACGTAGCTCAGTTGGTAGAGCTGCGTGCACGCGTACGGGAGGTCGCCGGTTCGAGCCTCACCCGGCGCAAATTAATTCGCTGACCGAACCGGTCAACGGTCAACGCTAAATAAACAATTTTTTTATATTTTTATTTATTTAATTTAATTTAAAAATCAATTAAAAATACTTAAAAATAACATTTTTAAAGATAGAAAATAGCCATAAACTCACAAAAATATATCTAAAAATTTCATTAAAATCCTTAATAAAATCCACCCATTTAATATATTTTTCCGTTATTATTTAGGTTAGTAATCCCCGTTGTTCCGTTTATCTAAATCGTGCGCATATCACCATCTCCAATCCAACGCACCCAAGGTGAGTGAATCTTACAAATTCCCCGTTTTAATCACGTTTTGGGGTGTATCATATGTCTTTGTATATATATATTATAACTAAACCATTGTGCATACATCATATCATGAACATGTGTATTCAATTTGATGTTGTTAAGTAGTTATTATTGGATGCAATTTATTATTCAGTACATGCAATTTCATAGGCCGCCGCTCCCCATTACATTATGAGCGTTGAGCATGTTCCCCATTTTATTATGCGGTTGAACCTGGCGTGCCCACATACGATCGGCTCCGTTTGATTGAGCCTTGATCGCACAGACATTTTCATTTTCAGTACATGCAATACGATCGGCTCCGTTTGATTGAGCCTTGATCGCACAGTTTCATTTATGTTATTTACAGTATGATGTTGGTATGTTCATGTATGCTGTCATGTGTTATTGTATGTTATAGTTGTGACTGCTATATTGCCATTGCTTGATTATTTACATTTGCTCATCTATGATTATGCACTAATTTTCATTGATAAACTAACAATTAATTTATTAATAAATGTTTATCTAATAAGGTTCACTCGCCAACTTATGTTGACCCAAAAACTCCCATTTTACACATGATACAGGTGAACCAGCAGCAGCTAGGAACACATAGGACTTGGACTAGAAGAATAAAACATTTTAGAGTTGGGATTGTTATGTTTGGTTTATTTCCTTTGTATTGAATGAACATGTTTGGATATTTGAAAATGTAACTTTGACTTTATTAAATATGAAACATAATAGTAAATGTCATGAGCTTTGGTGATAACCCAATTATGCCCCGACTCTTATCCCGCTGCGGGTCGGGGTGTGACAATATGTGTGTGCAATATTTAATATTATGTGTTTTGTGAATAAATTTACATCTACATTTACTCATATGTGGTTATGCACTTTATTTTATAATCAATTCAATAAACACGTTTAAATGTTTTAATAGGATTCACTCGCCAACTTTTTGTTGATCCAAAAACCATTTTTACACATGATACAGGTGGACAGGATGAAGCAAGGAACACATAGGAAAGTGCCTTAGAAGAAAAATAATGAAGCCTAGAAAGATGTATAGAACATGTTGAACTTGTATGATATGATTGTATGATCTCCTTTAAATTGTAATAATAAATATGAAACATTATAATAAATGTCATGAGCTTTGATGAAAACCCAATCATGCCCCGATTACCTTTTCCGCTGCGGGTCGGGGTGTGACACGAGGTACCAATGCTGTTGTAACCTTGACATGGGAATAACTCAGGGAGATCATGACCTAGCAATTTCGCTCGCGTAGTGAGATCAAAAAGTTGGAAGATGAGTTCTGGACTCTGAAACAAGTGGGTGGTAAAGATATGGCCTACAATAAGAGATTCCACAAGCTAAATCAGTTAGTCCCTTACATGCTCTCTCCGCTCTCAAAGCTCATAGAGAAATACATCGAGGGACTTCCAGGTATAATCCAAGACCCAGTTTTGAGCTGTGAACCAGCAATGTCACACCCCAACCGATAGCGGAAACATCAGAATGAGACAAAAATGAGATTACTCGAGACTTCATAACTTGCTATTTGTAAATAAATATTTAAATAATTCGAATTTCATTTCATAATAGAAGAAGTACATTGTTCAAAAGGAAAATACAACCTCTGGAACATAACAATTAAAATCCAAAAATAATCTAAAGTATGGCGCGTTTCTAGTCTATCCTACTAGATTTCTTTTCAACGCATCATCATCATCATATTCTTGCAATATATACTAAAGTAACGGGTAACACATAAAACGTTGGTGAGTATACAAGTTTGGTTTACTAGCATACGTATAAAAATTTAACAAAATCCACATGGCAAAATTGTATACTAAGGCATAACATATCATGAACTAGCATGAATCACAAACGTGTCAACCCCAAGATTCCACAAGCGTAATCTCGTCATCAAAATGACAAGACCGTTAACGATTGAATACTTAACAATGACCCATCAAACGGGTGGTGTGCTACTCCTATAGCTCTATACATGTTAAGGTTGGCTCATGAAGTTAATGACAAGTATTCGTGCAAGAATGACTTCTCGTATGCAAGTATCCTAGTCTATAACGTATTAAGCATGTATGTACGGATTTGTTTGATTGAATCATTTGAATATTTTGTGTATGTGTAAGTTTGATATGTATATCTATTGCAACCCAAAAGTGTGCTTAAAGTAAAAAGGAGTCATATACACTCACGGTTTGCAAAGCTTCTAAAATGTGAGCAGAGAGTTATGAGAGTCTTAGGAAAACACCGAGATTATCCTACAAGGATGAATGAGGCGTTTGAGTTTATGGAGTTCAGTATTGGGTAGGGATTAACGTTTAAAGTAGTATATAAGTATGTATATCGCAAGAAAATACATCTTGTCTAAAGCACTCATATGGACACTATTTTTGTCATATTTTCATGGGTACCGATTCACCTATTAGAATCCATAGTTTGAGAAACTTTAGTCCAAGATGAATATGACCACAATACATAACATTCAACTATCAGTTTGGTTGGTGTTATGATTCGGTTCTAGTATATATATACATATATATTCCAACTCATATAGTGTCATGCATGGAGGTAGGATGGATTCCATTCATTTAATCTCACAGTATGGATTCACCAAGGCACAAAATCATCAGCTTAGTTGATTATTTCGATTAGTCATGAATAAAATAAAGAATGTAAAAGTAACTAATCAACTAAATCATCAAGTAACCAAGTGAAACTCAAACTAGACTAGTGCATTCCAATCATGGTAAATGTTTGGAGACTTGGTGTAGTTTGGACACTTTGTGACTAGTAAGTTTACTTAATGAAATAGGTTCAATAGATTGGAGGTGTTTGTAGCTCAATCTTTCTAAAATGAAGCCTCAACTCAAGTCCATCAACATGTAAGTTAGTTGAGAACAAGATTGAGTTCATGTTCATAAACAAAAGTTGTCAAAAATACAAGTTTTATAAAAACATAATTTAAATCTAACTTTGGACCTCAATATGGTGATGTTCCATCTTAGTTTACCATGGTAAACTTGTGGAAACATTCCTAGAGATTATCCAAGTGGAATGGAAGAATAAAACATGAAGAAAAGAAGAGAAAATGAATTGAAATCTCACTTAACCACTTAGAACTTTCTGCCCAAACTTGAGAATTTCTTAATGATTTTAGAGTGATTGAGAGTAATTTGAGTTGTGGAAAGTGAAAATATGATCGAGGAGTCTTGTTTTATAGGGAAGGATTAGGGTTCCGGCTTAAAGAACGCTGGAAGGTGATTAGAGGAGAAAAGAGGTGGAAAAGGTTGAAATCTGGTTGACTAAAAAACTCTGTTGAAAAATGAGTTGGACGTGCCACGCGACCAAACATTCTTCCTCATCGTGTGGCACGGCGGGAGCTGCTTTTCAACTTTTGGTTTTGCTTATTTTTAGTCCCTACAGTTTGTAACTGTGTTATGTTATGCTTGTTTTCTTGCATTTTAGCTTGTTTTTATATATCCAAAGTGTATTTAAGTATAGTATGAGTATGATGCAGGTATGATTGATATATCAAAGCATTTTATGTCTCGGTTTTGCGTATAAACATGTATTTAAAGATTGATCGTGTACATAACATAAGTATGAAATGTTACACGTATGAATATTAAAGTAAATCCCCATTACGATCAAAGTCTCGCATTACAAGATTGGAAATGAAATACGAATAGAAGTTTTAAAAATAGAAATGTGAATACAACTTTCTAAACAAGGAAAGTACGGAAATGCGAAGCATTACAAGCAACCGTTAACGTTGCTAATCGTATAGCCTAACAGCTCATGGAACATCTTGTAAAGGCTAGGGATCTCAAGAGAAAGGGAGACAAAAGTTCAGTTGACAAGACTTCCGAGGACCTAAAGGAAACAAATGAACCTAAAACCGAGTCATCCTCTCGTTTCAATTCCAAAAGGAAGCTAAATGATAAAAATTATGTCATAACCTCAACCAACCCACCTATATTATCCCACCCTGACCTGCAACGTATATGGTACAACGCATGATGATTGTCCATAACTTATGACACTATTATAAGTTTAAATATCTAAAAGCATCATATTTAAATTTGTCACATATAGTCATAGAATGTATTCATCAAAACTCATACAATATACAAAAGATAAATAATCGTGTACAAATATCCCATTTATTACTAAGGCACATCCTATGTGTCTTCAACTTCAAATCCTCCCAAAGTCACGTACATGTATCATGTATAAAAAAAGTTTTAAGTTAACAAAATGTTGGTGAATAGATCAAGATTTTAAATAAAATGTTTTCTTTTTTAATTGATTTATTTTACTTAGAAATCTTTTAAAAATATACTTAAATCCAATTTCATGTGTTGTAGAGACATCCATAATCACCACAATCACAACAACAAACAACAAATCACCACAATCATAATATAGATACAATATAAACGATAAGACTCAAAGACTATAGCGTGCATTGGTCTCAAGCCCCAAAGATTGAGTCTAATACTGGTGGCGATACTAGGTTACAACCATGGTCGTAGGGAACCTAGTCAACCAGGTGGATCCACACGAAACCTGTGACACAAAGCGAGGAAACACATAGACACACGTACATACAACATTAGATACTAGAAATGAACGCGATACACATAGTGACACATTGACTTTGCATGTTATTTAATCAAATAGAAAACAATAAAAAAGATGACACATGATTCACCCCAAAAATGTTTAGTGAATAAAAAGGGGATAGTAACCTGTCTTACTAACATCTTATAAAAGTAACAACCAAGTTAACTGAGTCAACTAACTCCATTAGTTAACTTGCTTATTCTATAGTTTTTGTTAATTACAAACACTTGTTAATTACAAACACAACCTCTTAACTTGTACTTTGATATTTTGGCAGTTTTAACACTTTTAAGTTAAAATTTTGTTTTAACTAACGTTTTTAACGTAGCTAGTTATTTCCATTGTAATTACTAAACGAACTAATCGAGTTTCTCTAATAAACCACCATTTTATCTTGGTTCTAATTCAACGAGATACATGACGATCTAATTTAATAATGTAATAAAAATTTATATAAATTCGTATTTTTATTTAATTTGAAAAGGGTCCGGTTGTAACACCCCTACCGCGTAAAACAACGAACCGCGACAGGAAACGTCGGGGAGTCATGTCACAGAACTATTGTTCACAACTCATGGAAATTAAAATTTTTTTTATTAAGTTAAATGTTTACATTGTCTTGGGATAAACACGAACAACACATACATACATTGTCTTTCATGTTTTAAGTCACTAAGGCCCGCATCCATTCCTACGTGAAGCATGCATCATATTATCAAGCATTGACTCCTGAAACATATGTTAAAAGAGAGTCAACATAAAAATGCCGATGAGTACATAGGTTTTGTGAGTGTGTCAAATTCGTGGCTTTGTATACATATTGCAACACCTCATCCGACCACAAGAGTCGTTAAGTGAAAACCTCGTATCAAAAATGTTTGATATTGCAATACAATTAACCAACTAAAACAAGTTGGTTAGAGTTGTGAAAACCTTGTAGCCATGAATCTTGACAAAAACATTTCTTTTGTAAAAACCTTGTAATAGATTGAATTAACAGAGAACTCCGTATGGTTTATATCTTTAAGTAAAAATCATTAGCGTGACATTATTCAAAACCATTTGTCCGTGTTATAAATCAATCGTCCGTGTCATAAACCAATTTTCGTGTCATAAACAAATCTTCTGTGTTTTTAATTGTGAAAACTTTTGATCGTTCTTTAATGAACACATTCAAACCTGTGTTGACTATACCACCAAAGGGTATCTTTAATAGACCACCAAAGGGTCTCTTTAACTAGACTAACAAATCAACAAATGATTTGTTAATCAGAAACAGTTTCCGTCATTACCCAAACTTCCACCAAATCCAGTGAACAGTCCGATAATGGGATTGTCAGTCCTATGGTACCATAAATACTACTGGTCGGCTCGGCCAAAGCTAATGAATGTCATTCGTGTTATGGATAACGCATCAACAAGTTGTTCACATTATTGAAATCGTATTGTTTTATATATAAACCATAGACATTGTTTTTGAAAACTTGAAAATGATTTAGCACATAGGAGTCACCCCAAAACATTTGCAAAACGTAAAAGAGGGGAACTATATACTCATTTTGAAAATCATTTTGTATATATAAACCATGTATACTGTTTGAAATCTTGAAAATAATTATAGGTACATATGAATCACCCCGAAACATTTAGAAAAAGTAAAAGAGGGGAACTATATACTCACTTTGAAAATCGTTTGTATATATAAACCATGTATATTGTTTTGAAATCTTGAAAATAATTATAGGCACATATGAATCCCCTAAAACATTTAGAAAATGTAAAAAGAGGGGGCTATGTACTCACTTTGCATTGCGAAAGTATTCTTGATCAACGGAATAAACAAAGCTCAAACGTGTCCTAATGTGTCAGATAAATATGTTAGCGTGTCGGGACTACAAACGGGAGATCGGATAGAATGAAGTCTTATAAAGTAAACGAGTGTTGGAACTCATGTGATATGGTTTAACAAACTTAAATTCTGATTTGGAAAGGATCCTATGTGCTTTTGACCCATTATGACTCGTTAAGGTAGTTTACGCTACTTAACGGGTCATTAGTGTAAATGCATGATCGGATGGCTAAACATGTCCTATGATAAGTCTTAAATGCCTAAACATGTTTGAAAATGTTATAAACATCAGTTTTTATGTCAAAAATTTGGTTACATGTGTTTAAAATGGATTTATGCGCAAAAGGGAATTTTGGTCATTATTTTTTTAAGAACATAGAAGTAACTTATCATACAGTAACCAAACAATGTGACCATAAGGTATATTCTCAGTAGGTTATTCCCTATATAACTATGGTCACAAATATGTGTTTGGTCGGATCCTAAGATCGACCAAACGGGTCGGATTCGAAAGTCAAAGCGGTGGTCAAGATCGCTCGACTTACGACCCTAATAAGCACTAAACTGATGTGACGAGTTAGACATGTCAAAATATGTTTATAAGTTTATAAAACTAATTTGGTATCAAAACTTGGTGTTTTGATACCCGAAAATAGTTTTGTCGTAAAAGGCACATAATGCGCATTTTTTACCGAAACTTTGACTCATCACTTCCACTAGTAAACGTGGTAATTAGAAGGTGAAATCGTTAGGGATTATAACCTTCATGATTACGATCTGCAAAGTTCAATTGAACTTTGAATTGACCAAATATGGTCAGAACCAAAAGTCAATCAGGAAGACAAACTGTTCGACTTTTAGCTCAAAATAGCTAAAATAATGAAAGAACTAGGAATAGTACTTACTCGTGTTGAAGAACACTTTCGGAACTCAAGATAGGAGGCTTCCAAATGCTGGAAACAAGCTCAAAAATGATAGAAAGAAGAACTTCACACTTTGCTTTGAAGTGTTCTGAAGTGGTGTGAAAAAATGGAAGAATCATGGGGTATTTATAGTATTTTAGGATTAAGGAGGTGATAGACAAGTGTCCTCAAGTGTGGATTAGTGTCCTAACATGTGTCAACACCAAATTAAGTATGGCAAAATGAGTGCTAGGTGTCAAAAATTGGAGATAGGTGGCAAACTTGGTGAAGAAGCAAAAATATTTATTATTTTTTTTGACATTTTTGGCCCTTGGACTTGTATTTTCACTTGTTTGACATCTTTAACCCCTTTAACCTAATATTTAAGTTATATAAAGTGTTAAGACATGTGTAACTTGGATTATGCCGAAAATGTTGTGGATGTTGGTTCGTTCGGTTGTACGGTTACGCGTTTTGCAAAAAGCGTAAAACGCTTTAACGAACACGAAAATAATCGAAATTGTGCAACGATTGACATTTTTGCATTCTCATCAATAAAATACAAGATTTTATTGAATAAAAAAATATTTGGAAATAAAACACAGGGTTTCATTGAATACGAAATTGTTTGTAATTGTGCAATGATTGAAAAGGCACAAATGTCACATCGGTTTTATAATTGGGTCGGATTTCACAGTTCCAATTTTGACAGATGTTACAGTCTCCCCTACTTTTGATAATTTCTTCCCGAATTTAGGAGGTAACTGCTCATGTAGGGTGATGTATATGGTTTTTCTTAGGTGTAGGGGGTATAAGTTCGTTTTAGCAATAACATTAGAAACTCGAATCTTAGGATCAGATTGTTCCTAGGAATGTCAGATAAAAAGTGTTAAACACAAGTCCTAATGTTGCTGAGAATCATTCGAGCTATGATATATTTCCCAAAGGTGCAAACTTATTAAGGCGATAGCGTTCCTGGTAAGGGTTGCATACCAATAAAGGCATCACTTTTAATTGCCAAGGATGCAAAAAATAAGAGCGTTATAGATTATGTACAAGATAGCCGGTCTTAGGCAATACGATCATTATAATTGTGAAGCCCAAAGATGTTGTATTGAGGATTGATTGTGGCTTAGAAGAAAATCATGTTCCAGAGATGACATGTGACACAGGAGAGTTTGTAATTGAGACATGATTATACTCGTGATGACTAAACTAGTCCGTCTCATAACATGGGATCTTGAAAAAAATCTCTCATAAAACGCCACAATAATAGAGTTAAATGCACAATGTCATAAAATTTGAATCACCAAACACATAACCCAAAAAAGCTAACTAAAACTCTCATGATTAGTTTAGCTTGGTTTCTAGAAATTTGATAGAAACACTTATATATAGGAAGTACCAGCGGCGTATGCACCATGTCTCTACCAAGCTTTCAGCCTCTTCATTATTCGAATCATGATCAATGACTCTTACAAATCTTACACAGACTTCTCATGATTAGTCTAACATTCCTTTTCAAAATCTGACAGAGACACTTATATATAGGAAGTACCATCGACATATCTGCCATATCTCTACCAAACCATCATCCACACTGTTATTCGAATCATGATTGACAACACAAACAAAAATTACATAGAACTCTCATGACCAGTCTAACAAGGCTTCTCATATATTGATAAGAACACTTATATATAGGAAGTACCAACGATGTATCTACCATGTCCTTATCAAATTCATCGGCTTCGTTAGCGATTTTGATTTGTTCTATGTGACAACTCAACTCAACTTACTAATTAAAGAAACATAGCCAAACAACAAACAACAAATGCGTGAGTCTCGAACCCAAAAAGGGCGTGACTAAATGTGGCAATACCTACATCGATATTTATGATGGAAGGGTCGGTCTATGAATAAGTGAGACGATACCTACATCACATGTATTATGAGGAAAGGTAAGCCATGATGAATCTGACGCGATACATCATGAACTAGTGATAAAACAAATAATAATGCATAAAATGGTGATAACATAAAACATTCGAGTAAAAGAGACGAAACGATGATATTTAGGATAGTAACATTAAAAGCATGACAACGGCACAAGATATCAACGATACTAATTAAGATCTAATAATTGTATCGATTGATGTTAGTGCAAAACGTTAAGGATACGAGTGGGAGTAGCAGATGAAGTCGTTAATGAGGGAAAAACCAAACGTGAAGTTGAAGGGCGGAAGAAATGAAGTTGCAGCAATGATCTTAACTTCCACTAGTTGGGCATGAAATTATGATTCTGACAGACATAGAAGGTCATAAGATATATCACAGAAGTAATTCGCATGCTCTAGGATCGGCCATTGAAGATGCGTCTCGAGTAAAGAATCAGGGGTACGGCAAATCCTAGTTTTATAAAGAAATTTTTATTTATTAAACGATCTCATATTAACTATAACTTTATTAATTAGACACATGTTTATTTTGTTTTGTTAACTATATTTACACTTCAGCGAGTGTAAAACATTATCATTTTAAATTTCCTATGTACAAAAGCAACTTGGTTTATTTATAAAAATATTCTCCATTATGTTTTAGGGAAAATACTTTTGATCTGAAGTAGAAAATTTACTAAAATGTTTATTATATTTTTTTATTTAAAAATTTTTATTTTTTATAAAACTAATTTTTGAGGTCAAAAAAATTTTACCTTTACCATGTGTCATCGCCTCGAATTTGCCGAACTTTGGGCACCACTTACGAAAGTTGTTAGGGTGGATCGTTCAAGTCGTAATAGAGGACTCGTTAGGATTTAAAACATACTATCAAAAATCACATCATTACATTTGTATTTTAAAATTTGTAACAATATTTATTTGATTTAACTAGTCCATAAAAGTCAAACTCAAAATGTTTTATTCAAAGTAGACTCATCGCATAAAAACTTTGTCGTGTTGCTGACCGCGTCCTTGTTGTCTTGTAACTGGATGAGTGCTCGTTTGCGTGCCTTGTAATTATCCTGATTCTCTAGGTTGGCTTGAATGGCTCACTGTAAGAAATGAGTTGGATGTCATTCGGTACGGTTGATTGATCGTTGATGGAGTGTCTGGTTGGACATACGGTTGGATCATAAGGTGGGTGTTTGCTTGCTAAAATGGGGGAGTCACAGATTTGTGAAATCATGGAACCTAGGGAAAATCCCATGATTCAATAATACAAATCACATGAAAATATTATGGAGTATCAAAAGGTTGCAAAAGTCGAGCCCTTCGACAAGGTACAAAAGATAGGGTGATCTGTTTTAAAATAATTAGAATCTTGTGTAATATTATAGATTTATTCTAGTGGCTTATATATGAAATGATATAATAATCACATGGAATAATAAAACTTGTGATAAAATAATATTTCATCATAAGAATATTGAAAAAAATTGGCACATCACTTTCGTAATTACGTGTGCACTTTTCGCATGGTCCGCAGAAGATTACCCTTTGACGTACAACTTAACCAAAAAAATCTTCTATTAATAAATGACTCGAGTTTTGAGGTGTTGAAAACGATGTTTTGGGATCGTATCAATGATTTAATATGGACGCTTTTGACGTATCAAAGTGTTGTTAGTTCCCGTGACATTTGGTGTGACATGCTTTGGCCTATTAGGTATCAGTACTCTCATCGATAGTCCCCGAGTAGGCAAACTGGTTCATTAATCGGATTTATACGAATGCCACCCTAGACAGTATGTCCCGACTACCGATATTTAACCGTTATAGTTACTATATGTCCATCACAAGAACTCACTTTGACGAGAATAAAATATTAATTAAATTCAAACTCCAAAAATAAAATCAAACTAGAAAATAATTGAAATGAATTAATAGAAAACACTTTAGATATCATTGAAATAGAATGAACATAATAGTAGAATATTTAATAATTATATACTATATAAGGTGTTGCATGTGAAATTAATTAAAACATATAACGAATAAATCACCTACTAACATACTAGGCATATAACATTTAGCATATAACAATTATTGTGCTCACATCATTTGTGTGTGACATTAGAAAATTTTAACCATGTATATTTTCAATATCTATATGCCAAGTAAAATCAACAATTAAGCACATAAGGTACCTAAGGAACCTAATCAACTAAGCCTAAGTCTAAGAGTCTAATAACCTAAACCTAATTCCCTATATATATTGACTTTAATACCAATCTGTCACACCCCGACCGACAACGGATATGGTATGGGGCATGATAATTGTCCATAGCTTATAACACTATTATAAGTTTAAAGATTTAAAAGCATTAGATTTAAATTTGACACGCATAGTTATTGAATGTGTTCATTAAAACTCATACAATAAACAAAAGATAAATAATCATGTACAAATGTCCCATTTATTACTAAGGCACATCATATATGTCTTCAACTCCAAATCATCTCAAAGTCACGTACTTGTATCATGTGTAAAAAGGTTTTGAGTCAACAAAATGATACTGAATGAATCAAGATTTTAAATAAAATGTTTTCATTTTTAATTGATTTATTTTACCTAGAATTGTTTAAAAATATAGTAACATCCAATTTCATGTGTTGTAGAGACATCCATAATCACCACAATCACAACAAACAACAATCAACAAATCACCACAATCATAATATAGATACAATAGAAACAATAAAACTCAAAGACTGTAGCGTGCATTAGTCTCAAGCCCCGAAGAGCAAGTCTAATAATGATGGCGATACTAGGCTACAACCCATGGCCATTGGAAACCAGTCAGCCAGGTGGACCCACGCGAAACCTGTGACACAAAGCGAGTAAACACATAGACACGCATATATGCAACAATAGATACGAGAAATAATTGAAAACAATGAACGTGATACACATAGTATACATTGACTTTACATGTTATTTAATCAAATAGAAAATCAATAGAAAACATGACACATGATACCCCTAAAAATGTTTAGTGAAAAAAAGGGAAGACTTACATATCTACTCACTGATTACGAAGAAACAATCCCGAGAATGCACCATACGAAAAGGAACAGTTTATATCCAAACAATAACCTCAATGTAAATGAACGAAATACTAGACCAAAGGATAACCTATTAATTTTAGGAAATTGGGTTCTTCTATTTGGGGACTTAAATATACATAAAATAATTGTTGATGAAAAATAACCAAAACAATAATCATAGAATTACCATTTTAATGGGTCTTAAATATTTTAATAATGCCAGTAATTAAATAAGTGCGTCGAACTCATCCAAAAATTATATATATCAAATTTAATAATATCCCAAATTTTATTTTAAAATTTTATACTAGAATTTATTTGTTTAAACAATTTCACCAATTCCTTTAATTATATTACAATTATAAAAAAATATATAGAAATTCCATAAATTTTTCTATAATAGTTATATAATCTCTAAAATCAGTAGAAATATTTATAAATTTTATTTGTGACAATCTTGTATTTTTAAGAAAATTAAAACATGTATAAATATAGATAAGTCCAAGTTAAATTCATAAATTCCCAAAATATATGACTAAATTTTATAGTGTTCATATGACCTGAAATGTTTAGTAAAAATATTTGGGGAATTTATTTATGATTATTTTGTATTTTTATTGATTTAGCAATTAACTAAAACATGAATAATTCACCAAAAATTCATACGATATCTAAAAGTCACCAAAAATTCCACAAATATACTAAAATGATAAATATACTACCCTCAATTTCATCAAAACACAAGTCTAAACCTAAAATCACCAAATTCTATGAACGAAGAACTTTATTTCAACTATAATTAAATTTGGATAAATTGTATTCTATCACTGAAATTGATAGAGGGCTTTTGTAAAGGGTGGAAAATAGATAATATTAGGCTTTTGAAATCACTTGAAAATGATAAGAATTGATGGAGATATCGTCGTTTGAAGTTACGAGCCCAATAGTCTTCCTCGGATAAATTCTCAAATGTAGTGGATGAAAGAAGAAATTCCAGTGAGATTTTGCATGGTTTGATCAAAAGAACATACGATATGAGTTTCAGAGGTTAACTTTACGAATTTCATGAAAACTCAAATTATGTTCTAGGCAATCTTCAATGGCTTTTATGGCGAGTAATGTGATTTTAATTTGAAGCTTTAAAGGTATAAAGGAGCGATTCAATCAAGTATATTCAATTTCTCCATTGTTTTGAATTGTTTTGGACTGAACAGAAGTCGAAAAGTCATGTAATTATGAACAACGAAACGGTTTGGTATCAAATGGGTTTGGGTCGCGGCTTTGGGTGCACTCGGTGGAATAAACGAGTAACATGTTCACATTCAAGTTAGTTTTTAATGATTGGAAGACGGGTATCATCACAAGATCACTCCTAGCTCAACTGGTTTACTGGTTGTATGTGAACTGAGGAATCCCGAGTTCGAGTCCCATACCGCGTCTGTTTATTTTACTGTAAGGTAGAAAAAGTCTTGTTAATGTAGAGATTTTAATCAAAACAGCCGGGTTAAGTAACAATATCTAATGTAGCTCAGTTGGTTGGACGATGGTTTGTGTATCGGGTGGACACGGGTTCAAGTCCCGTTACACCCAGTTCTACTATGTGTGTGTGTGTGTGTGTATAGGGGAGAGATAGAAGTTAACCCATGTTAGTTAAGAAAACTAAGAAACCTAAATGAATGGATCTCCTTTTGCTACGTGATACACCTTTTGTAGACTTTTACGTGTAACAACTATATATATTATATGTGTGTTGTGTGTGTGTATAGGGGAGAGATAGAAAGTTAACCCATGTTAGTTAAGAAAACTAAGAAACCTAAATGAATGGATCTCCTTTTGCTATGTGATACACCTTTTTGTAGACTTTGTTACGTGTAACAACTAGATGCTGCCACGAGTTATGTGTAACACCTTTTTCTAAAAAAGTAAAATTTGTTATGTAATACGTGGCAACCTCTAGTTTTTACACGCCTGCAAAAAGGTGAACATGTGGCAAAATGAGATCCATTCATTTGGGTTTCTTAGTTTTCTTAACTAATATGTGATCTCTTACTATAATTGCCCTATATATACTCTAAATATATAAAGTATCAAGTTTCTATCACAGAATAGGCTACAGTTTAGTGGTTGCGTTGTTGTTTGGTTACCATGGGGACACAGGTTCAAACCCATTGTCACTCATTTTTTTTACCTGATTTGCACCTTTGCATTTATTTAAATTTCAAAAATATACACAAAGGCATTTCATGTTTGTAAAGGATAGCTAACTAACTTAACTTGTTACACTAACTTAGTTAGTGTGTTGATGCACTTTATGGTCGCCACTGTGCGAATAGGCTAGAAAGAGTGTGTATTGAATATTGTATAGATTAGAGACGAACACACAGCCCAAGTACGAACAAGTACTGGCTCGTACGAGTGACATGTGCCTCGTACGAGTGACTTTGTTCTTCGTACGGATGACCTTCGTACGAGTAACAACATCTCACTTGTACGGATGACCCTTTGTACGGATGACTCATTCGTACGAGTGACAACATGCTTGGTTCGCACGAGCTATCATGTCTATAAATAAGTGTTGTGTGTTCATTATTTGTAAGTTTTGGAATTTCCCTTAGGGGAAACGCTGGCAGATTCTCTCCAGGAACTCCTCCAGCCAGTCAAGATGTATACTCTTTCGGTTTGAATGAATGAAATTGAAAAGCTTCCGCTGATTCTGTGCCTACACGTCTACTTCGTTCTGCCGAATCTGTTCTATCCCCAAAGCTTCCGTCTAGAACCACCGCCGACCACGTGACCACAACTGGTATCAGAGCTAAAGTATCGATTCATTCAATCTAACAGTTGATGAATCACCTACGCTCATAAATTTTGGATGTATGAGGGATTTTAGACGTAAACATCGAATAAACGGACAATCCACGGACATAATGTCAAATTGAAACCACAGGATTGTTAGAAACTGATTTTCGACCAGATATGTGCAATATCCGTGTCAAAATTTGAAGAAATAAAGATTCTGGATCGAAAAACGTATCAGTTTCGCTCGTACAGAGCACCGCTCGTACAGAGCACCGCTCGTACGGAGCAACGCTTGTATAGAGCACCACTTGTACGGAGCATGGCTCGTACGGAGCAACACTCGTACGGAGCAAAAAAAAAGAAAAAAAAAGAGGAAAGGCATTTTTTTGATCGTATTGACGAGACGAGTGTCAAGAAAAAATTTGGTGATTACAAATTTTTTTGAGATTTTAACGTCCAATTCGGGCTGTTCGGGGACATCGTCTAGAGGTTCAACGTATAGATTTGATGATACGATCGCAAAGGGATGAAGATTGTGGGGTAGTCACTGATACCTGCACAAAACATTGATCATCTGGTGTAGTGATTATTAATGAGCCTTAAAGTTTAGTTAGCATTTGATCAAAACCGCAAATTTTGGGAAATTTTCCGCAAAATTTGAAATATCATATGCTGCAATCCCACTGTAATCCGCATTCCCATAAGAACTCGACGTCAGAATTTCAAAAATGAAGGGGAATAAAAATTTTCACGTATATCTTAAAATTCCGGCATTTTTGAAATTCGTGACGCTTGCAACAGTATTCGGGTGGTTCAGACTACATGTTATATGGGAAACACATAGGATCGAAGACTCATTATTTGGAATGTCGTGATCAAAAGATGTTCAGAAATTCTCAGATCATAATATAGATTGATGCTCAAGGGCTAACCACCTGATCCTCGATGTGGAAGTGGAAGCACACACGACGACGTGGATGTACACACATCATTCTATCATTAACTCCGCATTGCAAATGAACTATTTTTGGAATAAGCGCCAGAAAGCACGGATGTCTTGTAGTTTCAGTGCCCCATTCCAGCGGAGATAGCTAAACATCTGTTTTTGTGGCTAGAAAGAAAGAATGTGTTTCGGATTGCGGCAGGATGTGTGATCGAAGAATGTTCAGATCATATTTCAGATTGATGCCAAGGGCTAACCACCTGATCCACGATGTGGAAGTGGAAGCACACATGATGGCCTGGATGTACACATGTCATTCTATCATTAACTCTGCATTGGAAATGAATTGTTTTTCGGACTAACCGCTAGAAAGCACAGATGTCTTGTAGTTTCAGTGCCCCATTCTAGCAGAGATAGCTATACCTCTGTTATTGTGGCTAAAAAGGAAGAATGTGATTCTGATTGCCGAAGAATGTTTCTCAGATTCGATGTGTCACCAGATAGTTTGTTTCTGATGATTTGCTGATCGAGAAGTTTTTTGCGGATATTTATTGATTTGAAGTTTTTCGAGGTGGTATATCGAAGTTTCTGTCAATTGCCGGTTGGGTTTTGAAGATCAGAGGATCAAGCATCAAGGTGGTGCGCATAAACCGAACGCGGATATGCTTAAACGTCGAAACAGAGAAACTGCGTTGTTTAATTTCAAGTTGGTGATTATTCAAGAAAATTTGTTGATCAAGCAAATCAGAGGAGGTTCTGAACCGTGCAAACAACGACCTGAAGATCAATTTCTGGAGAAAATTATTTCAGGGGGAATGTTGCTTTAACGTAGATAATACAAACCTGGATCTTCAATCAAGTGAGAATTACGACGTCAACTGATACCCGATTGAAGTTGTAGAATATTCAAACACAGCTTTCAGATTTCAAGTTCAAGCTACGAAAGTGACATCCAAGGGGAAATTGTTGATGCACTTTATGGCCGCCACTGTGCGAATAGGCTAGAAAGAGTGTGTATTGAATATTGTATAGATTAGAGACGAACACACAACCCAAGTGCGAACAAGTACTGGCTGTACGAGTGACATGTGCCTCATACAGTGACTTTGTGCTTCGTACGGATGACCTTCGTACGAGTGACAACATCTCACTCGTACGGATGACCCTTCGTACGGATGACTCATTCGTAGGATGACTCATTCATACGGATGACTCATTCGTACGAGTGACAACATGCTTGGTTCGTACGAGCTGTCATGTCTATAAATAGGAGTTGTGTGTTCATTGTTTGTATGTTTAGGAAGTTCCCTTAGGGGAAACGCTGGCGGATTCTCTCCAGGAACTCTGCCAGCCAGTCAAGATGTATACTCTTTCGGTTTGAATGAATGAAATTGAAAAGCTTCCGCTAATTATGTGCCTATACGGCTACTTCATTCTGCCGAATCTGTTCTATCCCCAAAGCTTCCATCTAGAACCGCCGCCGACCACGGGACAACATAGTGTATTTATTTTATAGAATAACAAACAATCCAACCCGACTAACAAACTTCTTATACAAGTAACTAACCGAGTTAACAAAGTCAACTAACTCTGTTAGTTGACTTGCTTTTCTATAGATTTCGTTTATAACAAAAACAACTCCTTAACTTGTAACTTTGATATTTTGCCAATCCTTTTTAAGTTTAAAATTTGTTTTAACTACCATTTTGAACGTAGCTAGTTATTTCCATTGTAACTACTAACCGAACTAATCGAGTTTCGCTTATAAACCTCTGTTTTATCCTGGCTTTAATCAAACGAAATACGTGACAATTTAATTTAATAATAAAATAAATATTTTTCAAAGTTCGTATTTTTATTAATTTAAAAAGGGTTTGATTTTATAATCCGGTCAGATTTCGGAGTTCCAATTTTGATAGATGTTACATATGTAAGCCACACCCATTACCCAAGTTGCACCTAACACTGTTTATCCAAACAAGAAACCTAAAGTGGTCCACACCCCCAATGCAACCATTGTCACTACCACCACCAACCCAATGCCCCTTGCCGACAGTGCACCAGTTGTGTACGCTATAGTCATTTGATCAACACTTATCGCGTTACCAAAACTAAGCAACTAATCAGCCCCGAAACCAACAAAATGATCAAGGCCTGGCTCAACCATACCTCGAGCCCAACCTAGTCATGGCTCCATCTCCTGCTCAAAATATGATCCAAACTTACCACCAACCAAACTACCCTATGGTGCCCTATCTTAGAGCTTACTTTAACTGTGGGGAACCCACCCATTTCAAAAACTCATGCCCTAGGTTGGTAAACATCGTCAATGCTAAAGCTCAAGCCAACCCAGATAACTAAGCGGATCAGGTAAACCTGGCAACTCCGCCAGCAAGGGGTAGAGCTTTCAACATCAATGCAAACCTACCCGAGGCTAACAACAATGATGTGAGCGAATAGTTCAACTGACCTTATTCACTATGAAGTTTCGAATTTTCTATTTCAAATTATCATCATTTTCATTCCATGCACTGGCGTTTAATGTTTTCGTTGTTTCATATGACTATTATGTCATAATATTGTTGTCCCATACAATTAGCATTTGCAATTAATGTCATTTTACATAAACTATATTAATGTTATTACCATTTCATGTTATCATGTACCACAGCTGATCTCATCTCATAATATAGGGGATGTGGGTATTGCCTTACTTTTTCATAGGCTTACCCCTTCCTCATAACATGGGATGTAGGAACTACCATCATTAAGTCTCGCCTTTTTGGGCTCAAGACTCAAGTATTGGTTGTTTGTACTGTTACTTATTTAATAGATTTTAGGTCGAGTCATCACATAGTACCAATCATAACTCAATAACTGTGACAAATGGCAAATAACTGGTAATTCCATACAATCTAATCACTATTTGAATTACATAAACTCATCATTTTATCGAAATTTGATTTCGTAACTAATTCGTACGTCATACCACAAGCATTAGGACAAATAAATGAAGTCATAACATATATTGGTTTCTGTTACGATGCGAAACAACCAAACAACGCCCTAAAAGTGATGGTAGAAAGTGTTGGGCGCACTATTCGTGGTTGCACTATTCATGTCAGCAAAACCGCTAAAATGAAACAGAACAACGAGTAACGGTATGATGATGCATAATTGAGTCCATATGTATATGAAAAGACTAATGTGGGAACACATCTTGTAATAATACATAACTTTCTGGTACAACGCCTAAATTAAAAATTGTCCGTTTCGACCAAAAAGGCGACAATTTCAGTTTTCCGCAATGCTAATTCGGTAGATTCCGGATTCCAGAATCATAACCAAACAATGTTGAACATCCTAAAACAATATGAGAATAGCATAAATACATAAAAGACATCGTTTCCAGTCATGCGGCAAACAGTGCACAACTTGACCGAAAAGCGACCGATTGTCAATCCGACAAAGATTTCAATGGCTGATAGCCTCATACATTAATCTAGAGATCTAGTTAAGCTTCATTTGGGATCCGAAATCCCTTCCAGTATCTTGAGGTCACGGAAACACAACTCCCGGAAATGTTCGATGACAAAATATATAATGCCTATATTGAGCAGATAATTCAACGGGAAGTGTTTCGGCCATCCAAACTCAACATATACCCGACTAATGAACTAGTTAGGCCTATATTAGTGTCATAAAGATCATTAACATGCTAATGCTGCAAGACATGAACTAATCACCTTAATATCTAAAAGTTAAGATATATGCACATGTAAATAACTTATTTTATACAAATGTTACACTTTAACCCCCCCCCCATTTTTGGTCAACAAAAGGGACCCACACCCCCTTACCTATGCTAGAATATGGTGATGAAGAAGCATTTTGTGAAGATTTTATCTTTGACTTTGATGAGATTGCAAGATGATTATAAGACCAATAATGCACCATATCCTAGAGCCTCATTCCTCACAACTTTCAAGCACTAAACACTCTCTCATCTTTCTCTGAACTCACGGCAACAACAACACCCCACAATCACTCTCTTCTTCAACCCTAAATAACATATTTCTAGCCTTAAACATCCATTTATGATGATCTAAAGAGGTGCAAGACATGGAAGCTTTGTAGGAGCCTCATACATCATCTAGGAGCTTCAAGTTCTTCATTTCATCTTCTTAATCTTCATAGAGTTCTTCCCTAGCCTTGTGATAGTTTTAAGATCATCTAACTTCATTTTTATGCTTATTATACTTAGTAAATCATAAAAGTACACCTTGATCATCTTGAAACCAACTAAACAAAACACTTCAAAACCCTAAATCTAATATAATAATCTTACATAAATATGTGTTTTATGTTGATTATGATGTTTAGTGTAGTGTAGCTTGTTTAAATTTAATGATCTTGAATGATGATGCTTAAAAATAGGATCTAAACATAAAGATGTTAGATCTAGCATGATAACCATCTTCAAAAGTTCATGAACTTTAACATAAGACTTGAAATTGATTTTTGGAAAAAGTAAAGTTATCAAGAAGCTAAAAATATAATCTTGAAGTGTGGATCTTGAAAATACAAACTAAAGTGGTTTATATTAAATTGTTAAAGTAAAAGATAAACACAAAAATGATGATATTTTTAGTGATCTTGACAAATATACATATAAAACTTCATGAATCTTCAAGAGGTATTTATGTGTTTAAGCATGGAAATGCATTATTTGGTACTTGATTTATGATGTAGGTGATTTTGGGTATTTAAACATGGATTAAATACATTTGAAAACGTGAAAAACGCCTTTGTTTAGGGGAAACTATTGCGAAATTTTCTAAAATCCTAATCGCGATTAAGGGATAATTAAAGGGTGAGTAGCAAGACTAAACATGATTAGCGATCATAATCATGATTTGGTAAGTCTTAATGAAAAGGTTTGAAGTCCAAAACTCCCAAGGGTTTTCATAAACACCTATATATTTTCATAAGTTAAAAATGGAAATATTATATATATATATAATATATATATGTGTATATAGATAAAAACATATATTCTTAAAGGAATTCATATTGTGTGTATATGTATAAATATTTGTGTGTATTTATGTGTATGTATTAGAAAGTTAGGAAAATACTAACTACATACGAATACACCACACATGAGAACCTTCAAATACTTGGAGATGAACAAGTATAATAATGCATATGGGTATAATCATACTTATAATATACAAGCATTAAAACACTTGGTGAAATTGCAAGATTACAAGTAGTGTACATGCACAACGTGTACATGTAGATACCTACAATGGAACAATTTGCATATATAATAGTGCAAACACATACAATAGAATAACTTGCATATACAATGCAATATTTGCATACACAGTGCAATATGTGCATATATAATGCAATATTTGCATATACATCGCAATATTTGCATATACAAATGCAATATTTGCATATACCTTGAAACAAATGCATACAACGGAACAATTTGCATATACAATACAATATTTGCATATACCTTGAAACAAATGCATACAACGGAAAGAATTTGCATATACATTGCAATATATTTGCGTATACAATGCAATATTGCATATACAATGGTGCAAGTGCATACAATAAGACAATTTGATATACAATGCAATACTTGCATATACCATGAAACAAGTGCATACAAGTGAAATGAACATATTTATACGGTGAACGAGGTTCACTATACTTAAAATAATTTTGAAATTATATATATATATATATATAGACTCTTGAAAATAAATTACATGGGCTAGGCCCAATCACATAAAGACATGGGCTTGGCCCGACCCAATCACATGAAAGCATGGGCTAGGCCCAATGACACGCGTGCAAGGCACGAGAACATGTGAAGGGCGAGGCCCGTTCACACAAGATCTAAGAATAACAATATATATATATATATATATATATATTTGAGAAATATATGTATAAAAATGTAATCAAACAAACGAACTACCAACACTATGATAACATTAAAAGTTGTTCTAAGGTGATAAATAAATACACAATAAGAATTCAAGATGAACAACTTGTACAAGGTCCAACAAGACCTAGGTGTCTAATGAAGTTAATGCACATGTAGGTTATACACGTGTATGGAAACCGAACTTTGACAAGTATGATATACGGAACGCAAAGCTGTGAGTTCTTGTCCTTCCTTTCAATTATTTCAAAGTTTTGTTTTAAAACTATCGAGGGGAAATACATGTTACAACAAACAGTATGTTAGCTATGGGTTTAGATATAACACGATCAAATGTGCATAAGTAGGATGATGACAATAGTAACCATTAATCACGTAGTGACCAAGGTGCAAAAGGTATAGATCTATAGAGTTTGAGGTGCGCTCCACTCCTAGTTGGTATACCCTTCGGAGTGCTTTTGTGATCCCAATGATGTCAAAGCTATCTCAGTTTGGTTACTTACTTATGGCACATATGTCAGAGTGCTCGCGACACACTATAGATCCTTGAAACTCCATGATTGCTAATAACATACTCAATTTCATTACTGGATTACAAAGATGACATTTTATATGAAAACATTATTTACATGAACTCGCCAACTTTTGTTGACTTTTAAAATTACATGTATTTCAGGACGCAAGGCATGAGCTGGTGATACAATTCAGGATATGGGAAAATTACAAGACCACGATGTGCCACCTTTTGGAGGATTTGCCTCTTATATCCCAACCTACTATGAACATATAGGGGACAAAACCTCATTATGCATTTATGACGAAAACAATATCTTATTTTGAAGTAATGTACTTTAAACTACGTTTATGATAACAAGTTGAAAACAATGAAATCACTCTTGGATTGTTGTAAATGTTGGAATAAAAATTTATATCAGCATGGCATCGTTGTTGATATATACTTGTTTACTTAATTGGATGTAATGATTACCTAATAGTCATACATTTGCGCTTCCGCTACGACCAAGGTGTGACAGGTTCGTATTAGAGCTCCAATTGTAGTGAATCGGGGAAAAACTTTTATTAAAGTTTGGTCTACAATCACTAAGGGCTCACACATGAAAACAAAGTTTAAAATATAATAGAAATGTTTTCGGAATTATGACAAAAATGACAAAAGGTTTTCATTGTATCAAGATAACATGAGGATCTCTCACACGAGCTCAACTATAAGTAACGAGAAAGCATCAACACATGATTAGTCTATAATGGATAGACACGAAACATTATGATTACACGTGAAAACAAAGAACAAGTGTTGCATGAGAAGTGTTGATTAATGTGAAAATATATCACAAGTAATAATAAATTACTAACATGAATATATATGCATTGTACGGAGTATTTGCCAGAACTATGTCTTCTTCGTCAAGCTACGAGGAGGATCCTATGGAGTACGTGCCCGATGATGGATATGGTTCCGACGTTGAGGCCATACCCCATGAGGATGCAGCCGACCACAAGGACGTTGACGATTTTCAGCCATTTGCTCTTATTGACCCTATGGAGGATGATGCCCCACATGGAGATGACGTGTTAGCCGTTCCGCAGCCTCCACACGATGTTATTGTTTATGGTCATCCGGAGGGCGAGCACGCGATAGTACGTTTGGCCATACCTTTAGCCATGGTTCCTCCAGTCATCGACCTAGATGATGTTGATGATGACATCCCGGTGTTTCACGTCGACCATATGGAGGATGAGCTCGGAGACAATGAGGTTTTTGATGACATAGCCATACTTGAGATACCATCCCCTGTCATATTTGCTGTTGATATCTCGTCATCTTCAGCTGCCACCCAGAGTGAGCATGTGGCGGATGATGCCTCATTCACCGCCCCAGATTCACCCGTACCGATGCACTCACCCCCTGCAGCCTCACATGCCCGTGTTAGCTCTTTTCCTGCTAGTGCCCCTACTCATGGACCCACTCCATATACTGGACCCACTCCATATTCTGGGCTAGCACGACACTACTGACTGAGTGGTACCACACGTGCCCCTGAGCAGCTACCCCCATTTTTCTTTGGGAGTTCTACTTATCATCCTGTATACGATCCATTTGTAACTGGACCCTCTCACATGGCTGGACCTTCTTTCTCAGCTGGACCACCTCCCATGTATGCCACACGCCCCATACCACCTACTGCATGTATGTCTACCACGATACCCCCACCGTGCATGAGCCCTTCTGACCCCTACCATCCCACACACTCTCCCTCCGACTCCTGTGGGGGAGAGCGTGGCGTCGCATGACCTTCAGCTCTCCTTGATCTTTCGAAGGATCTGGGAACTAGTGACCCAGCGTACTACACAGGCTGCTGCCAGAGCCAAATCTCCATTACCATCATCGCCACTACCACCCCCACCATCATACCCACCACCATCACCACCACCACTACTACCACTATCCCCACCACTCGTCCTGCCCATCTGAGACGCGAGTGCGTGAGTTAGAGCAGTTTCAGACTGATGCCACTAGGCGCATTTCTGGCCTAGAGGAGGAGGTGGCTTACCATCGCAGTTTGCTCCACCGATCACCATCCCCACCACCCCCTACCGCAGTAGTATGTTCATGATTATCTTTTGGGGATCAGACTTGCTTTTGATGATCTAGCTCATGAATACTCAGCTTTGAAGATCCTGACTTTTGGAAGGCAACTTGAAGACATCAAGAAGCAATGTAGAAGGAAATCTTACTTTTGTATTGTAAAACTTGTGTTGACTAGGGTTATGTACCCCCTAAGTCCTTTTGATCTTCATGAACAAAATGTAACAAGTTGTCATTGTATAAAAGTGTATTTTTTTTTGTTTCACATTGTATCTCTTTCATGTTATGGTTGTTAGTGTCATGTTGTGGTGATATTACGATTGATGTATTATGTTGTGGTGATACTGAGATTGATTTCTTGTGATGTGGTGACTATCTACGTGATGAGTTACGTGTTTATGGTGGTGATTGGTGTACGCATGTCATACACATATATTTTTCTTACTTATTATACACCCTATGTGCTTATACATATATGTTTGAAAAAAAATTAATAATAATAAACATGTATTTATTATTAAATAATTCGGCTAATTGTGAGCGACATTTTATACTAGAAGACGATGCTGCCCCACCGCAGGAGTTCCAAAAATAACGCACTACCAACAACACAAGAGGAGTTAAATGAATGCATTTCTCAGGCAATCGTGCAGTACGAAGCTAACCGCTCCGAACATAGCGGTGGCACCGGAGGCAACCCTCCAACTGGTAATACTCGGTTATTCGTAAAACCGCACGATACTCTTATTTATTCTATTCGTGCTTTTGGTTACTCATATTTAAATGGTGTATCCAATGATTTCAGGTTGCACTTACAAGCAGTTTCTAGACTGCCAACCTCTAAATTATGACGATACCAGAGGTACTGTAGCCTTCGTACATTGGACTGAGAAGACTGACTTGGTCATTCGGATGAGCAAGTGCCCTGCTGAACAAAGAGTCACTTATTTTACTGGACTCTTCGTAGACGAAGCATTATCTTGGTGGAACCTCCAGGTCCAAACTAAGGGCGACGATGCTGCATACGTCCTGACCTGGGAGGAACTTAAAGAAATGATGAGAAAGAAGTATTGCTTGAGGTCAGAAATTCAGAAGTTGGAAATGGAGTTCTGGAATTTAAAGATGGTTGGTTCAAATATTGCTGGATACACGCATCAATTTCATGATTTGTCTCGAGTGGTGCCATACTTGGTGGAACCCGAATTTAAGAGGATCGAGAGGTACATCTTGGGACTTGCCCCAAAATTCTAAGTCTGGTTACCTCTTCGAAACCCACTGAAATTGGAACAGCAATTGATCTAGCTGTCAGCCTTCCTGAGGAGGTTGTACGTCAAGGGAAGTTACCTAGGAGTGGTGTGAACAAAAAAGAAACTACTGAGGAGACTGCGGACTCCAATAAAAGAAAATTCTTCCATTTCAAGATAGGCTCTTGAGGTAACAATAACAGTAACAAGAAGCAAGCCTCAAAGGAGGTTAAACAAACAAAGGCATATGTTACCACTACCGCAAACACTACTATTATGAAATCTTATACTGGAGGCGCACCGAAATGCCCCAAATGCCCTTTCCACCACTATGGGGAATGTCGAGGCCCCAAGTGTAGCAAATGTGGTAGGTTTGGACATCGCACCGATACGTGCCGTGGGACAAATGCGGAGATCAAGTTTGTTTTGGATGTGGAGACAAAGGGCATTTGCCCTAAAGAAAACAAGCCTCGGGAAGAGCGTTCATGATTGGAGCAAAGGATGCTCGCCAGGACGATGTGGTCACCGGTACGTTTCCTATCAACAATCACTTCGCATCTATTCTTTTTTATAGCATGGAAGATTTTAGTTTTAAATCTAAATAATTTAGAGATATACTTAGGGTAGAGTCGAGTAAATTAGATGTTTCATACTCGATTGAGCTAGCTAATGGGATATTGGTATAATCAGGATAAATTATAAAGAAATGTAACTTAGAATTGGGTGAGCCGAATTTTGATATAGATTTATTACCAGTTCAACTAGGTAGTTTCGATGTCGTTATTGGTATGTATTGGCTATCCGATAATCGAGCCGAAGTTATATGTCACGAGAAAATCATTCGCATCCCCTACCCGACGGAGAACATTTGATGATGCACGGTGAGAAGCATGACACGCCACTACAAATCATAAACTGCATGAAAGCTCAAAAATGTTTGAGGAAAGAATGCATCACCTTTCTTGCCCATGTGGTGGATAAAATGGCTAAGGAGTGCAAGGTGGAGGACATACCGGTAGTAAAGCAATATCCCGAGGTCTTTCCGGAAGACTTGCTAGGATTACCTCCACAACGACAAGTCGAATTCTATATTGATTTAGTGCCAGGAGCTGCACCTGTGGCGAAGGCCCCATATCGACTAGCGCCCTTGGAGATGCAAGAATTATCTACTCAGCTGCAAGAATTGCTTGACAAAGGTTTCATCAGACCGAGTTTCTCGCCTTGGGGAGCTCCGATGCTGTTTGGGAAAAAGAAGGACGAAACCTTCCGAATGTGCATCGATTACCGGGAACTAAATAAGTTAACCATCAAGAACCGGTACCCATTACCAAGGATCGATGATCTATTCGATCAATTGCAAGGATCGAGTTTTTAGGAGATTGATTTAAGATCCGAGTATCATCAGTTGAGAATCGAAGGGGAAAGCATTCCTAAGACAGCGTTTAGGACTCGTTACAGTCATTACGAGTTCCTTGTTATGCCTTTTGGTCTAACAAACGCCCCTGCAGTATTTATGGATTTGATGAACCGGGTATGTAAGCCATACCTCGACAAGTTCGTGATCGTTTTTATTGACAACATATTGATATACTCGCGAACTGAGGAAGAACACGAACAACACTTGAGGACTATACTGGAGTTGCTAAAGAAGAAGCAATTATATGCTAAGTTCTCGAAATGCGAATTTTGGATTCGCGAGGTAATTTCTCGGTAACGTGGTGAATGAGAACGGAATACATGTTGACCCCTTGAAGATTGAGGCTATAAAGAATTGGACCACGCCAAGAACCCCTACGGAAATACAACAATTTCTAGGCTTAGCGGGATATTATAGGTTTATTGAGAACTTCTCGAAGGTTGCTCAACCGCTAACCTCGCTTACACAAAAGGATAAAAAGTTTGATTGGGGAGAAAAACAAGAATCAACATTTCAAATATTAAAAGAAAAATTATGTAAGGCACCGATATTATCACTCCCAGATGGTACCGATGATTTTATGGTGTACTGTGATGCATCGCATCAAGGCTTGGGTTGCGTGTTAATGCAACATGAAAAGTCATCGCGTATGCATCACGATAGCTAAAAGTTCACGAAAAAAATTATACCACACATGACCTAGAATTAGGTGCAGTGGTATTTGCTTTAAAGATTTGGCGTCATTATTTATATGGCACCAAGTGTACCATATTCACAGATCATAAAGTCTTCAACATATATTCAACCAAAAGGAACTGAATATGCGCCAACGACGTTAGGTAGAACTGTTAAATGATTATGACTGTGAGATCAAGTATCACCCGGGCAAGGAAAATGTTGTAGCAGATGCCTTGAGCAGGAAAGAACGAGTCAAAACTTTACGGGTACCAGCTTTAGAAATGACGATCCAGACGAACTTTGCGGCTCGAGTGCATGATGCACAACAAGAAGGTTTAAAACCAGAAAACATTCCAGTGGAATCATTACGAGGAATGGAAAAACAAATGGAACCGAACAAGGATGGAACTCTATATTTCATGGGAAGGATCTAGATTCCTATTTTGGCGATTTGCGAGACTTGGTGTTGGATGATGCACACAAGTCCAAATACTCGATACACCCAGGTTCTGATAAAATGTATCAGGATGTAAAAGAGTATTATTGGTGGCCTAATCTCAAGGGAGATATTGCGACATATGTTGGGAAATGCCTAACTTGTGAGAGGTCAAGGCCGAATACCAAAAACCATCTGGTTTACAACAACCTGAGATCCCTATTTGTAAGTGGGAACAAATCTCAATGGATTTTATTACAAAACTACCGCGGACCTCTCGAGGTCATGACATGATCTGGGTTATCATCGATCGGTTAACCAAATCAGCTCACTTCTTACCCATCCGTGTGAAAGACAGTACCGAGAAGTTAACTGAGTTGTATCTTAAGGAAATCGTGCACGGAGTGCCAATCTCGATAATCTCTAATAGAGATGGTCGTTTTGTATCGCGGAACTGGAAATCATTTCAAACTTCGTTTGGTTCTAGCTTAGATTTAAGCATAACTGTTCACCCGTAGACCGATGGTCAAAGCGAGCGAACCATCCAAACGTTGGAAGACATGCTTCGGGCTTGTGTGATAGATTTAGGCGGAAAATTGGATACTCATTTACCGTTGGTAGAGTTTTCCTACAATAACAGTTATCACACCAGTATCAAGGTCGCGCCGTTCGAAGCACTATATGGACGAAAGTGCCGATCTCCGCTGTGTTGGGCGGAAGTCGATGACAGACAACTCATTGGTCCCGAACTAGTTCAAGAGACCACATACAAAATACTCAAGATTCGTGAGCGTATCAAAGCGGCCCGAGATAGACAAAAGAGCTACACAGATCGGAGACGCAAACCATTATCCTTCGAGGCCGGAGACAAAGTGTTACTAAAGGTCTCACCTTGGAAAGGTGTAGCTAGATTCGGGAAGCGTGGAAAACTAAACCCGAGATGCATTGGGCCTTTCGAAATTCTGGCAAAGGTCGGTACAGTGGCTTACTAGTTGAAACTACCAGAGGAACTTAAGAATGTACACGACACATTTCATGTGGCAAATCTAAAGAAAAGCCCGACTAATGAAAAAATTATCATTCCAGCAGATGAGATTTATATTGATGACAAACTTCAATTTACCGAAGAAGCCGTTGAAGTCATGGACTGGAAAGTTCAAAAGATGAGAAGAAGTCCAATCAAACTGGTAAAAGTTCGCTGGAACTCACGTCACGATCCCGAGTACACGTGGGAACGTGAAGATTAGATCAAGGCAAAGTACCCCCACCTGTTTAAGAAGACTCCTTCAGAGGATGCCTTAAAGTGAATTTTGGGACAAAATTCTTTTTAACATGGGGAGTATGTGACAAATGGCAAATAATTAGTAATTCCGTACAATCTCATCACTATTTGTATTACATAAACTCATGCATTTTATCGAAATTTTATTTCATAACTAAGTCGTACGTCATACCACAAGTATTAGGATAAGTAAATCAGGTCATAACATATATTGGTTTCCGTTACGACGTGAAACAAACCAAACAATGCCCTAAAAGTGTTGGTAGAAAGTGTTGGGCGCACTATTCGCGGTTGCACTATTCATGTCAGCAAAACCGCTAAAATGAAACAGAACAACGAATAAGGGTATGATGATGCCATAATTGAGTCCATATGTATATGAAAAGACTAATGTGGGAACACATCTTGTAATAATACATAACTTTCTGGTACAACGCCTAAATTAAAAATTGTCCGTTTCGACCAAAAAGGCGACAATTTCAGTTTTCTGCAATGCTAATTCGGAAGATTCCGGATTCCAGAATCATAACCAAACAATGTTGAACATCCTAAAACAATATGAGAATAGCATAAATACATAAAAGACATCGTTTCCGGTCATGCGGCAAACAACGCACGACTTGACTGGAAAGCGACTGATTGTCGATCCGACAAAGATTTCAATGGCCGATAGCCTCATACATTAATCTAGAGAGCTAGTTAAGCTTCTTTTGGGATCCGAAATCCCTTCCTGTATCTTGAGGTCACGGAAACACAACTCCTAGAAATGTTCGACGGCAAAATATATAAATGCCGATATTGAGCGGATAATTCAACAGGAAGCGTTTCGGCCATCCAAACTCAACATATACTCGACTAATGAACTAGCTAGGCCTCTATTAATGTCATAAACATCATTAACATGCTAATGATGCAAGACATGACATAATCACCTTAATATCTAAATGTTAAGATATTATGCACATGTAAATAACTTATTTTATAAAAATGTTACACTTTAACCCCCCCCCCCATTTTTGGTCAACGAAAGGGACCCAAACCCCCTTACCTATGCTAGATTATGGTGATGAGGAAGCATCTTGTAAAGATTTATCTTTGACTTTTATGAGATTGCAGATGATTATAAGACAATAATGCACCATATCCTAGACCCTCATTCTTCACAACTTTCAAGCACCAAACACCCTCTCATCTTTCTCTCAACTCACAGCAACAACAACACCCCATAATCACTCCCCTCTTCAATCCTAAATAACATATTTCAAGCCTTACACATCCATTTTATGATGATCTAAAGAGGTGCAAGACATGGAAGCTTTGTAAGAGCCTCATACATCATCTAGGAGCTTCAAGTTCTTCATTTCATCTTCTAAATCTTCATAGAGTTCTTCCCTAGCCTTACACTAGTTGTAAGATCATCTA
Organism: Scalesia atractyloides; assembly: GCA_947069175.1. NCBI lineage: Eukaryota > Viridiplantae > Streptophyta > Magnoliopsida > Asterales > Asteraceae > Scalesia > Scalesia atractyloides. The sequence continues at coordinate 23,082,227 of CAMTDV010000029.1, read as the reverse complement.
ACTTCATTTTTATGCTTATTATACTTAGTAGATCATAAAAGTACACCTTGATCATCTTGAAACCCACTAAACAAAACACTTAAAACCCTAAATCTAACATAATAATCTTACATAGATATGCGTTTTATGTGTTGATTATGATGTTTAGTGTAGTGTAACTTGTTTAAATTTAATGATCTTGCATGATGATGCTTAAAAATAGGATCTAAACGTAAAGATTTTTAGATCTAGCAAGATAACCATCTTCAAAAGTTCATGGACTTTAACAAAAGACTTGAAATTGATTTTTTGGAAGAAGTAAAGTTATTAAGAAGCTAAAAATATAATCTTTAAGTGTGAATCTTGAAAATAAAAACTGAAGTGGTTTATATAAACTTGTTAAAGTAAAAGATAAACACAAAGATAATGATATTTTTAGTGATCTTGATAAATATACATATAAAAGTTCATGAATCTTCAAGAGGTATTTATGTGTTTACGTATGGAAATGCATTATTTGGTACTTGATTTGTGATGTAGATGATTTTGGGTATTTAAACATGGATTAAATACGTTTGAAAACGTGGAAAACGCCTTAGTTTTGAGGAAACTATGACGAAATTTTCTAAAATCCTAATCGTGATTAAGGTATAATTAAAGGGTAATTAGCAAGAGTAAACACGATTAGCGATCTTAATCATGATTAGGCAAGACTTAATGAAAAGGTTTGAAGTCCTAAACTCCCAAGGGTTTTCATAAACACCTATATATTTTCATAAGTTAAGAATGGAAATATTATATATATATATATATATATATATATATATATATATAGATAAAATATATATTCTTAAGAGAATTCATATTGTGTGTATATTTATAAATACTTGTGTGTATTTATGTGTATGTATTAGAAAGTTAGGAAAATACTAACTATATACCAATACACCACACATGTGAACCTTCAAATACTTGGAGATGAACAAGTATAATAATGCATATGGGTATACTCATACATATAATATACGGACATTAAAACACTTGGTGCAATTCCAAGTAGTGTACATGCACAACTTGTACCTGCAGATACCTATAATGGAACAATTTGCATATATAATAGTGCAAACATATACAATAGAATAACTTGCATATACAATGCAATATTTTCATATACATTGCAATATTTGCATATACAATGAAATATTTGTATATACCTTGAAACAAACGCATACAACAGGACAATTTGCATATACAATGCAATATTTGTATATAGCTTGAAACAAATGCATACAACAGAACAATTTGCATATACATTGCAATATTTGCATATACAATGGTGCAAGTGCATACAATAAGACAATTTGCATATACAATTTAATATTTGCATATTCTATGGAACAAGTGCATACAAGTGAAAAGAACATATTTATATATGTGAACGAGGTTCACTATACTTCAAATATTTTTGAAGAATTATATATATATATATATATATATATATATATATATATATATATATATATATAATATTGGACTTTTGAAAATAAATTACATGGGCTAGGCCCCATCACATAAAGACATGGGCTAGACCCAATGACATAAATTACACGGGCTACGATTAATCACATAAAGAAATGGGCTAGGCCCAATCACATAAAGACATGGGCTAGGCCTAATGACATAAATTACATGGGCTAGGCCCAATCATATGAAGACATGGGCTAGGCCCAATGACATATATGACATGGGCTAGGCCCAATGACACGCGTGCAAGGCACAAGGACATGTGAAGGCGAGGCCTGTTACAAGATCTAAGAATAACAATATATATATATATATGAGAAACATATGTATAAAAATATTAATCAAACAAACGAACTACCAACACTATGATAACATTAAAAGTTGTTCTAAGGTGATAAATAAATACACAATAAGAATTCAAGATGAACAACTTGTACAAGGTCCAACGAGACCTAGGTGTCTAATGAAGTTAATACACATGTCGGTTATACACGTGTATGGACACTGAATTTTGACAAGTACGACGTACGGAACACAAAGCTGTAAGTTCATGTCCCTCCTTTCAATTACTTCAAAGTTTTGTTATAAAACTATCGAGGGGAAATACATGTCATAACAAACAATATGTTAGCTATGGGTTCAGATGATAACACGATCAAATGTGAATAAGTAGGATGATGACAATAGTTACCAATAATCACGTAGTGACCAAGGTGCAAAAGGTATAGATCTATAGAGTTTGAGGCATGCTCCCTCCTGGTTGGTATACCCTTCGGAGTGCTTTTGTGATCCCAATGATGTCAAAGCTATCTCGGTTTGGTTACTTACTTATGTCAGGGTGCTCGCAACACACTGATAGATCCTTAAAACTCTGTGATTGCTAATAACATACTCAGATTTCATTACTGGATTACAAAGATGACATTTTATACGAAAACATTAGCTACATGAACTCGCCAACTTTTGTTGACTTTTAAAATTACATGTATTTCAGGACGCAAGGCATGAGCTGGTGATACGATTCAGGATATAGAAAATTACAAGACAACGATGTGCCACCTTTTGGAGGATTTGCCTCTTATATCCCAACCTAGTATGGGCATATAGGGGACAAAACCTCATTTTGCATTTATGACGAAAATAATATCTTATTTTGAAGTAATATACTTTAAACTGGTTTAACACCATCCGCAGGTGGACCTACAAGTAGTATCAGAGCTTTGGCTCTTTCCTTGTTCAAAACCGGGCTTAGTTGTGTCTGAGCTAGTTTGAAGATTTCTGAAGTGTTCTTGAGCCTCCAGCAGAAAACTTAAGTTTTGGATAGATAACTAACGTAAAACTTGGTTAAAATTTGTTGCATGCAGAAAATTTTATGGTAAAATTTTTCTGAAGAACACCCTTGAAGAAGAAATCTGCAAAAATTTGAATCTGATTAGTTTGGTAGGGTTGACATTTTCTGACTTGGATCTGGACTTGGACTGTGGACTGTTAAAAATGTGTGTTTTAACTTAAAGTGGGTAAGAAAATAGGTAATTTCGAAAAAGCAGGTCTACACAAGAAAGGAAATTTTTCACCAAACCATTTCTGAAAAGATTACTCTGAGAAACGCTGAACAAAACAGTTGGTGCGATTGAAAAGATTCATACGAATCATCTGTTTCGCACGAAACATCTGGTTCGCTCTAAACAAGTCGCTCGCATGAAACATCCTGTTTCGCACGAAAGGTTGTTTTATCCGCACGAAATTAGTTTCGTACGAATAACTTTCGTACCTGTTTGTTTTTCATGTTTTTTAAAGCTTTGTGATTTTCAGAATTTGTCATATTTTCAGAAATTGTGAATTTTTTAAAAGGTAATTATAATTATGAAACTTTAAAACCTTTAATTTTCATAAAACAAGAAAATATAATGAGTTCTAACCCGTGGGATTGGAGTTATTCAAGCTCAAATCAGGAGTCTTCGCAAAGCTCCGCAACATCATGGGTAAAATCTTTGATGCCACAACATACAGCAATAATATCTACAAATCAATGGGCGTGTGTTGCGAATCAAAATCAAAGCATCCAAACTCTGTTAATGAGCGAAAGTGAAACACGGAGTAACAACCGTCAGCCCAAGCTAAATCATATGAACGATTATCCTTCTAGAAAGTCGTTTTCATACATACTTTCTTGGACAGAACACAAAATTATGGACATGTTTCACTACCCACTATAATGAAGCACTTGAAGAAGCTGGATCAAATCCAACCACATTGGGCAATTTAGTCGAAAGTGACAAGAAAGCTTACGATCTAGAGAAGAAGGCATTTGCTATCCTCACACAAGCTCTGCATAAAGACATTTATCATCAGTTTGTGTATTGTACTACAACGAAAAATTTGTGGGACACTTTGGAAGCAAGAGGTGAAGGTAACACTGCTACCAGGAAGATTCGGCATGATCTGCTCAAGAAAGAGTTTGAAGGTTTTATGTTCATGGAGAACGAAACCTTGAATGATATAACCACTCGGTTTTATCATCTTCTCAGCAAAATGTACTCGTATAAAGTGTTAGCAGCACCACAAGAAATTGTGATGCGATTTGCTGATGCTTTACCTCCAAAATGGGGTCAATTTATCGATCTATTAAAACATACAAGTGTTTTGGACTCAATAAGTATTTATGAATTTGTGCAGAAACTGGAGAACAAGAATGAAGAAGAACTCCGGAAGGCACAACGAGTATCTGCTCCACCAAACCCTGAGATGTACTTTGGAAGTATAAATACAGGTACAAGCTCAAGTCAGCAACCGAAGCTGCAAACCACGTTTGTGTCAAACGTGAACCCTTTCCTACCCCAACCAGTTCAAACAAGTCAGTCTACAAGTTCGAGTAATCAAGCCTATGGACAAACTTTTGATCCGAAAGCCTTCCTTCCACAGCGAAGGGACTTAGCGCAGAAAGCTCCACAGCAAGCTCCTCAACAAGCTTTCTATGGAAGCAACAATCAATCTGCATATCCCAACACTGTCAAACTTGACACGTCAAATCTCTCCAAAATCAAAGTAGAAGTTGCACAGGAACATGCGGAACTTCTAAATACCATGGTCAGTGTGTATTGTGTTTAGTTGCAGGTCAAATAGGGAACATCAATTTGACAAACGAAGACTATGAACAAATTGACCGAGATGAAATGGAGCTGATGGACATCAAGTGTGCATTTGCAAGCGCTATAGAAGAGCGGGGAGAACCAGTTTGGAAAGCAAGAAGGATACTAAATACGGCTTTGACAAAACCGCCGTTACTTGCTTCAACTGTGGAGAAAGAGGTCACTTTAAGCGGGAATGCACAAGACCCAGCAAGGAAGGAAATCACAACCCCTTTCGTAATCAGTCTCAACCATCCAACACAGCACAGTACAACAACGAAAGAAGAATAGTAGCTGTTGGCAACTCTAACAACACCAATCAATCAGGACCTTCAAATACGCACAGAGCTATGGTAGTTCAGTCTCATGAAGGATGCGATTGGTCAGTACAGTTGGGAACTGAGAACAACGAAAGAACTGCATGCTATGCAAAGATCGTGGATCAAATCAAGCATGTTCACAGCATCAACACTCTGATGATACATCTGGGGATGCTGGTAGTTCTGATGAAGAATGTTCAAGTTCAGATGGTTATGGATCTGATTCTGATGTGAAGAAAGGAAGTGATGCTGAGGTTGAAGAATTGCTTAATGAAGGTGAGTTATTGAAGAGTGAAAAGGTAAGTATAATGAGGAATGCAGAAGCTGCGGAGAAAGAGACAGAGGCACTCTCTACAGATAGTGCAGCTTTCCTCATCACACTGCCTTCATGGAAAATGTTGAAGGTTCGTCAAAACAGGTAAATTCTGAACCCCCTACTGTTTGAAATGAATGTGTTGAGTTGAAAATGAAATATGAAACCGTCAACAGTCATAATCAGAATTGAGTTGAAAATGAAAATGAAATATGCAAAGAGGCGAATTTGGCGCTAGCTAGAAATGAAAAAGAATTTAAATCTGTAATAGAAACCCTTAAGAAAAGTGTTTCTGAATTGACAAAAACAGTTTTGAATAAACAAGCAGGAATTAATAACTACATTAATCTCCTAGAAGAAACAAAGAAAGAGTTAGTCATCGCCAAATGCGAATATGATTCGATCAAACGCAAATTGGAAAGTTATTCTAACTCCCAATATATGCTTGATCATATCGTTGAAGTTCAAAAACTAAAAGGAGATGCTCAATGCATAGGGTATAATTCGTGTCCACCCCCAATGAAACACAACTATACCAAAATGCCTAATGAAGAGGAGATGCCTCGTTTTGAACCCTCTGTACCTTTGAATCCTGAGGAATTCGCAGCAGGGTTAGGGTTCAAACTAGGCAACTCATCTCAAGAACCAAACAAGCCAGAAAGTTCATCATCTGATGAAGAAGAGGATGATACATCAGATGATGAATCAAGAAATGATGATCAGGATCAGCCTCTTGATGAAAGGAAAAGAGTAGAATTGTCTACTACTCCTAGTACTCAATCTGTTAAGAATCAAGAAACTGTTCCTAAGAAATCTGTGAAGACAAGTGCGTCTACACAAGAAGTAGATAATGTGTTGTATACATTGGTTAGAGATATAAAAATCTATTCAAACAAAGATTTTCCAATTAAAAACGTAAATCCAATCTCTATAGATCAGGTTTTTGAAAAGTCAACAACCAAACCTTTAAAGAAGAAAAAGTCAACCAAATCACAACCATTATCCGCTTCAAAAGAAAAAGAATGGAAGCGAGTTTAAAAATCCCACAACTTCTCAACCGAAGGTTGAAGCAAAAGGCTCTCGTTACCAGAAAAGGCTAAAACTGTTAAATTTGTAAGTTCTAAAGGTACCGATAAAGTTGAAACTTTTCAAGGAAAATCTAATGTTGATTTTGTAAAGAAGGTTAAGATTTTGAAAAGAAATAGTCAAAATAATTACACCCAACGCACTGATGGATGTAATGAAAATGAACCCAGTACCTCAGGATCCACAAATTCAACATCAAGCCGAGAAACACGATCTCCTAGTTTTGTTGAAAGGAGAACATGTTTCAAATGTGGAGAATTTGGCCACATTTTAAAGGATTGTCAAAATCCAGCCAAATCAAGATATATAGAGAAAACCCCTCATGAACCAACTTGCAAACGTAAATATGTTTCTTCGACATAAGATAAACGAATTATTAAAGATCAAAAAGAGAAAAAAAAACGTAAACAAGTAAAAGCAGGTGAGAAAGCTTTAAAATCGGATTCTTCAAAAAAGGATCAAAGATCTTCAAAGTCAATAAAACCAGATACTGTTAAAACTGTAAATAATAGTAAATCTGGTAATAAACAAAGATCTTGGAAACAGAAGACCATTAATGGTTCAAAAGGAGTCTCTCAGTTTGTTAATCATCAAGAAATTGAGATAATTTCTCGATGATAAGAGACGACCCAAGACCACTAAGACTTGGGTCCCCATCTCAAACTAATCTTGTTTATGCAATGTGCAGGCTGTTCCAGGAGGAACTGTAAACAGTCATTGGATTGTTGACAGTGGAGCATCAAGGCACATGACGGGCGACTTGCAGCTCCTATATGATGTGAAAAGCATAAGGGGTGTTTATGTTGCTTTTGCTGGTGACAAAGGTGGGTACATCACTGGAGAAGGAATGGTCTCCAATGGTGTTGTGAGCTTCGACAAGATCAATTATGTGTGGCAAATTGATCACAATCTTTTAGCGTTTCTCAAATCCGCGACAAGAAGTTCATGGTACATTTTGATGATGCCGGATGTTATGTGCTGAAGCCTGGATTCAAGATCCCCAAGGAATGGATTCTCCTGTCGGCTCCAAGAACTAATGATTTGTATATTCTTGATATGAGCCAAGCTATTACAACATCTGCACAAGTCACATGTTTTGTCTCCAAAGCCACCGAGAAGGAATCAATCTCCTGGCACAGACGTATAGGACACATTCACCTGAGGAAAATGAACTATTTGGTGAAGAACAATCTAGTGAATGGTGTACCAGTGAAGAACTTTCATCTTCAAGACGTTTGTGTATCATGCCAGAAAGGGAAGCAAGCAAAAAAGTCCCATCCCGTGAAGAAGATCAACACTGTGACTATGCCACTGGAACGTCTTCATATGGACCTCGTTGGACCTATGAAACACAAGACAACCTTTAGTGATTCTTATTGTCTGGTAGTTACTGATGACTATCCCAGATTCTCATGGGTAAACATGCTGGCACACAAGAGTGAAGTTCCTTCTATCCTCAAGAATCTCCTGACTCTGTTAGAAAATTTGTACAATCTGAAGGTAAGGAGAATCAGAAGCGACAATGGCACCGAATTCAAGAATCAAGTTATGGATGAGTACTGTTCCTCAAAGGGTATTCTACATGAGTACAATTCTCGATACACTCCACAACAAAATGGCGTCGCTGAGAGGAAGAATAGAACTCTTATTGAAACTGCAAGAACCATGTTAGTAGAATTAGAACTTCCTGTTCAATTTTGGGGAGAAGCTGTTGCTAATGCGTGCTGCACGATGAATAGAGTTCTGACGGTGAAGAGACATGGAAAGACATGTTTTGAAGTTGTTACATAAAAGGAAACCGGATATTTCTCTCTTAGAACCTTTTGGAGCTCCATGCACTATGATTGACCCACATGGAAAATTTGGTCACAAGGCTATTGAAGGTTTCTTTCTTGGATATGTACTCCTAATTTCCGGGTGTGGAATTTGTCTTCGAAAAAGATTGAAGAATAGGGTGAAGTCAAGGTTCAGAGATATACAGAAGCTAAAAGAGCTCCGGGTGCTCCTTGGATGTTTGACTACGATGGGCTATTTGACTCCTTTAATCTGCCAACTTTTGATGATGCAACAGCTGCTACTCAGATGCTTTTGGAAAGTGATACTGAAGTAGACTCGTCACTAGTTTGACCAATTATTGTTAACCCTCAAGTGTCGAACTTCGGTTAACAATCTTGTTCAAAATGAGGAATTCGAAGACGCTGCGGATTATAATGTTTCATCAGAAGACGATGAGTTTCATGATGCAAATGAAGCTGCCTCTGGTGCTGTCTGGATTTTCAATGATACGTCAATATTCAACCTCGAGGAACGACTGAAGGCCAGGCATCTACAACGTCATCAAATCCAGCTCTCGATGTAACTGTTGATCTGAATATCAACAATTTGGATATCAATTCTCGAGTTCCTGATGTGCCAGAAACTCGTATTCATAATATCCATCCTCAGCAGAATATTATTGGAGATGTCCAGAGTGGTGTGCAACTCGTAATCAGCTGCGAAACAACCAGAATGCTGGATTGTATTCGGAAATCAGGGAATCTGATGGTCTGAATGATTGGTCTTTTGCTTGCTATGTGTGCCAAGTAGAACCAAAATCTTGGAAGGAGGCAATGAAAGAAGACTCGTGGGTTGAAGCCATGCAGGAAGAACTTCAGCAGTTTCAGAAGTTAGGCGTCTGAAAATTGGTTGAAGGCCTGATGGCTACAAGAAGATTGGTACACGATGGGTGTACAAATGCAAGAAGGATGACCGAGGTGTTGTTGTGAGAAACAAAGCGCGATTGGTTGTTCAAGGTTTTAATCAGGTCGAAGGATCGATTACAATGAAGTTTATGCCCGGTTGCACGACTTGAGGCCATAAGAATCTTTTTGGCTTATGTGTCCTTCAAGAAGTTCACTGTTTATCAGATGGATGTGAAGAGTGCATTTCTTCATGGTGTGGTAGAAGAAGAAGTATATGTTGAGCAACCACCAGGTTTTGAAGATCCTCTCCATCCTGAATGGTTTGGCTTCTCAACAAGGTGTTATATGGTCTTCATCAAGCTCCGAGGGCTTGGTATGAAACGTTGTCTACCTATCTATAGAAGAATGGTTTTCGACGAGGCCTGATCGGCTGTACTCTCTTCATCAAGGAACAGGACGCTGATTTGCTGCAAGTACAGGTTTATGTTGATGATATTATATTTGGGTCTACTAACACTCGAATGTGCAAAGAATTCGAACAAGTTATGCAGGAGAAGTTCGAGATGAGCGCAATGGGAGAAATGACTTTCTTTTTAGGTTTGCAGGTTCAGCAATCAAAGGAAGGGATTTTTATCCATCAAACCAAGTACGTCGGAGATATTCTCAAGCGATTTCAGATGGATGACTCAAAGCCTTTGGGAACTCCATTAGCTCAAAATTCATGGGATTACTTCAGACGGAATGGGTGAACATGTAGAACCATCTCTCTATCGTGCTATGATCGGATCTCTCATGTATCTTACTGCTTCAAGACCCGACATAATGTACCCAACATGCCTTCTGGCGCGCTATCAGTCTAGTCCGAAGGTTTCTCATTTGATGGCTGTGAAAAGGTCTTTCGTCATTTGAAGGGGATGCCCTGACATTGGTCTATGGTACCCTAAGGATGATAACTTTGATCTGACAGCATTCAGTGATTCTGATCATGGCGGCTGTAAAATCGATGCAAAATCAACAACAGCAGGATGTCAGTTCTTGGGAAATCGCCTAGTCACGTGGCAATGCAAAAAGCAGACTTGAGTAGCTACATCAACAGGTGAGGCTGAGTATATTTCAGCTTCTAGTTGCTGCTCTCAAGTTCTATGGATTCAACAGCAAATGCGCGACTACGGTTTTGAATTTCTTACTACTCCTATTTTTGTTAATAATGAAGCTGCTTTATAGATCACTAGGAATCTGTAACATTCAAAACAAAACACATTGAGATTAAGTATCATTTCATACGAGATTGTTATGAAAAGAGACTTATCGATGTTGTTAAAATCCACACTGATCACCAACGTGCCGACCTTTTTACCAAAGCCTTTGATAAATCACGTTTTGATTATCTACTTTTGGTCAATGGCATCAAGGTGAAACCCGAGTAACTCAACCATGGCTACCTATTTTTGTATATACCTTTCTAAAAATCTAAAACTACAAAAAGATTTTCAGTTTTATATTTTAGGGGGAGTAAATTTCAAGAAAATACAAAAATATGTCTTTTATTTACCTTCTTTGTTTAAGGGGGAGAAAAATTCAGAAAAATACAAAAACATTAGAAAAACCCAAAAATGAGTTTCTTGGATAAGTTGAAGATGATGAAACTCACCGGTAAATCTGTCAAAGAAGATTGATAAGTATCTTTACTTATGATGTATCGGTAGGCTCACAATCAGACTAAAACGTGCAGGTTGATATAAACCTAACAGACAGAACGCCAGGTGGGAACCATTCATTGGCATATGGTCTTGGTAGAAATTTCGTTTGATAGAGTGACGAGGTTCTGAGATATACGGTGTTTATGCTGGCTTATCATCTGGGTATCATGGTTGAATCTTTTGCCGAAAAATAATGGTGGCGCAAGTCTAGAGCTTCCATGAAAGCATACATACGTGTGCATACTGCATATGACCATCAAATAAGTGAGAAAAATATCACATCCTCAAAATAAGTGATAAAATATCACAGCTTTATGTGGGAGCTAAGTTCGTCTCTTTGTCGGTACGTTGGTACTAACATGTTTCACGGACTTACTCCTGTGCCCTGCATGCATATGAAAATCAAGTTCCTCATCAATAAGTGAGTATCTCACATCATTCATATACGTCAAAACAGATGATAAAGCAGTATACTCACCGGTAAGATTTTCTCTGTGCATATCTTGATACGGGAATGTGTCGTGATGTGGTTGAACACCGGCTAGTAAGTATAAATCCATACCTTAATCATATATCCTAATCATGATTACATCTGATAAGTCTGAGCTTACGTGGACAACAATACCGATAATCATAGTTGAATACTTATCTGTTTAATTTTGAAACCCTAATACCATTTTTGACAAAGATTAAAATCCGGTATGATTCTTTTACCTTGAAACTCGAAAAAGATTGTAGTTTATCTGTATATTTTGACTTTAAGTCTAGTTTTACATGGTTGCTTATGTAATTACTTTTTGAAAGTTAGCCAAATTGATACTCGAAAGTTTCTACCAAGATACGCCAGAAAACCATCTGTTGGATATCACAACTTCATAAAGTAATCTCTTGCAACAAGTAATCCATCAAAGAAAACCAAAATCTGAAATTCGTTTGAGTGTGTGTATCTCATACGAATGAACCTGGTCATTTGATTGACTTGGTCACTTGTTTTTCTCAAATCTGCTGCTGGAATTCGTACGAGTGTGTGTATCTCGTTCAGGGAATACAATCATACAAAGATTTTATGATAAGTCTTTCGTGTGTATCCCCTGAGAAATTTTTGTTCTAATTATATTTGGTCTATGAGTACAGATTGATACAAAAGAACATAAACAAAGACCAGCAATGAAGAAATCTGACAAGTCAGAAGAGGAAACAAGAAAGATTTGAAGTTTCTTAGAAGTTCGAAGACCTGATGCACTAATCATTAGATAGTAGATCGTATCAATGGATAGCAGATCTTCAGGGGGAGTTTGTTGATACTCCAAGCCATTCTATGTGAAGACCAAAGTCTGAAGACCAAAGACCGAAGACTAAGCAACATCCAAGGGGAGTTTGTTGATACAGTTTTGTGTCTGTCGCTTGTTCTTAATTACAGTTGTAATTGAACGGTCTTTGCTCAAGTGTCTGTATAGGTTTGATCGTGTCAATAGATCAAGATATCCTTCTATCTTGATCTAGTATGACATATTAGCTTATCGGTGTTAATCAGTTGCATGTGTGCATATTGATAAGTCTTGGAAACGTCAAAGTCTACACACGTTCTCCAATAAAGAGGATTCTATGCGAGTCAGAGAATTCGTACGAAACAGAGGTTTGTGCGAATCACTGAGTGGTTTCGTAGAAACATGTATTTCTACAAAACACTGATTCGTACCAATTCTGGAGTTGTGTTTCGTGTGAAATAGTGTGTTCATATGTCTAGATTTGTGATTCGTACGAAACTAGACGGACACTATATAAGCAGACATGTACCTCTTAGTTGAGAGTTGCCCAAGAACTAGTTGACTCGCGTGTGAGAGTTGGTCAGCCAGAGAGCTTGTTACCCCTTGAGTATACTCTCTGAAGACGAAGACACAAGAACACAACAAGTTTGTTTGAGTCATACAAGCATTGTGTGTATATGTTTATACTTGTTCTCAATCATTAATCAAGATAGTGAATCTTTGGTTACCCTGTGTTCTTTACTTTGTTTTGGTTGCATGCACACTTGGATTCCGCACTTGTGTGTGTGTCATATGAATAAGGAACTGGTTTAACACCATCCGCAGGTGGACCTACAATATTCAATGTTAGGGTGTTCTGTTATTTTAGGGGTGTTATTTCTGTTTAATTTTGATTAAAGTGTTGACTGGTGTTATCTTTAGGGTGTTATTCATGTTTTAATTATGATTAAAGTATTGTGTTTTGATTCATGTTTTGATTATGACTGGTTTTTTTATGAGTTAGGGTGTTATTTCTGTTATATTTAATGTGAGGACAAAGGTCCTTGCATTGCTGTGGTTTCTGGTGTCTTCAGTAGGTTTCTGTTGCCTTCTAATAGTTAGGGTGTTATTTCTGTTTTAATATATTGAGGGTGTTCTTTATAAGATGTGTGCCTTCAATATAATTACTATGGTGTTTTTATGAGGTAAGGTGTTATTTATAAGATGTATGCCTTCAATATACATGCTGTGGTGTTTTATGAGTTGGGTATTATTTCTAAGATGTATGCCTTCAACATACATGCTATGGTGTTTTATGAGTTAGGGTGTTATTTATGTTTTGATTCTGATTTAAGTGTTGACTGGTGTTATATTTAGGGTGTTATTCATGTTTTGATTCTAATTAACGTATTGTGTTTTGAAATTGATTTAGGGTGTTATTTCTGTTATATTCAATGTTATGGTGTTTTTTATAAGATGTGTGCCATCAATATAACTGCTGTGGTGTTTTTATGAGTTAGGGTGTTATTTATAAGATGTATGCCTTCCATATACATGTTGTGGTGTTTTATGAGTTAGGGTGCTATTTCTGTTATATTTAATGTGAGGACAAAGGTCCTTGCATTGCTATGGTTTCTAGTGTCTTCAGTAGTAGGTTTCTGTTGCCTTCAAAGAGTTAGGGTGTTATTTCTGTCATCTTTATATGGTGTCTTCAGTAGGTTTTTGTTGCCTTCAAAGAGTTAGGGTGTTATTTTGTATGGTGTTATATATACTGTTTTTATGAGTTAGGGTGTCTTCAATAACATTGTTGTGGTTTATGAAGTCTTTAAGATGTTTAAATATATTCAATGTGTGGTGTTTTTTTATGAGTTAGGGTGTTATTTCTGTTATATTTCTGTTCTTTATAAGATGTATGTTTTTATGAGTTAGGGTGTTATATCTGTTTTTTTATATATTTAGGGTGTTAGTTCTGTTTTGATTCTGATTAAAGTGTTGACTGGTGTTATAATACTGTTTTGATGTTATAGCTTGGTTTAAATATACTCTTTGGATATTTTCTGTAGTTAGGTCAAGCCAGCACCTTAAATCAAAAATGTACCAATCGAAATATAAGAACACCAAAGAAACAGCAGTCATATGTTCAGATTCAGATACAAAGAAAAGTGAGGACAAAGGTACTTGCATTGTATTAAAATATCGCTCATATGAACCGTTCGACAATAAATTTAACTGATAAGACTTGACTTTATTTGCAGCAGATGTGCCGGCTCATATTAATGAGCATATGAATGGGAGTACAAATATAAAAAAGGAGATGACTTTGTTGACACCCCATCCAGTAAGCGAATGAAGTCACTAGCAAAGAGGTTGCTAGTACATACAAAATGCCAAATACGGTCTGAACCTTACAAACCATATACGGGTGCAAGAATTAAGCCAAAGGCGTCAATAGATAATTTGATAAATCTGGTGCATGGTCTGAGTAAGAAGCAACAAGAAAAGATATACGAAATTGGGTTTGGCTCGATTTTGAGCCTTCAAGTGACAGGTGTACCAACCGCATTAGCACACTGGTTGGTCTCAAATTATGACCCAGATGCATGTGTGTTGAATATCGGAAACGGCCGACTGATACGCATTACATCCGACCTTGTATACCGTGTGTTCACGCTGCCTCGTGGAGAAACTATGCTGGTTGAACAAAAAAAGGTAAGCAAAAGGAAGGATACATTTATGCAGGAGTTTAGGAATCAATTTAAAGATATACAAAGCAAAAGATTGGCACCATTACAACTGATGATGTACATCTTGGGTATAGACGATTATGGGCGGTTGTTCGTCCTAAGTTTCCTGGTTGTCTTCTTCTCATTCCTGGGTGAAACTACAAGTAACAATTCAGTTAATGTTCAATATCTTCCATGCATAAAACCAGGAGTTGACATAAAAAGTTTTGACTGGTGCTCGTACATGGTGACATGCCTCAACCGCATGAAAAAATCATGGCACGGTGATGATGATCATTTCAGAGGCCCAGTGGTGTTACTCATGGTAAGTTGATGCTCATAAGTGTGTTCTGTTATATTAGGGGTGTTATTTCTGTTAGGGTGTTCTGTTATATTAGGGGTGTTATTTCTGTTTTGATTAAAGTGTTGACTGGTTTTATATTTAGGGTGTTATTTATGTTTTGATTCTGATTAAAGTATTGTGTTTTGATTCATGTTTTGATTCTGATTGGTGTTATTTCTGCTGTGGTGTTTTTATGAGTTATGGTGTATTTCTGTTATATTTAATGTGAAGACGAAGGTCCTTACATTGCTGTGGTTTCTAGTGTCTTCAGTAGGTTTCTGTTGCCTTCAAATAGTTAGGGTGTTATTTCGGTTTTTATATATTTAGGGTGTTCTTTATAAGATGTGTGCCTTCAATATAATTGATGTGGTGTTTTTATGAGTTAAGGTGTAATTTATAAGTTGTATGCCTTTAACATACATGCTGTGTTGTTTTTATGAGTTAGGGTGTTATTTCTGTTTTTATATATTTATGCTATAATCAAAATAAATTGATGCTATAAACATGTATAGTAATGTAATAAACTTCTATTCGTGCAATGTGTCAGATGACATATGCAATTGAGAAGAAAAAATGAGATGAAAAAAAATACCTTCTTCACATAGTTCACCTCTCATTGCATTAGTAACTGATGACGTGTTTGAAGTGCTAGCTTCAGAGATGGACCATAAAGACAACGATCAGCATAATAAACCAATGGGAAAGGTGAGGGAAAAATAAAACAACTGACGAGGTTGAGACGGAAGATAAAGGAGGAAAAAGGAAGCGTGAATCGGAAAAGAATAGAGGTGGGCAATATCCCCAAGGGTAAAGGAAAAAAAGAGATGTGAATGAAGCAACTGAAGAAGTTGAAGATGATGACGCGCACCTTGGTATATACAAACATGTGCAAACTACTTTCTGACACAAACTGACACCCAAACGTGTGTCATGCTTATAGGTCCCGATGGAGAGTTCCGTGCGCCAATGGTATTGCATAAGGAGACACACCACCGCCACCAGCCGCGTCTGAAGGGGAATCTGATTTGGTAAGTAAATAATAGGTTGAAATTGAAAATGATACCATATATTATTTTATCTGAAATGTTATTTAACCGGATTTTGATACAGGATAAGTCTGACCTTTTGGATAAATTGGTCAGAGAGTTTGAAGAATGCGTACGCAGCATCAATGACACAATTGCAGAATCGTGTGTTATGTACCCAGGAGTGAGATACTGAAGAAGAAAGCATTGGAATGGAATGCAATGAAGTTGAAACATCTTAATGCTGGTGGTGAACGTGAAACTGTACATGTAGATGGAGACAATGTCCAGTCAAGCAATAGAGCTGGAGGAGAAAAAATGGATGAAGCCAGCACGCATGATGTCCAAACTCATGAAGGTAGTGTAACATTTACCAGTGATAACACTACTCCGAACATGAAAAAACATGAAAGTATGGCACAAAAAATTCTCCCTTTTCATCAATGACATCGTCATTTGTGGCAAAGGTAGACACAGCGATGGATGCGGTGCATACTGAAAAAGACACCTCAAACACGGTTCAATGTTTTAGGACTTGAAGCCTTGAACTTATCGAAGAGGCTGGAAAGTGTTTGGACTAATCAAGAGAGTAGTGAAAAGGCGCAAACGGCGGTTCAAGCTAAAACACCACGGCCAAAAAGGACAATCATTTTGCCGCCAACGCTACGGTCACCGTACGTCAGGCAGGTAGTTTCGTTGAGAGCCGGTCGAGAAAAGGCTAAAGACACCGTTGCACGGTGTATATTCTCTGGAGTACATAATGCGTGGTACGTATCAATCTAATATATATAATTATTTTATGAGTTAGGGTGTTATTAACTATCTTGGTGTTTTTATGAGTTAGGGTGTTATTTCTGTTATATTTTTGTTCTTTATGAAGTCTTTTTTATGAGTTATGGTGTTATTTCTGTTATACATGTTGTGGTTTCTGTTATCTTTATATGGTGTTTATTTTGTATGGTGTTATATATACTGTTGTTATGAGTTAGGGTGCCTTCAATAAAACTGTTGTGGTTTATGAAGTCTTTAATATGTTTAAATATATTCAATGCTTTGGTGATTTTATGAGTTAGGGTGTTACTTCTGTTATATTTATGTTCTTTATAAGATGTATGCCTACAGTATATATGTTGTGGTGTTTTTATTAGTTAGGGTGTTATTTCTGTTTTTATATATTTAGGGTGTTATGTCTTTCACGTTATAGGGATATCATGTTCAGCAATGATGGTCAAGTGACGATGATGAGGGGACCATTTGAGTCAATGATACCGGGTGTCACAGTACATGTGGATATCATAAGTGCATGGGCTGTAGTCTTGAACTACGAGGAAAAAATGAGGAAGATGGGGACAGCCCCAAAATTGTTCTGCAATGCTGGAATGTTGGTATGTTATTCATTGAGTATTATACAAAACATTTAAATAACACCATGACATCTAATAGTGTTTTACAATGTATAAAATATGCAGCTAGAGAAAGAGTTCGACTTGTCTGAGAAAGACTGGATAACAAAATTTGCTGAGAACATGAACTATGTGATGGTCAGTATGGAACAAAAAAACCTTTAAAGGTTTCCAGATGGTATACATACCTATCTTGAATGGGGATCACTACTATCTGCTATTTTTCAACTTGGCAACGAGCCAAATATTGATCATCAACAACATAGAGGGTATGCGGGTATAAAAGAAAGATATGGCAGGAATGTCGAAAAGATGGTACGGTCAAATTAGATAGATACATAACTATACGTATAGGTTGTAAAAAAACTATAATATTTGACATTACCAAGTGTATTATTGCTGGTAAGTGCGTTTTGTGGATTCCTTAGCGATATACAGCCAGCAGTTGCTGCAAAACTACGGGTTGCTACACCCGTTAGACTGGAATTCCCATGGTAGACACTATATAACGGCACCGACTGTGGTATTTTCCTCATACGGCATATGGAGACTTACAATGGTAAGCTTAAGTTACCTTGTATATTGAAAAAAACACCTGTAAGTACATATGAATGTATCTGGTTACAAAAACACATGTCTTTTGTCTTGTCTAGGAACAAGTGTGAAAGAGTGGAAGTGTGGATTATCCGCAGAGAGAAACACAAAGGGGAAAGTCTCAGAAAATCAAGCAAAGGAAATCACCGATCTGCGTAAGAAGTATATATCTAAAATGCTTCTTAGTGAGGTGAACACCCAACGAGTAATTGTAGAGAAAGAAGTGAGAGTGTATGCATGTTTAGATGAGGATGAAAGGCGAAGCTTGAAGAAAATACAATCTAGAGGATTTGTCAAAGGTTGGACGGTAACCTATAGGTTTGAAACATCTTAAGCCAGTTGGAACATATTAAGAATTTTTAACATTTACCATGACTACGGCTTTTGACTGTAGCTACGTTTGAAGGGTGATGCTTCCCAAACATGTATATTCAGTTGCTTTGTAGTTATCATTATGGTTGTAGCTATGTTTGAAGCATATTAAAACATAATGACAAATATTATTGGAAACATAATTTTGATTGGTAACATAATTATGATTTTTGAGTATCTATACAAAAATAACACCCTAACTATATTGAAACATATTAAAGACTCCATAAACCACATCAGTTTTATTGAAGACACCCTAACTCATAAAAACAGTATATATAACACCATACAAAATAAACACCATATAAAGATAACAGAAACCACATCATGTATATTGAAGGCATACATCTTACAAAAAACAGAAATATAACAGAAATAACACCACCACGACAGTTCTATTGAAGAGACCCTAACTCATTAAAACAGTATCAAAATCAAAATTATGTTACCTATAGTTGGTTTAAATATACTCTTTGGATGTTTTCTATATTTGGTTTAAATATACTCTTTGGATGTTTTCTATATTTGGTTTAAATATACTCTTTGGATGTTTTCTATATGTTATTTTTGTTATATTTAATGTGTGGACAAATGTCCTTGCATTGTTGCACATGTGTATTAAATTACGTTACATAAACATCAATAAACACTATTCATTGTTACAACACTATGAAATTAAGACCATGGATTCCCATCAAGAAGGATAATTAAGTGTTCCGATTATTATGCTTTATAAAATCTCCAAAATGAACAAAATACATTGTTAAAACACCATGCAGTATATAAAATTTGGAAATTAAAGATGTCAACCGCAATAACACGTAAAACAAAAACAGATGAAAAAAAACTCATCAATTATATAATGTTGGAAAAAAACGAAGTATACGCGTTCAAACAAAAACCACTTTAGACAAAAACAAAAATATATATACCTTCAACAACTCCCTAATCCTCTCCTTCCTCCTCGTCTACTCCCTCATCAGATTCATCTGCTTCTTCCCCCCCCCCCCCCCGCTTCCTCAGAACTAACGTCTTCTTCTTTCCTTGTAGGGTGTTTGCAAGTACGTCTATTATTACCGTACCTAAAACAGTTTTGACACCGACGTCTCTTTTTACCCAATTGGATTCTCGCAATTTCACGTTTAGACTTCATCCGTTTCGGCTTACCCATGCCTTTATATCTAGTTCCAACAGGGACACGAACAGTAACTATAGATGGTTGTGTATTGCAAGTTATTTCAGCAAACCTTTCCTTGCGACTCTTGCGAGGTGCATTAACCACAGCCTTATCAACGGATTCGAAAAACTTAACTACATGATCCCAAAATGAGCATAACGCATTGAAATTGGTAACAAGCTTGTTAATAACCGACTCAGTATAGTATGTGATCTCACGTACAACACGGTTAACTTCATTATAACGATCGTCATTCTCGTTCATACCTAAAATCGCACTAGGAGCGCTATTGGGAACAGCCTCCCTAGTCCAACGTCTAAATATATAACGTTGTGAAATTCATTGATGTCAAGCATCCTGAGCACACAGAATCTTTATGAGCACAACAGCCCGAACTATTCGAATCTTTTGCATGTACAGTATACAGTCATGTCGGCCTCCCGCACCATTACCTATGAGACACAATTAAAAACATAAAAAAATCACATAAAAGCGTGGAACTATATTTTTTGATATATAACACCAAATGCCACCATACTAATTCATATATCGGGAAAAACCTATATTTTTCTTGGTATATAACACCACATAAAAATGTAAGATGAACACACAAAATTTAAGTCTTTTTGTATACCTCGAAGAAAGTGGTGCACGGTTGTTCCCAATCCTTCACAAAAAACTTAACGAAGTCAACAATCGTTTCCCACTTTCCGATAGCACATCTATGTAGACCATTTGGTATCTCGAATTGGACATGAAAAATATAGTGCGTGTGTATATCCTGGCTGCTTGATCCTCCAATACAAAGCCTACTGCCCATGTGTCAGCATTCGTATTTCTAGTGTCATGGTCGTTCTTCCTATGCTCGTGTCTTTGAGCTTCCATTGCAGAATCAAAATGCCCCAAAAATTCAACAAGGGTACACTCCGGGTTACAAAACTGTCCAAAAAAAATGGTTCTCACTCTTTGAGCGAGATGAGGTGCGCATGAGCCCAGACATGAACTCGTCCCGATAATACGCAGGTATCCAACTATCCCTAATCTGATAAATTTACTATAGCCATTCATGCTCAGCCAAATTAAAATCGTTCATTATGGTACCCCCAATCGCTTTCAAACTGCTCAGGTAGGATTGAATCGGTCCACACAATGGCACACAACCTCTTCTTGAAATTTGTACTATTACAAATTGTAAAACCAACCTAAAACACCAATGAAACAACATATAAAAAAGAATAAGGACCATAACACAATTGGGAAAATCTTAATACATCGAATAAGTGAAACACTTTAAAAGTAAACTTGTCCATTATATACCACATGCACAACCTATGCCTACTCTCAGGCCATGTATCTTCAATAGCCTTCTTCATGGCTGGATCTTGGTCGGTGACAGCCACCGGAGGAGCACGACCAAAAGATTCACGAAACACTTTAAGCAACCAGCTATACGTTTCAGCGGTTTCGTTTCCTATTATAGTGGCACCAAGTGTAACGTTACAATTGTGGTTGTCGATACCAGTAAATGGTACAAACATCATTTTGTACCTAACAAAAGACAAAAAAAAAATAAAACACCATATAAATGTCATTTATATATAATTTAAAAATCATAAAAAACAAAAGAGTTAAAATTAGTAAACAAACTTGTTACGCCGGTATGTCGCATCAAATGAAACAACGTCACCAAAAACTGAAAAATTCCGCTTGGCGTCCTCGCCTGCCTAGAACAAAGCCATTAAAATACCATCTTCAGTAGTTATATACTCCATTGAAAAATTTGGCATGTACTCTTTCTTTCTCAATAACCGTTTGATCATCATATCAGCATCAAACTCCGATATTGACCTGTTTAGATCTCGTTTAAAATTTTTGAAATCAGATTTAGTTGCCCTAACCTTGTCAAATCCACCATAAAGTATCTTCATGATATTAAATGCTTTGACAGGTCCAATATTTAATGCACTCAAAGCATCAACCGCTTGCTCTTGCATATAGTTCATACCTCGGTTAGCGGGAAGTAAATACTTGTCTTCGTCAGCAACAAAAGAGTGGCTGTGGTCCTCCTTGAAATAATATACCTCATATAGTTTCGAATCATTTAAGGTTAAACACAGACGTGCTTCACATCCTGTCCTAATAGAAGGTACCCACAGAATAGATTTCCTTTTTGCCCCAATATTTTAAGTGTCGACTTCTTTAGATGAGTCAATCACCTTAAAAGATTTAGTTCCTTCCTTTAAAAAAATGAAATATTTGGATTAATAACATCATGCGGCTTGTATTAAGACGACTTCTTGGCAGTAAAGCCAGCATCCATTGCGTAATTTTGATAAAAAAAAAAGAATGCATTATTCAGTGTGTCAAAGGTCATCTTCTCCTTCGGCCTAAGCGACTCATCCACATCAGGTAAAAAAGTCCTCTTACCGGATTTGAGAGACAGACGTAGTTGCCCATAGGCTGGTAATTTTGAAGAGCTACAGAAAAATAAATTCAGTTTAGAGATGACACACCAGAAAACCTATAAAAAAGAAACCATAAGACACCAAATAACACCCTAACTCTTTGAAGACACCAGAAACCTATTGAACCATATCAAAGATTCCATAAACTATATCAGTTCTATTGAAGACACCTTAACTCATAAAAACAGCCCAACAGTTATATTGAATGCATACATCTTATAAAGAACACACATGTGCAACAATACAAGGACCTTTGTCGTCACATTAAATATAACAGAAATAACACCATAAAAATGAAAGAACACATAAAAACACCATATCAGTTATATTAAAGGCACCAGAAACCTATTGAAATCCCTAATTGATAACACCAAACATGTTGTAAAGAACAAACATGTGCAACACCATACAAATTAAACACCAAATCAAGATATCAGAAATAACACCATAAATCTATTAAAGACAAAAAAACACCCTAACTCTTTGAAAGCACTAGAAACCTACTGAATACAATGCAAGGTCCCAAAAAATACCCTAACTCTTTGAAGACAACAGAAAACCTACTGAAATCACCATTCTTCATTAACATATAAAAAAGACAGCATAAACCTCTTAAAAACACCATAGCATTTTGATTAAAGGAAATTGAAACCTATTGAAATCCATAATTGATAACACCAAACATGTTGTAAAGAAGACACATGTGCAACACCATACAAATTAAACACCAAATAAAGATATCGGAAGTAACACCATAAATCTATTGAAGACACCAAAAAAACACCCTAACTCTTTGAAAGCATCAGAAACCTACTGAATACAATGCAAGGTCCCAAAAAACACCCTAAGACTTTGAAGACACCAGAAAACCTACTGAAATCACCATTCATCATTAACGTATAAAAAAGACACCATAAACCTCTTAAAAACACCATAGCATTTTTATTGAAGGAAACAGAAACCTATTGAAATCCATAATTGATAACACAAAACATGTTGTAAAGAACACACATGTGCAACATCATACAAATTAAACACCAAAACAAGATATCAGAAATAACACCATAAATCTATTAAAGACACCAAAAAAACACCCTAACTCTTAGAAAGCACCAGAAACCTAAGGTCCCAAAAAACACCCTAACTCTTTGAAGACACTAGAAACCAACTGAAAATCACCATTCATCATTAACATATTAAAAAGACACCACAAACCTCTTAAAAACACCATAGCATTTTTATTGAAGGAAACATAAACCTATTTAAAGAGACCTTCCGATCAGGCAAATAAAAAGAAGACATCGATCGAACAAAGAAACAAAAAAACACTAAATTTCATACCTGGTTCATCATTGTCCATCGATCGAGATATCAGCGTATATGGTGTCAAAGATGAGGAGTAAATATCATATACAGTGAATGAAAAAATTCTGAAGAAGCTATAAATAAGTTTTGGTTCTGATATGGCTTCGAAGTGATCACAAGATTCAAAAAACAAATTAAATTTTGAAAATCCCTACAGTAACTGCCAGAAATCGGTTGCATATATACATTCCTTAATTATATTTTATTAGTTAAATTACAATTATACACTTAAACTACCAAACTAAAAAGGGACACATATCACCACCAAAATCTTTCTTATCCTTCTCACACTTTAATATTGTTTACAGGAACCTCTATATAAATATATATATTATGAAAATACTAAATAAGGTAAATTATATGTGATATATTTAAAGATATATAAATGTTAAAAAACTAATAAATGTTTAATAAAACAAACTAATATTTCTCAAATAATAAATATATATAAATTCAAAACCTATTAAATAAATCAAATAGGTATGATAAATTCACTCGTTAATCACATTCGCAACGGTACTGTCCGGATAGCTCCTAAACTTCTAAGAGGTGACGATGTTCGATCTCACCTGGATTCTTTGGATCCAGGATACCATGGTGACACAAGATATACCATGCGAATGGATAAACTCAATTAATAAATAAATCAATTCAATTAGTTGCGTTTTTGTGTGATGGATTTTAGCACCTCGTATTTAATTGTTTTAGGGTAATCTTCATTATTCTACGTTTCCTCATTCATCGTGCGCTTAATTTCAAGGAATAGCAAAATGCGACCAATGAGTAGATCGTTCCTAATTCCCTTATTCTCATTTAAATGTTTTGTGGTGTATTATGTGTCATAATGTAATTATTTATTTCTTCAAGTTTTATAATTTAAATACATACAAAGTTCAATGTTGGATCAAGTGATAGTTGTTACATATACATTGTTTGAGTCATTAATGTGTGTTTACGTGACTGTTGTTATATGTTCATTGTTTGAGTCACTAACCAATGTCGCTAATCAGGTGTCACTAATCATTATTCAAATGGATCCATCGGCTGACTAGATTCCCCATGGCCATGGGTTGTAGTCTAGTATCGTCACCACCTTTAGATTTGCTCGTTGATGGGATTGAGTCTCATATTCAGCGTTTAGTACATTTATAGCATTTTACATCTTCATGTTTCATTATTGGTTGTGGTATATTTAATTATTTGTTGTATGTATTTTATCACTTAGTTATTGTTGATGTGCGTGTCAAAATTATTATTATATTAAAAAAATAAACAAAAATAGTTTACTTAAAACTTTTAAATTTACTCACCAACTTATGTTACCCAAAAACTATTTTTACACATGCTATAGGTAAACAAGTTGAAGATTTTGTAGATTACACATAGGGATAAGGCCTTAAGAAATGAAACAGATATGTTATGTATCAGTTGATATGAAAGGATTATTTGAATTACTTGTATTCTGATATGGATAAAATTTGATTATTAATAATATTTCAACTTTTCAATATCTTGTCATAAGTTGTGAATAATCAATCATACCCCGGTCACCTATTCTACTACGGGTCAGGGTGTGACAAATTGGTATCAAAACCGATGACTATATGTATTTAGGATAGGTTATTAGACCCTTAAACCTAGATTATAGTCAATTAGATGCTTATGTGCTACGTGCTAAATGACGATTATCTTCTTGCTTATGATGCATATTTTATTTTCACATGCTTTTAAATTTCCAAATATCACACACAAATACATACGAGCACATTAATTGCTATGAGTGTTATATAATATGCTAATATGTGATTTTTGTTATATAATTAATAATATATATATATATATATATATATATATATATATATATAATATTACACCGCATATGCTGCACGATATAAATATTAAAACTTATAATATCGTTATTATAAGTTTTCAACTACTTAAATTTTTCAAAACGTTCCAATTACCATCACAAATATTTATGATATTTTATCCAATTTTTGTGTTGATTTTCCATTTTCAAATCTCATCAAAGTAAGTTCATGTGACTGACATGTAGTAACTAGAAGGGTTTAAGTACCGGTAGTTGGGACATCCTGGTCTAGGCCGGCATTCGTATAAATCCAAATTAACAGACCAGTTTGCTTACCTGGGGACTAACGATGAGAGTACGAAAGACCTATTGGGCCAAAGCATGTCATACCAAACATTATGTGAACTAACAATATTTTGACCAGTCATCGTATCTATTCATGGGTACTTTCGACATTACTTCATTTCATATTATCACACTACACTGTTGGTAATGGTTCATAAGGTATTTCCTCAAATGGTTATAAGATTTTCATACAAATGTTTTGCATGTAAATGGTTTGTGAGGTGTTTCCTCAAATGGTTATTAGATTTTCATACAATCTTTTACATGAAAATGGCTTGTGAGGTGTGAAGAAACACTGGACCAAACTGTATCCGAAGATATCTGGGTTATGGTTCAACGTCTCTACATATAAAGGTTATCTCTCGTTTGCTCATCAGTATGATCTTGCCTCCAGCTCACTACAAAACTAAAAGTATCGTTAGTCTCGTCACGGGAGAAAAAGGGGAGGGCTTTCTTCATGACCACACTCTAGCATGAGAATAAGTCTTGAGGTTTGCAAAGGATAATGCAAGTAATTAGTAAGTGAACTCAAAACAATTTGGTTTACCATGAGGTGTGATCCTTATTTTATAGCTGAAGAGAGGTGTGTAGGAGATGGACTGATGGGCCTTGAGCCTTGAACCGACAACCAGGAATATCCATTCTGTCTTCTCTGCTACGACCATTAATGGTTTCTGGCAGGATGGGCGCTTGGCGCATGGTGGATGGAGCCACGTGTCCTGGCATTTGTCCTTGTTGTCGTGCCTGTCATCAGCTGTAGTGGAGATCGTGTGATAGTCGCTGGCGTGAGTTGGTAGGTGCCACATGTACGTTCTTGCATACTTTTTATCCTCTTCATGACTGCTCACCATAAAACGTGGTCTGGCACAACCTGTCGAGCGGGTACTGGGTCACAACTCTGCCACTTTGTACCCTTTTACTTGATCAGTGCCTCGTTCCGCTTATCCTTACCGCGTGGCCTTATCAATGCTTTTTGGCTAGCGTGAACTTGTAGGGATCAAGTCCTTTTGTTCTCAAGACTAAGTATGAGTTGCTCTCATATAAGTCTTGGCCTTGTGCAATGTTTTAGGAATTCGCGGCTAGGCTTGTTCAATCAGCGCAGGGTCAGGGACCTGCACTTTCAGGTTTAACTTGCCATGGCGTAAGGTGCGCAAGGTTTATCAGGCAATGTAACATTTGTAAAAAATCGGGTCTTCAAAACCCGCTCCGTTTTGTAATCAAATATCAAGTTATAAAAGTTACATTAAATATTTATGATTATTTTGAGTTAAAACGATACATAATTAATAAATAAACTAAACTATAAAAATTATATTTGATAAAAAGTTAAAATAAAATAAATAAAAAAATTATGAAGCTGCCGGGACTCGAACCCGGGTCAGCCAAGAAACACTTCAACAACTTAACACTCACTCCCAAGACCACTCCGCCACTTGTTTGTTTTCTGTCATGTTTAGGAAACAAATAATTTTTATGGACTAAGGTAAATCAATCGATTTTACACATTGTAACTGAAACCGGTTATCAATCACCCAAATCGATTTGGATACTCTCGATTCAGCGAGTATAACCGATAAACGGACGATTTCAATCAATACTGCCATGAATGGAACTTGAATTCGGAAGTAGATCGGTTTAATAACCGAAAGTCTTCAATTCTCGGACTACTTCAATCATAGACTTTTCCTGCGACTCAAAACACTATGCAAGACTCCAAATTGCATTTCCGCAACCTTACAATCCACCGGAGAAGCTTGAATCAGACCGCCGGAAAAATTCTGCAAGTCACCAGAAAACCGGGACTCACATCCACACGGTATTTCCTCCGACTCTTTCTGTTTCAATCATGTGATTAATCAGTCTCTAACACAACTCCACCATCAGAATCGATCCTAGTCAACGTTTGTTGAAAATCTTACCTTCGCCGGAAAACTTCTGAAACTGCCGGAAACACACCGTGAACGGGTATGATCTCCCAAACTTCTGTTAAACCTTGTTTAAGTGACTCAACTTCTTAAATAATCGAACAAAGCTGTTAATTGGTTTCAACAGCCAGAGTTCACTTTCAGTACCGACGAACCTCCGCCGGAATTCTGTGAACAACATCAATCGGTATATCTTTTTCCTTAAACTCTCTCCATTCTCTACTTTTAAATTATTGATAATGTCTTAAAAGCGTATAAGTCATAAATCGGTCATAACAGTCGGAATATGTTTGTCTGTGTAAATCAACGAAGAAGATGAAGACGCAACATAACATAAGATTAATTAAAATCGGTATTTTAAACGGGTTAGACACACAGTCCAGCTGTTGACTGTGTGCAAAATACACACACACGTCCCGAGTTCGATCCCTGCTACACGCACACCTTATATAATAACGCGCCTTTTTGTTTAAAAACTAAACCGGGATAACCCAGTTAGTTGTTAAGTATAATAAAAACCGAGGTATTAACCAGGTTAGACACACAGTCCAGCGGTGGACTGTGTGCAACATGAACCACACGTCGCGCGTTCGAAACCCGTCACGAGCACCGGTCCGATTGAATTAAAATGTTTTTGCAAATAAAGGAAATTCGGTTAAATTGAATAAGTGTATAAATATAATTAAAAACAAGATTATTTCGGGTTAGACACGTAGCTCAGTTGGTAGAGATGCGTGCACGCGAACGGGAGGTCTCGTGTTCGAGCCTCACCCGGCGCAGATTAATTCGCTGACCGAACTGGTCAACGGTCAACGCTGAATAAATAATTTTTTTTATATATTTTTATTTATTTAATTTAATTTAAAATCAATTAAAAATACATAAAAATAACATTTTTAAAGATAGAAAATAGCCATAAACTCACAAAAATATATCTAAAAATTTCATTAAAATCCTTAATAAAATCCATCCATTTAATATATTTTTCCATTATTATTTAGGTTAGTATTCCTCGTTGATCCGCTCATCTAATTCGTGCGCATCTCATCATCTCCAATCCAACGCACCCAATGTGAGTGAATCTTACAAATTCCCCATTTTAATCACGTTTTGGGGTGTATCATGTGTCTTTGTATATATATATTATTACTAAACCATTGTGCATACATCATATCATGAACTTGTGTATTCAGTTTGTTGCTGTTAAGTAGTTATTATTGGATGCAATTTATTATTCAGTACATGCAATTTCATAGGCCGCCGCTCCCCATTACATTATGAGCGTTGAGCATGTTCCCCATTTTATTATGCGGTTGAACCTGGCGTGCCCACATACGATCGGCTCCGTTTGATTGAGCCTTGATCGCACAGTTTCATTTATGTTATTTACAGTATGATGTTGGTATGTTCATGTATGCTGTCATGTGTTATTGTATGTTATAGTTGTGACTGCTATTTGCCATTGCTTGATTATTTACATTTGCTCATCTATGATTATGCACAAATTTACATTGATAAACTAACAATTAATTTATTAATAAATGTTTATCTAATAAGGTTCACTCGCCAACTTATGTTGACCCAAAAACCCCATTTTACACATGATACAGGTGAAGCAGCAGCAGCTAGGAACACATAGGACTTGGACTAGAAGAATAAAACGATTTAGTGTTGGGATTGTTATGCTTGGCTTATTTTCCTTGTATTGAATGAACATGTTTGGATTTTTGAAATGTAACTTTGACTTTATTAAATATGAAACATATTAGTAAATGTCATGAGCTTTGGTGATAACCCAATTATGCCCCGACTCTTATTCCGCTGCGGGTCGGGGTGTGACAGATTGGTATCAGAGCCATGACTATAGGGATATAGGATAGGTTATTAGACACGTAGAGCCTATACTATAGTCGATTAGAAACTTATAAGAATTTTGTGTGTTATATGCCAAATTTCATGATGTTTATATGTTTTATGTTAAATGTTACATTTGATATTGTGCAAGCATGTTCATAAGTATGTATTATCATATAATGCCTATCATGAAATCGTATGCTCATAACATATCACATCCATGAAAGCACACACCACATCATGATTGTTTTTACAATGATTTTCGGTTTTCAAATCTCATCAAAGTGAGTTCTCATGACGGGCATGTAGTAACTGGAAGGGTACCAGTACCGGTAGTCGGAACGTCCTGTCTAGGCTGGCATTCGTATAAATCCAAAATAAAGGACCAGTTTACCTACCTGGGGACTAACGATGAGAGTACGAAGTACCTATTAGGCCAAAGCATGCTATACCAAACGTCGTGTGAGCTAATCCCACTTTGAGTTGTCATTGTGTCTACACCTGGACACGTTCCGACCAAACATCTCATGAACATATTTTGTGGTTTGCATTCGGGGGATGCGAGTGTTAAATTACCAATACTAATGTGAATCCTACCAAGCCAATAGCCATGGGGGCCCACATGACTATGTAGGTGAAGGTATGGGGGACATTTGAGGCCCAACATGAGCGAACCCAAGACATCCTATGGATGTAGTTGCATTATTGATATTTATGTTATTTTCATTTTCTTAAAGACACATGACACCTAAAAAGACACCATAAACTCACAATCTTCTCATTTTATGATCCTGTAGATGTCGTCTAGACAGCAACGAAGGGGTAAAAGATCGGGAAGGTCTCAGGAACGTTTGGCCACTCAGATCGCGAAAAAAATGGCCACGATATTGCCTGACATTGTGGTACAAGTACAACAAGCCCTTGCTACAAATCCTACTAACCCTCCCCAACAACAGGACCAGAACATCGACAACCCTCCTACCAATAAGTGCTCTTACAAACATTTTAAGTCCTGTGATCCTCCTAAATTTGAAGGGACCGAGGGTGTCACTGCTCTCCTACATTGGTTCGAGGAGATGGAAAACACCTTCCTAAACTGCGAATGTCCTGAGGATCGCAAGGTTCGATACGCCACCGGGAGACTACTTGGAGTAGCTCTCACTTGATGGAATACTGAGAAAGGGAAGAGGGGAACTGAAGATGCGATGGCCTTAACTTGGGAGGAGTTAAGGGAAATCATGACTAGGCGTTTCTGTCCTAGAAGTGAAATTAAGAAGTTGGAGGATGAATTTTATGCTCAAAAGCAAAAGGAGGGTGATCACACTACCTACAACAAGAGGTTCTTGGAGTTGAACCAAATGGTTCCAAATTTATTCACACCAACCTATCGTCTGATTGAACATTATATTCGGGACTTCCCTCGAAAATCCAAGATTCAGTTCTCAGCGTTTCACCAGTAACACTTGAAGCTGCCATGGAGTTAGCAACTGAACTGACCGAAAACCGAATTCGCAACGGGAAGTTCAAAGAAGAGAAGAAGAAAGCCCCTGTTGAGGGACAAACTTCAAACCACCCCATTCCTTCCTCTAAGTTTGCTAACAAGAGGAAGCGTAACACCAGAAATTTTGCAGTTACCCAAACCAACACCCCTATTCCTGCTGCACACATTACTCAAGTCACTCCTTCACCCGCACCATACAGAAGACCCTACACAGGCCCGTTACCAAAATGTAACCGTTGTCAGTATCACCATTCCCCTGATCATCCTTGCCAATACTGCACCGGCTGCGGTCGCGCAGGACATACTGTTCAAAACTGCCGCATGCCTCAACGAACAAACCGCCACCAACCTTTAACCCAAACCCACCAACAGTTAATGGGTCAAGCACAACAACCCCTACCATTTCCACCCACCCAACATTTAGCCCAAACATACTACCAACCCAATTATCCTATGGGCCAACCTATGCGGGCTTGCTTCAATTGCGGCGACCCAAGTCATTTCAGAAACACATGTCCAAGGCTGGTTAATATTATTCATGCTCAGGCCCAAGCCAACCCAGTGAATCAAGCGAACCAAGCTCCTCCACCTGCAAGAGGAAGAGCTTTCAATATTAACGCGAACCAGGCCAGAGCTGACGGCAATGTGGTCAACGGTACGTTCCTTATAAATGGTAGATATGCCTCTATGTTATTTGATACTGGTGCGGATAGAAGTTTTGTGTCATTAGAATTTGAACCTATCTTAAGCAAAAATCGGGATAAGCTCACGGAATCCATAACGGTAGAAGTTGCGGACGGGAAACCAGTTTCATTAGACTCTATATTACCCAACTGTACACTCACCTTAAACGACCACGATTTCTCAATCGACCTTATTCCTATGAAGCTGGGAAGTTTTGACATCATAATCGGTATGGATTGGCTCAGTCAACATCAGGCGGAAGTTGTATGTCGTGAAAAATTTATTCGTATTCCTCTTTTAAACGGTCAGACTCTTCGAATCATTGGAGAAACCTCGTCGAAAGGGCTCAGCTTAATGTCTTGTCTTCAAGCTCAAAAATATCTTCGCAAGATTTATGTCACGTTTTTAGCCCATATCATCAAGAAGGGGACCACAGAGAAGAAACTTGAAGACATTCCTGTAGTAAAAGACTTTCCACAAGTTTTTCCTGACGACATTTCAGGACTTCCTCCAGTTAGAGACGTCGAATTCCGTATTGATCTTATACCTGGTGCTACACCAGTTGCAAAGTCTCCATATAGGTTAGCCCCCTCTGAAATGCAAGAGCTAGCCAGTCAATTACAAGAGTTGACTGACAAGGGATTCATACGTCCTAGCTCATCGCCTTGGGGTGCACCTGTCCTTTTTGTAAAGAAGAAAGATGGATCTTTTCGTATGTGCATCGACTACAGAGAGCTCAACAAGTTAACCATCAAAAATCGCTATCCTTTACCTCGCATTGATGATCTTCTTGACCAACTACAAGGTGCCAGCTGCTTTTCGAAAATCGATCTTCGATCTGGCTATCATCAACTTAGAGTGCATGAAGAAGACGTCCCTAAGACTGCTTTTCGAACTCGTTATGGCCACTATGAATTCATGGTTATGCCGTTTGGATTAACCAACGCACCAGCTGTCTTCATGGATCTAATGAACAGAGTCTGCAAACCTTATCTTGATCGATTTGTTATAGTTTTCATCGACGATATTCTTATTTATTCAAAATCTAAAGCTGATCATGAGCGTCATCTTCGACTCGTTCTTGCACTTCTAGAAAAGGAAAAGCTTTATGCCAAGTTCTCTAAATGTGAATTCTGGTTAAAAGAGGTGCAATTCCTCGGGCATGTAGTCAATGACAAGGGAATACATGTTGACCCTTCAAAGATCAAAGCAGTTCAAGAATGGCAAGCTCCACGTACACCAACTGAAGTAAGATCTTCTCTTGGACTAGCTGGCTATTATCGACGGTTCATTTCAAACTTCTCTCGCATTGTTGTGCCACTCACGGCTTTAACTCATAAGGGAAAACCTTTCGTATGGGGACCCAAGCAAGAAGAAGCTTTTCAAACTCTTAAACAAAAACTTTGTGATGCACCAATCCTCACTCTTCCTGAAGGTTGTGATGATTTTGTAGTCTATTGCGACGCGTCAGGGCAAGGATTAGGCTGCGTTCTCATGCAAAGAGGAAAAGTCATAGCTTATGCCTCGAGACAACTCAAGACGCATGAAAAGAACTACACCACTCATGACCTAGAACTTGGAGCCGTTGTATTCGCTCTTAAGATATGGAGACATTATATCTATGGTACTAAGTGTGAAATATACACTGACCACAAGAGTCTTCAACATATCTTCAATCAAAAAGAGTTAAATATGAGGCAACGAAGATGGGTCGAACTTCTAAATGATTACGACTGTGAAATTAGATACCACCCTGGTAAAGCAAATGTGGTGGCTGATGCACTTAGTCGAAAGGGTTATGCGAACTCCATTCATCTTCTATATTCGCAAATTATAACCGACATTAAAGATCAAATTCGAGAAGCCCAACACGTTTCAATAACAGAAGAAGATGTACGAAAGGAGATGTCCTGTGGAGCCGAGCTAAAACTTGAAACTAAATCAGACGGTATCCTGTATTACCTAGATCGTATCTGGATTCCTAACCACAACAATCTTCGTGAAACTCTTATGAATGAAGCTCACAAAACGCGATATTCTATAAACCCAGGAGCCGAATAGATGTATCAAGACCTACGATACACCTATTGGTGGCCTGGAATGAAGAAGGATATTGCCGTTTTTGTTTCCAAGTGTCTCACATGTTCCAAGGTGAAGGCTGAACACCAAAGACCCTCAGGACTTCTAGTCCAACCGGAAATACATGTATGGAAGTGGGAAAATATAACCATGGATTTCATTACCGGGTTACCTCGCACTTCTGGTGGGTATGACACTATATGGGTGATTATAGACTGACTTACAAAATCAGCTCACTTTATTCCTATCCGCGAAGATTTCAAGAACGAAAAGCTTGCACGTATTTATATCAACGAAATCGTAAGCCGGCATGGGGTACCATTAGGTATTATTTCTGATCGTGATGGTCGTTTCACCTCACGAACATGGCAAGCAGTACAATCCGCTATGGGCACACGATTAGATCTCAGTACCGCCTATCATCCTCAAACTGATGGACAGTCCGAGCGCACCATTCAAACTCTTGAAGATATGCTTAGAGCATGTGTCAGAGACTTCAAGGGAAATTGGGACGCCCACCTACCATTAGTTGAATTTTCGTACAACAACAGCTATCATTCGAGCATCGGCATGGCACCTTTTGAAGCCTTATATGGTCGTAAGTGCCGATCTCCTGTATGTTGGCACGAAATTGGGGAAGCACAAATTACTGGTCCAGAATTGATCCAAGAAACCACAGACAAGATTCATCAAATTCGAAACAATCTTCTAGCAGCTCAAAGTCGTCAAAAGAGTTATGCAGATAAACGACGGAAGCCTTTAGAGTTTAACATTGGTGATCATGTGCTTTTAAAAGTATCACCGTGGAAGGGAGTAGTTCGTTTTGGTCAAAAGGGGAAGCTAGCACCACGTTACGTAGGACCTTTCAAGATACTCGAAAGAGTAGGTCCTGTAGCATACAAGCTTGACCTACCAGAAGAACTCAACAGGATTCATCCCACATTCCACGTGTCGAACTTGAAGAAGTGCCTCGCTGATGAGAATCTCCATATTCCGCTGGAAGATATTCAGATTGATGAATCTATGCATTTTGTTGAAAGACCAGTGGAGATCATGGACTACGGGGAGAAGCGTCTTCGACGAAGTCGCATTCCAATTGTTAGGGTACGCTGGGAGTCGAAACGGGGACCTGAGTTTACTTGGGAACGTGAAGACTCAATGCGTGAAAAATGCCCGCATCTTTTTCCTACTACTTCAACTACTTAAATTTCGGGACGAAATTCCTAAAAGTAGGGGATACTGTAACATTTGTAAAAAATCGGGTCTTCAAAACCCACTCCGTTTTGTAATCAAATATCAAGTTATAAAAGTTACATAAATATTTATGATTATTTTGAGTTAAAACGATACATAATTAATAAATAAACTAAACTATAAAAATTATATTTGATAAAAAGTTAAAATAAAATAAATAAAAAAATTATGAAGCTGCCGGGACTCGAACCCGGGACAGCCAAGAAACACTTCAACAACTTAACACTCACTCCTAAGACCACTCCGCCACTTGTTTGTTTTCTGTCATGTTTAGGAAACAAATAATTTTTATGGACTAAGGTAAATCAATCGATTTTACACATTGTAACTGAAACCGGTTATCAATCATCCAAATCGATTTGGATACTCTCGATTCAGCGAGTATAACCGATAAACGGACGATTTCAATCAATACTGCCATGAATGGAACTTGAATTCGGAAGTAGATCGGTTTAATAACCGAAAGTCTTCAATTCTCGGACTACTTCAATCATAGACTTTTCCTGCGACTCAAAACACTATGCAAGACTCCAAATTGCATTTCCGCAACCTTACAATCCACCGGAGAAGCTTGAATCAGACCGCCGGAAAAATTCTGCAAGTCACCAGAAAACCGGGACTCACATCCACAAGGTATTTCCTCCGACTCTTTCTGTTTCAATCATGTGATTAATCAGTCTCTAACACAACTCCACCATCAGAATCGATCCTAGTCAACGTTTGTTGAAAATCTTACCTTCGCCGGAAAACTTCTGAAACTGCCGGAAACACACCGTGAACGGGTATGATCTCCCAAACTTCTGTTAAACCTTGTTTAAGTGACTCAACTTCTTAAATAATCGAACAAAGCTGTTAATTGGTTTCAACAGCCGGAGTTCACTTTCAGTACCGACGAACCTCCGCCGGAATTCTGTGAACAACATCAATCGGTATATCTTTTTCCTTAAACTCTCTCCATTCTCTACTTTTAAATTATTGATAATGTCTGAAAAGCGTATAAGTCATAAATCGGTCATAACAGTCGGAATATGTTTGTCTGTGTAAATCAACGACGAAGATGAAGACGCAACATAACATAAGATTAATTAAATCGGTATTTTAAACGGGTTAGACACACAGTCCAGCGGTGGACTGTGTGCAAAATACACACACACGTCCCGAGTTCGATCCCTGCTACACACACACCTTATATAATAACGCGCCTTTTTGTTTAAAAACTAAACCGGGATAACCCAGTTAGTTGTTAAGTATAATAAAAACCGAGGTATTAACCAGGTTAGACACACAGTCCAGCGGTGGACTGTGTGCAACATGAACCACACGTCGCGCGTTCGAAACCCGTCACGAGCACCGGTCCGATTGAATTAAAATGTTTTTGCAAATAAAGGAAATTCGGTTAAATTGAATAAGTGTATAAATATAATTAAAAACAAGATTATTTCGGGTTAGACACGTAGCTCAGTTGGTAGAGATGCGTGCACGCGAACGGGAGGTCTCGGGTTCGAGCCTCACCCGGCGCAGATTAATTCGCTGACCGAACTGGTCAACGGTCAACGCTGAATAAATAATTTTTTTTATATATTTTTATTTATTTAATTTAATTTAAAAATCAATTAAAAATACTTAAAAATAACATTTTTAAAGATAGAAAATAGCCATAAACTCACAAAAATAATCTAAAAATTTCATTAAAATCCTTAATAAAATCCATCCATTTAATATATTTTTCCATTATTATTTAGGTTAGTATTCCTCGTTGATCCGCTCATCTAATTCGTGCGCATCTCATCATCTCCAATCCAACGCACCCAATGTGAGTGAATCTTACAAATTTCCCATTTTAATCACGTTTTGGGGTGTATCATGTGTCTTTGTATATATATATATTATTACTAAACCATTGTGCATACATCATATCATGAACTTGTGTATTCAGTTTGTTGCTGTTAAGTAGTTATTATTGGATGCAATTTATTATTCAGTACATGCAATTTCATAGGCCGCCGCTCCCCATTACATTATGAGCGTTGAGCATGTTCCCCATTTTATTATGCGGTTGAACCTGGCGTGCCCACATACGATCGGCTCCGTTTGATTGAGCCTTGATCGCACAGACATTTTCATTTTCAGTACATGCAATACGATCGGCTCCGTTTGATTGAGCCTTGATCGCACAGTTTCATTTATGTTATTTACAGTATGATGTTGGTATGTTCATGTATGCTGTCATGTGTTATTGTATGTTATAGTTGTGACTGCTATTTGCCATTGCTTGATTATTTACATTTGCTCATCTATGATTATGCACAAATTTACATTGATAAAATAACAATTAATTTATTAATAAATGTTTATCTAATAAGGTTCACTCGCCAACTTATGTTGACCCAAAAACCCCCCATTTTACACATGATACAGGTGAAGCAGCAGCAGCTAGGAACACATAGGACTTGGACTAGAAGAATAAAACGATTTAGTGTTGGGATTGTTATGCTTGACTTATTTTCCTTGTATTGAATGAACATGTTTGGATTTTTGAAATGTAACTTTGACTTTATTAAATATGAAACATATTAGTAAATGTCATGAGCTTTGGTGATAACCCAATTATGCCCCGACTCTTATTCCGCTGCGGGTCGGGGTGTGACAGGCAACCTGCTGCTTTCAAGGTTGGCGTATGGTTACGTGTAGCGCGCAAGGTTATTCTAGTGTCCTATTATCATTATGACGGTATGGTATCTTGCGCAAGCGCAGGGTTTTTGGGACCATACCCCTCCAAGTCCCCCAGTCCCGTGGTGCTCCTATGCGTAGGTTGGCAAGTAGGTGGAGTGCTGGACAATAAGAACTCATATATGCGCGCTTATTTCAACGAAAACAAACCAACAAGGTATCTGCAAGGAATCAAGAAAACCCTAGTGGGGGGAAACCTTTGTTCATGATAAGGTCTTTGAAATTTGAATTTTCATCATGCTGACGGTCCCAAGCAAGTTGGTGAGAAAAAGGTGTGGCAGAAGTGACCTCTGACGGCTGTAGCATGCTGTCAACCGTGCCACTGACTTTTCTTTATTGAATTGCAGAGGA
This sequence comes from Scalesia atractyloides, assembly GCA_947069175.1. Classification (NCBI taxonomy): domain Eukaryota; kingdom Viridiplantae; phylum Streptophyta; class Magnoliopsida; order Asterales; family Asteraceae; genus Scalesia; species Scalesia atractyloides. The sequence goes on along the minus strand of CAMTDV010000029.1, from coordinate 23,044,249 downwards.
AGTACTAGCCACGTGCGTGTGGCGACCTTCAGTTTCCCACTTGCCCTCCATGCGTCAATCGTGGATTCGTTGTTGGGCCTGGGGTATGTCACGCTTCCCCGTCGCATTAAATGCGATGGGTATAACTTGATGATCCGATTAGGGCAAAAGTCATGCTTCATCTCTACTTCTTTCTTCTCTGAAATCCACTCCTTATTTCTTCTTTCTTTTGGCGATCAGAATGACAACCAGAGGTCATGAGAGCACTGTTGCCATGGAGGCTTTCACTTCTTTGTCGGTGTTGAAATGGTCCATGAGCATTTTGCAACGGCTTGTGGCCGGCTTTCGCTTCCCCAAGGAGTGGGATGCCCGATACCCCTCTGAGGGGGACACCGCTGCCAACGCCCCCGCCGGTTACGTCACACTCTTTTTTATTTCTTTGCAGACGGCAACTTTTGCTTACCGGCGACAAAGTTTTTTCTAGATGTTCTGGACCATTACCGCTTCCACATCTCACAACTTAATCCGATGTGTATGGTCCGGATTAAACACTTCGAGTTTTGTGTCGTTCCATGGGTATCACCAACTACACTGCTCGTTGGGTTTTATTCCTTTCAGCACAGGATACAGGCCAAGATGATCCTGCACTCTCCTCCAAAATCCTATCACGACTGGAAGCAGAAGTTATTCTTTATCAAGGCCGGCGTGATTCCACTGCGGATGCGCTTCCGGGGGGCGTAAGACATCCCCGTTGAAACAATGTCGATACCGGCCGAGGAGTCCTAGTATCAAGACATAAAAGAGATTATGGCGGTTCAGTTGCCGGAGAGAGCGCTGGTGGCTGCTGGTATGAGCCTACAATGGAAGCCTAACTGCCGGGAAAAAGCGGTGTACATGGAAGAAGATAAGAGTAAGTTCCCTTTTTCATTATTTCTCCTTGTGCGCGGACTAACATTATGCGTGTTTTTGTAGTGGTGGCGCTATATATAGCGGCCTTCAAACGAGAGAGAGGGCGGATGGAGAATATCCTCCTCAACTCGGAGGAGCTCACATGGCATTCCCATATCCTTGGGAAGTTTGAGTTACCTCGGAGCGCAGATCTGGTGGCCCCTACGCCTGAAAGTGGTAAGCCTTTATTGTTTGTTACTTGCATCCTTTCGGATTACTTACCATGTTGCGCCATGATGCAGGTGCACTAAAGAATTTGGGTGTTGGCCCAGAATCAAAGAAGAAACGTGTGGGGCCTAGTGTTCTACCCGCTAAGAAGCCAGCGCAACCTAGGGCAGACCCACCAAAAGGTACGTGTTCTGTCCCTGATACTTGGAATGACTATGCGGTAGTCTCTGATTCAATGGAGAGTCTTACGCCTGTAGGTTTGAAAAAACCGAAGCCGGAGCCTCAAGATGTGGCGGAGATTCCGGTTTCCAATCCGGATGATCCAATTGATGTGGAGTCCAGCTCGGAGCCGCTCAAGAGGAAGAGGGCCCATCCCAAGGGCGAGGTCACTTAGCCTCCGAAAAAGGTTGCGCGGAAGAAGATCATTGGCAAACGTGGGAACTGGGATGCGCTAGCAGCCAAGTTTTCCCCAGGTAAACACTTTTGACTTTGTGCTTTATTTTTCTTCCTGTTTGACTTGTGTTTAACTTTCTATTATTTTGCAGGGAAAGATGAGACACCTTTCACCATCCCGTCTGCTCCGACGTGCCAGTCAAGATCTCTATCCACCGCCCGTTTTTAAGATGGCGCAAGCGTCATGTGCTAAGGGTGGTGAAACTAGCCCGGGGTAGCGGAGACACAGGTGAGTGTGGAGGCCATTGTGTTGGGAGAGGAGGAGGAGATTGAAGGTGGTGTGGTTGAAGAAGGTGGTGAGAAGGTTGAGGATGCGCCTCAGGGTGCTCAATCAGCGGTGCAAGTACCCGGGGGTGAAGCCGGGGGATTTGGAGAGCACCCTTCTGATGTAGGGTCCCCGATTCGCCTGGACGAGACCCCGGGTGACTACTACTACCGGTCATACTCTGAAAGCCGAGCTGCTGAGATCCACACCCTCGTCTGGAAACTGAGGCAGGGCGAGAAATTCAGCCATTGGCAGGCATGCCGCAAATGGTTTAATGGTGCCTTCCCCAGCAGAGGTACATGCGCGTGGGGCACAGAGTTATGAACAAACATATTGCACGTACCTCCAGTTAGTTTCCAGCTCCTCCTCCAACACTCATAAAATTATCTGGGAGTGGCGCAGCATGCATCGGGACCAGGAGAGGTTTGAGGCGGCGAAAAAAGAGATGGTCCTTGAGCGGGCCCAAGTGGCCGCAAAAACAAGAGCTTGAGGCTGAGAGAGCCAAATTTTTTGAAGCTCAACGGACCAAGGAATGGTTCGTGCTGGGGTGGAAGAAAAAGGCTGAAGGCTCCGCTGCCACACTTGCTGAGGAGCGCAATAAGTGGGGGGAGGCCTGTGAAAGGGACAACAACGAGAAAATATCTCTAAAGAATGAGATGGTGGGTCTTCGTGCTGAAGTCGAGCGTTTGAAGAAGGAAAAAGAGGAAACCTCAGCTGCGGCCGAAGAGGCGAGGTCACAACATGTGCGCAGCAAACAAAAAGAGGTAAACACTTCTGCCCATCTTATTTTGTTGAAATCAAGAGATTGCCAGACTAACCTAGTTATTATGTAATCAGGTGGTGGCTTGTGCAGCACTTGAAAGTGCAAAGAACTATCTCCAAGCTGCCTTGGTTGAAAAGGCATAACTACAGCGCAAGCACTTGGAAAATCAGGAAAAGCTACGCCTTGTGAAGGTGAAGGTGAGCGCAGGCGAGAAAAAAATGGAAGATTTTGAGGCAGCCCGCGCCACCGCTATTAATATGCTTGAGACCATGACGAACAACATGCTCTGGATGCAGTAGCATGGAGTCGTGAATGTAAGTCCGCTGTTATTATTTGATCATCAGTTATCTTGATTCTCATTCTATTTTCCTTGCGCTGTGCAGATTGCCAACTCGATCCTGAACTCGGTGGAGTTAGACAATGTTGTGGCCAAACTGATGGTCACAGCACGCCATGATGGATATGCGCAAGGCTACGCAGAGTGCGCACACCATGTTACTCGTACTTTGGACGTTCAATGGGACACCAGCCGTGCCTCTACCCATGGGGTCAATACTGATGCTGCCTTCTCCAAGCAAATGTCACACCCTCAAATTCCACACGCAGAGTTCTACCACGAGTCGTGTGACAAACCAGGATCACAGTCATTAGTAATACTGAACGACCGCTATATGAGTATAATACTTTCCCTGTTTTGCTCATTCATGAGAAAATACTGTTTATACAAATGTTATGGAAGTGTAAACATTACAAAATTAAGATAGCTAATGTAACTAAACCTGAGTCTCTATGTTTGATAAAATTAATGGGACTCCATAATGCATCCTAGTCCTGACGAGTGATATCTTAGCAACCTAAGAAAAACATGTAAGAACAAGTGTCAACAATTATGATGAGTGAGTTCACAGGTTTTCGGATTATAGTTATAGAATAAGTTGTTGTTTCCAAAAGTCTTCCACTGTTTCCAACCCGAAACAGTAAGTTGTAGTGGTTAATAGTTAGTTGTTATATGTGTCGGCAGCTAACCTATGATACGTCACGAAAGAGTTCGAAACCAAAGCTGACTGTTGTTGCCTCTGTGTGCCAGGTCTATCATTGACCATGGTGATAAGTTAGGCCAATTCTACACCCGTTGACCATTACCGGTCTAGCTAGCGCGACTAGCTCGAGTGGGGCTTGTCGGGCCCAGTAGTGCTACTCAAAATTCCCCCTATCCACCCAATACTAATGATCTGAGGTTTGTGAGGACTTTATGTGATAAGAAGCTACTTTGTGACCATAACATTATAACAAAAACTCTACTAACTAAAGGTGTTATATTACCATAACGTTAAGCATTACGAACCCGTAATGTGGCATTACCTTACAGTATTGTGATACATGTGTTTCTCCTCCTGTGTTTAATAAACATTTAAAGAATAGGGGCCGTGAACTTACCTTAGAGTGCGTGTTATATGCAAAGTACTATGTGTCTGCGATAATTCACCAAGACATCCCTAATAATTTAGCATATCATAAGTAATCAATACTAGGGTAAGGTTTTCACGTGTGACTGAGCTCTATAAAATCTCTAAACGTTTGACCCGATGGTAAGGTTAATACTGTGATGCAACCAGTAATCCTAGGTCCATTTAATCACATACATATTCCACATATATATTAAGCCTTAAGAACATCTTGGTTCACAAGTGATTAAATATATATTCATAAAATCGTGTTAACGTGTATGTAAGTGCGTGTCTGTATTAGATTAACGCACCTAGTAAAACCGGGTAATATATTAATATAGTCTTCTGTCATACCTACTAGAAATTATCTAAACAGAGCAGACTTATTATGTTTCCCCGAAAGTGTATATATATGTATATATTGAACAATATGACAAACGTAGCCAAGTAATAAGTCAAGGACGCACTTGCGTACCATCTATAATTGATAAAATAAATATCATTATACACTTGTTTTACTTTAATAACCCAAATAATCTATAATCACATCATAATTATGTTTCAAATCTCATTTAACCATTCAAAATAAATATAGAGATAATGGTATGTATCTTTATAAATTGTCCAAGATAATGTAAGTGTCATGTTAATATTTAAAATGTGTTATGTGATTCGCAAGCGTCATTTGAAATAGATAAATAAATACATATGTATTTATATATTTATAAATTTGTTTGAACCCCGATAATGCTTTCGTTTGTTTTTAAAATAAAACACAAGTTATAGTATAGATTCTTACAAAAATCGGGCAGAGTTTCTTGTGTTTAAAGAATAAAACCCGACGACACAAGTTGCCAATAATTTTCCCCAAATCATCAAAAGTCTAATTGCTAGTTCGTATTTATAATAAACATAGGTTCAAATACATACGCGTCAAGTTCCATTGAGTTCGACTATTATACACGTGTACACATATCGAAATTCAAACGTGTGAGTATACCTTCCAACACCTCGCTAGTACACCGGGATACAAACAAACCCGACACATTGCGTGTTGACTGCCCGTTGACCAGGTTTGACTATCAGTTGACCGTCTTTGACCCGTTGACCCCAAACATCCCAAAAATCTATCGAAATGAAACTGCATACCCATCCGCTCCACACTGGCACCCCACAACCAAACCCAAAACAACTCTAAACCTAATATGAGTCAAACCACCATCTATCACACTGACCGGTTGTCGGAGATCATATTCGCCGCCGTCGGTACTGCCGGAAATACCCTCACCAGGTTTGCACCACCACCAAACTCGCCCAGGTCATGCAACTGTACAATGAGACAAGAAAGCCCACTAGTGACCAACAAAACAGTATCGTTTCATCACAGATCTAAACATTAAAAGACTTTCTTGTACTTACCACGCATCATCGCCGCTTCGAAGGGCTGTTGCGTTGCGGATTTTCAGAGATCTGACCAGATGCTCTAGTCGTCACGTGAGTTGCCACCGCGTCGCCACCACACCAACCTCCCCATCGGGCCACCACCATTGTGACGCCACCCACAACCATCCTGCACCGTCATCGTTTTCAAATCAGAGGGTCATGTCGCCACTGTTGCCGCTTTGCGCTGCTGTGTGGAGCCACCAATGGGTAGGTGGCTGGTCTTCGGTCATCGAAAACCACCAGGATTTAACCGGCTCCTCTCTTTATCTCCGTCTCTCTCTCGATCTCTACAATATCTACACACAAGTGTGTGTTTTGAGCAGTTAAAACAGGGGTGGGGTAAGGGTAGGGTTTTCTTAAATAGTTAGGTTTTGCCTAGTGAGTAGTTTTTCAGGCGTATACGAACCTGTTAAATTCGCATCCCTCGTTTTCCATAACGTTCGTCTAAAAACTGAATAAACACCGAGTATGATATGTACATAAACCTCGCTAAAATGGATATTCGTGATGCATCTATATAGTATATTAGAAAAAAATGTGTTAGATTAATTAAAGACGTTTGGTACGGTCGTCAATCATATAACCCGTTTTACTCGTCATGGGTTATTATTATTTAAAACCATAATAAAATGATATTGAGAAGCGTGTCTCTTCGCATCTTATTTCCGTCGAAATTACAGGGTGTCACATCCATATTATAGAAATTTCGTCCTAGAAATTTAGTCTAAGATATACTAGTCACTCAAGTTATAGGTTTTTCAATAACACGTTACGCGTAACTATACGATGTTTCATATAAGTTTACGAAATAATCAAATAAGTGACATACATATAAAATCACATGGCGCATAAATTCACCTAATTTATATTTATTTATTTGCTCAAGAACATTGTTCCGTTTATTTATCGACGTTTGGGTACAAACCCATGTGAAATTCCGTAATTCCCCGAATTACTGTTACGTGTGTGTTTGTGAAGTAACTGACACACTTAAATCTTATTTTACCCTAATCAAGTAAAATGCGTCGATGAATGATTAATATACGAAGTTTTTGTTAACGGTGTTAACTTGAAAATGTCGGGTGTCACAGCAAAGCAGGAGTATGATCGTCTACAACTGCAAGTGATGGATCTGGTAAGTGAAGCGCTCCAACATGACGATTTTGTTAACCGTTTGAAGGATATATTTCATGATGTTGCGGAGATTGAAGAATCTGAAGGATAGGATGAGTGTTGAGTGTTTGATGTTTAAGAAAAAATGTTTGTTGTGTTTGCATGTAATTCCGCGCCGCGCTTGTTGAAGATTTTACTTTTATCTTTCCATGAAACGATAGTGTATTTGAAGTTACAATATTTGCGTGAAAATAACTACTTTGTATTGGTAGAGTGAATAAAACTGGTAGTGATACGAAGTTTTTGTTAACGGTGTTAACTTGAAAATGTCGAGTGTCACAGTAAAGCAGAAGTATGATCGTCTACAACTGCAATTGAGGGATCTGGTAAGTGAAGCACTCCAACATGATGATTTTGTTGACCGTTTGAAGGACATATTTCATGATGTTGTGGAGATTGAAGAATCTGAAGGATATGATGAGTGTTTAGTGTTTGATGTTTAACACAAAATGTTTGTTGTGTTTGCATGTAATTGCGCGTCGCGCTTGTTGAAGATTGTACTTTTATCTTTCAATGAAATGATAGTGAATTTGAAGTTACAATATTTGCGTGAAAATAACTACTTTGTATAGGTAGATCGAATAAAACTGATAGTGAGCTCATGTATGAACGTCACACTCCATGTCGCATACAATAATTGAAGTCAATTATGTTCATGAGTCATGTTGTACCATGGTGTTTTTGTGTATACCCAAAGTAGTTTCGCGCATTTGTAACAAAATGTCTAAGTAATGAAAGCCATGCATAGATTCTGTTTTTTGTATTAACAATAAGGCGTAAGAGCCATCTACAAAATCGATAAGATTGGATCATAAGTTTTGCGCGAACGTTGATAAATCGTAAAGCCTTGGTGTTTGAACATGCTCATATTACATATAGCACTGTCTTAACTATTGCGCATTCCATCTCATAGGGATGTTTGTGCCGTCTAAACGTTTGAGGGTGTAAACACCCTTTCCTAGGACTTCATGGATTACGTACGGGCCTTCCCACTTGGACGCGAGTTTTCCTGGACTCTTAGCATTGGACGCTTCGTTATCTCTTAAAAAGAAATCACCAGGTAAGAAGGTACAAACGGACTCGCGCATTGTAGTACTTTTTGAGCTTGTACTTGTATTTTGCTTCATTGATTGTGACGTTTTCACGCCTCTCTTCCAAGAGATCCAAGTTAAGCCTGCGCTCTTCCTCGTTATTCTGGTTTTGCATAGCGACCATGTGTGGTGATGGGAGGCCTATCTCAGCGGGAATTACTGCCTCCCTCCCGTAAACCAGGCGAAATGGTGTCTCGCCGGTGCTTGTTTTCGGCATGGTCCAATGAGCCCAAAGGATGCTTAGCAACTCATCCACCCAACCTATTCGCACTGTCCCCAGTCTTGTCTTGTCCATTCGACTATACTTTTGTTTATACTTTCAACTTGTCCATTCCCTTGGAGATGCGCGACCGAAGTGAACATGTGCTCAATATGCATCTCAGACATCCATCGTTGCAAGTCTTCAGAAGCAAAATTGGGGTCGTTATTACTGACAATGCGTAGAGGTAAACCAAAATGGCAAATGATTTGCTCCCAAATGAATTTGCGAACTACCGTTGTTATGGTGGATGCGAGAGGCTTGGCTTCTACCCACCTAGTAAAGTAATTGACAGCTACGATTTTGAACTTTACGACACCTGGGGCATCAGGGAAAGGTCCACCATATCGATTGCCCATTACTGAAAGGGCCATGATGTGGTCACTAGGATCAAGGGATCATTGGAGCGCAATGTCTTAGGCACGTATCGCTGACATGATTCGCATTTTCGCAGCCTTTCGACTGTATCTAAATGAATGTCGGGCCAATATTAGCTGGCATTCATGATCTTTGCGACTACCATGTGCGGACCGGCATGAATTCCACACAACCATTCATGTATTTTGTAGATCAAGTGTTGTGCGTCATGCGGATCTACGCAGCGGAGGAGTGGTCCAAGATATGACTTCCGGTAAAGTATTTTGTCTGGCATTTCATAGTTCAGCGCCTTGTTCTGGACTTTTCTTGCCTCCGCCTTGTTTTCTGGGAGTATCCCAGAGTGCAAGAACATCATGATGGGAGACATCCAAGAAGGATTTCCAATTTCGATGACGTTCACTTGACGCAGCGAAACAGAAGGGTTTTTTAGCACCTCGATGCGCACTTCTCGCGCGAGGTGTTTTAAGCTTATGGCTGCCAGTTTACTGAGCACATCGGCATTCTTATTCTCACTTTGGTTAATGTGGGTCACTTTGAAATTTTGGAATTTGGTTATCAAGGACTGCGCCTGTTCAAGGTACAGGGCCATTGTTTTGCCTTTTGCGTCGTACAGGACATTGATTTGCCCCGCGACCAAAAGAGAGTCGACAAGCGCTTCCAAATTCCTAGAGCCCATCATGATGGCCATCGTTTGTGCTTTGAAGTCTAATCTGATGGCGTAGGTGAACTCCTAGTTATCAGGGCTTATTAGACTAGACCAGCCCCTGCGCCGTCATCATTGGATGCACCATCAGTGTGAAGGATCCATGCGTAGTCGTCTGTGACAGGCGCTGGATTCTTGACAGCTTCACATTCTTGCACTTTGTTTCTCGGCACTTACGTGACAAAATCGGCTAATATCTGGCCTTTACTAGCTGGGCCTGGTTTGTACACAATATTGTGTCCACCTAACTCGATCGCCCATTTCACCAAGCGGCCAGAAATGTCAGGTTTGGATAAAACCTGGCACAGGTGATAGTTCTTGAGAACTGTGATCAGTGGCCTGAAAAATACCTACGCAATCGACGGGATGCGTGGACCAAAGCTAAAGCAAGTTTCTCCAACATTGGGTATCTTGTCTCCGGGTCTGTTAACATCTTGCTGACATAGTAGATTGGAGTTTAGACTCATGCGCACTCGACCAACAAGACTGCGCCCAGAGCGATATCCGATGTGGAAAGGTAGAGGATCAGTGGCTCGTTCTTTTGCTGGGCCGTGAATGTAGGTAACTGAATCAAGCATTCCTTCATATGTTGAAAGGCTTTCTCCGCATCAGGAGTCCACTGAAACTTGTTTTGCTTTACATAATTTCTCAGGGTGCTGATGAATGGGAAGGATTTCCACGTGTGGTTTGCTAAGAATCTGTTCAGCGCAGCTAGTCGCCCAACCAACCGTTGCATTTCCATGATAGTCGTGGGTGAAGGCATACGCTGAATTGCTTCCACCTTATCAGGGTTGAATTTGAAACCACCGCGCGTGACAATAAATCCCAATAATTTACCTTCTTCCATTCCAAATGAGCACTTCCCAGGATTCAACTTCAGGTTGGCCTTGCGCAAGGATGCGAAAGTTTTCTAAATGTTTGTCAGCATCCTTTCCTCGTCTGGGTTCATGATGACCAAGTCATCGATGTACACTTCCACGGTTTCGCCTATGTCATCTCCAAAGACATGGTCCATCAAACGCTGGTAAGTGACTCCCGCGTTGCGCAACCCAAAGGGCATCTTTGTGTAGCAAAAGATTCCCTTGTCTGTGCGGAAGGCTGTTTTGTCTTCATCCTCTTTCTTCATCTAAATTTGGCGGTAGCCTTTATAACAATCAAGAAAACATTTCCACCGGAATGAAGCGAGAGAGTCCACCTTTTTATCGATTTTTGGCAAAGAATAACAGTCTTTCGGGCATGCTTTGTTCAAGTCTTTAAAATCGACGCACATGCACCAACTGCCATTGTGCTTCTGGACCATGACCAGATTGGCCACCCATGTTTGGTAGCACACTTCTCTGATGATACCAGCCTTGAGGAACTTTGAAACTTGCTTGTTCGTCGCGCGAGTTTTTCAGCTCCAAAACTGCGCTTTTTTTGAATGACCGGCTCAACTGATGGAAAAGTGTGCTGCTCTACGATCTCTCTTGGTACCCCCATCATATCTGCCAGTGACCACGCAAAAATGTCTAGATTGCGGAACAAGAGTTGTTTAAGTCGCGCCTTGACTGCAGGGGTCATGGCGGGACCTAATAACACTGTTTGTTCTGGGTACTTGTTGTTGAGTACCCATTTTTCTGGCTCACCATTTGACGATGACTTTGATACCTTCACCGGTGCTTCTTCCTCTATGGACATGACCTCTTTCCTACAGTACATGATTGCCACCTTGGTTTCTGTTGGAAACCCGCAAGCAGCATGAGGAGTGGAGGTAATCATGTTGAAATTTCTATGGGCGCGACGGCCTATTAATACCTCATGGCGCGATGTTGCTGGCATTACCAAGAAATTAACAGGGACCATGCGCGAGTTTCGTCCATCATAAAGAGTTACCGGAAAAGAGATCTGCCCCAGCGGAAAAACGGATTCGTTACAGAAACCAGTCAATGGGCAATCGACCGGCTCTAAGGGCGCTTTATCCTCTGGGTCCAGCTGTTGAAAATATTTCTCATAGATAATGCCCATAGAGCTTCCCGGGTCAATGAACATGTAGTCGGTGCAATAATGGCCAAAGATGTCAGTTATCACAACCGGTCGCTCCTCCTGGGGGCCGCCAGGAACTATGGTGAAGATAACTTGTTGTTCACACCAATGTGGCGTACACCTCTTCTGATGGCAATGATTGTGCGTCGGGCCACCCAGTATCATATGAACGAATGCTTGCTTCATTTTCTTGTTACTGGGCCTTCTTCGCCACGAGTAATTTGGCGCACTTTCTGAAGCAGATGGGTGAGCTTCCCACTCTTTAGCGCAATTTCTATTTTCATGCGCAGACTGATGCAGTTGTTGGTCGTGTGCCTGGTGTCTTTGTGATAATCACAAAAAAGGTTAGGGTCTTGACCTTTTTTGTTTCTTATCGGCGGTGGCTGCTTGAACTAACGATCATCCGTGCTGAGCACTTCCACCGGGGTCTTCGTCTGTGGCGTCCACTGTTGATCATGATTATCTTGTTTGATTGCTCTTTGAGTAGCAATCTTGTTTATCTTTATGCGCGCATCGACCAGTGAGTAAGAAGGGTTCAAGTTGGACTCCTTCCAATTTTTGTTGTTTTTCTTCGCAAAACTCCTGCTCATGTCTTGCGGGTGGTACTGGGGCAAAGTTTCTCCCATAGACCTTGGTCGCCGCCATGAGTTTCTCCTAACTTTTTGGGAGGCCAGAGGTTCTGACAAGACTTTTATCATCTTATCACAGCGGACATCATATTTGAACTGTGCACAAATCAGGTCTTCGTATACATCACCGATTTCCAAAACCTCCTTATTGTAGCGCGTGATAATATATTCCAGACTTTCATCATCCCTCCGCCAAATATTCATGACGTCTGAAGAATCTCTGATGTATCGTATTTGTTGGCTAAAATGAGTCAGGAACTTATCTTTGAGATCGTTCCGCAAAGTGAGCTTACCCGTGGGTAAGTTGTCAAACCATAGGCGCGCAGCACCTGTAAGGGTTTGGACAAACAGATAACACCACATAGGCAGCGTCCAACCTCCGATAAGCCTTGCGCCAGTGAACAGGCGCATGTGGTCGTCTGGATCTGTCAACCCATTGAACGTTCCCACATTGGAAGGTAATTTTACACGTTCAAGTGGGGCTAGCACAATCTCCTTCACGAACTTAGAATGTTGTGCTGCTTCAGCTGACTTGTAGATCAAGTTGCAATTATACTTCGCCTCCAGATTGTACCCAGCTTCTGGCGTAGGCTTATATGCGGCGTGATCTTTAGGAAATCGATGAAACACGCTGGCGCTGTCACCCTCAACATATGTTCTATCGACTTCTTCACGCTGGGTGTCCCGCCCCTCTAGAGCGCGCGGGCCCAGGCATGAATGAATCGACGCTCGCTTATGAGTGTTTAACTCATATCTTGCCAGCGACTGGGAATATTCTGTTTCCCTGGTATGGAGATGTGATGGTACATTCTCTTCAGCTGACGAGTTGTAACTTAGTACTTGCGGTGCAAGCGAGGCATACACGTGAGCTGTAGGCGGTTGCGTTGGCGCAGCAGATGCATTAGTTTGCGCACTGAGTTGCGCATAAACAGCATTAAGAGCCGTTTGATATTTGATGTTCCATGACATCGGAGTTTCACCCGGAGGTAAAATTGATGTGATTGGTACAAAAGGAGTTTCAACTTGGATTTCGAGAGTCATCGAGATACTCACACGACCTGAATCGTGGTGAACATCGGCGTCTCCAAAAAACCTTCTTCCACTTGTCCGTCAGTTCGAGGGACATGAACTGGGTTATTGCCCTCGGCCCTAGGACCTCGTGGTACACTTGATAGACCGTCAGCCAATGAAAATGAGATTTAGAAAAAACAACCTAGAGACAGGTGTAAGAATCAGAAAAAATCAGATGGCACCAATGATGATATCTGGGTTATGGTTCAACGTCTCTGCATATAGAGGTTATCTCTCTTTTGCTCGTCGGTATGATCTTGCCTCCAGCTCACTACAAAACTGAAAGCATCGTTAGTCTCGTCACGTGAAAAAAGGGGAGGGTTTTCTCAGTGACCACACTTCAGCGTGAAAATAAGTATCGAGGTTAAAATAGTGTGTTTTACCTTGATGTGTGATCCTTATTTTATAACCGAAGAGAGGTGTGTCGGAGATGGGCTGATGGGCCTTGGGCCTAGAACCGACAACCAGGAATATCCATTCTGTCTCCTCTGCTATGACCATTAATGGTTTCTGGTAGGAGGGGCGCTTGGCGCACCGTGGATGGAGCCACGTGTCCTGGCAGTGGTCCTTTTGTCGGGCTGCCATCAGCCGTTAGTGGAGATCGTGTGACAATCGCTGGTGTGAGTTGGTTGGTGCCACGTGTAAGTCCTTACGTACTTTTTATCCTCTGCATGACTGCTCATCATGCAACGTGGTATGGCACAACCTGCCGAGCGGTTATTGGGTCACAGCTCTGCCACTTTGTACCCTTGTACTTGATCAGTGCCTCTTTGCGCTTCTCCTTACCGCGTGGCATTATCAATGCTTTTTGGACAGCGTGAATTTGTAGGGATCAAGTCCTTTTGTTCTCAAGACTAAGTATGATTTGCTCTCATCTTAGTCTTGGCCTTGTGCAAGGTTTTAGGAATTCGCAGCTAGAAGCTTGTTCAATCAGTGCAAGGTCAGGGACCTCCGCTTTCAGGTTTAACTTGTCGTTGCGCAAGGTGCGCAAGGTTTGTTGGGCAACCTGCTTCTTTCAAGGTTGGCGTAACGTTGAGCGTAGAGTGCAAGGTTATTCCAGTTGCCTATTATCATTCTGAGGGTATGGTATCTTGCGCAAGCGCAGGGTTTTTGGGACCATACCCCTCCAAGGTGTTCCCTCAAATGGTTATTAGATTTTCTGTTGGATCTACAAAAGAATAGATGATATTCAAAAGCCAAAACATGATTGTAACACCTCGTAAAATTCATGTTCGGTAATATATCGACACGTGTACATGTCCTCGAATAATACCTCAAATGAGTCAGCCACTCAACTCCTCAAACATTTCCACAGATATATATATATATATATATATATATATGTATATATAAATGTTTTAAACATGACCGTAGCTTACGGTCCCGGACCATAAGCTACGGTCCAGGCTTTCTAGTTTGGTTTTAAACCAACCGTAAGCTACAGTACGGTGACCGTAGCTTACGGTGAGTCACTAGAATTTCACTTTTAAACCATTTAAACTTTCAAATAATAACCCAAAGGCCCTAGACTTTATTATACATTTTCCTTACATAAATAAGTCATTTTTCGACCTGAACCACTCCCGATTAAGGTGATATCTTTTGATTCACCATTCTTGAGTATCACACATCTTCACCGAACCTTAAACCTTACTAGCTTGGGTGTTTTAACCCATGAAACCATAAGTATTCGTATCTTTCACTTTTAAGCTAGTAAACGCTTATAAGTCATAAGAACACCTAGTGTGACACCCGTTAACGTTCGGTTATTCGTACTCTACTTCAATACATCTTGTATTGAACAAAAAGACCAAGTTGTATCATTATGTCATTGGATATAAGTCAAGGGACAATTCATGACAATCCACAAAACTATTCTTGAGGGACTAAAAGTGTCAAAACCTAATATTCTGTCAAGATGCCACCTCTCCTGCAAAATGCCACACTCTTGCAGCTCTTGACACCTTGCTAGACACTTGTGAAGATCCTACAACACCTCTAACACCTGGCTTCATCTTCACACACCCTCTTGCACTATAAATAGCCACTCAAACTCACTCATTTCCTTGCTCATTCACTCTTTCTCCTCTCTATTACACTCTTCGAAGTTCCTGACCCTTAGGAGCTTCCATTTGAGTTCTAAGTTTCCTTTGAATAACTTGTAAGTGCTCCATCTCTGCTCTTTTCTTTTTATAGGCTTTTAATAGCCAAAAGTCAAGCATTTTTTACAAATACCTTGACTTTCGGTTAAGACCATTATGGTCCAGCCATTGTTCAAAATGAACATGGCTAAGTGATCGTAATTAGGAATGTATTAATCCCTTAAAAGGGCACCTCCTAAGGATCACGCCTACTAGGTCAATTGACGGGTCAAAGTTTATGTTTTAAAAACTCAAATGGGTCAGATTTTGTAAATATTATAATCTGAGTTTATATATGTTATAAGCATGTTTTTGACACATAAACAAGTTCATGTTCGATCCGTCAATTTCAGTCCTAGGGTTGGTTGCAACCGAAAGTCGCGAAGCTTGACTTCTGCTTTGACTTTCGATTCTGACCCAACTTAGATTAGTTAACTTCTGACTTATGGTTACATCATGATCGTAATACAATGTATCATAACCCTCTGAGGTTATATTTGATGATCATAATCATAATCTGAGTTTATGCACAAGTTCTGTAAAATGTCAATATTTGACTAAAATGCCCTTTTTACATAAAACAAGGTTTTAATCAACAATGAACTTGCAAATGAATTACCTACTGATATGTTAATGTTATTAACATATTCGGGTTAATATTCTGATCATAAACTAATTTAAGTATAATATCGTAAACTATACTTTTAAATAACCAAAATGCACTTTCGGTACATAGTTTGGTCTTAAACTATAAATCACACTTATGTGTGACTTCTTACTGATAATATGTCACAAATTAAGTATTTTTCCAGAACGTTTATGATCATAACATCAGAATACATGCAAGTTCCTTTTATACGACATATAATTACCAAAACGCCCTTATGAGGCATATTTCGTTCCAAAACCTTTTCGGGCATGTAAGTTGATATCCTACTGATATTACAACTTATTTAAAGTATAATGGCATATAGAATTTGTCCATGACTTATCCGGTTACCCGATGACTCTTATATGCGTACGGTTAAGTATATGTAACTAGTTTACGGAAATTAACCGAAACGTGTTTAACCTTATCATTTTAGTCTCAAAATCCAGAATGCTTATGGTTTACCCATATTATACAAGTCATAGTTTTTGTTGGGTTTAAACTACATTCTATCCGCTAATCGCTTAATCTAGCGTATTATACCATTTTGATCGTATACGCTAGTCGGTCTAAGTCTATGACTTAATTAAGACCATTTGCATTTTAACTGGTTAGCTTATGCCATAATCCAGACTAGAGCCTTCCGGTAAATGCTATCTACACTTATTTCATTTTGGATACA
Organism: Scalesia atractyloides; assembly: GCA_947069175.1. NCBI lineage: Eukaryota > Viridiplantae > Streptophyta > Magnoliopsida > Asterales > Asteraceae > Scalesia > Scalesia atractyloides. The sequence goes on along the minus strand of CAMTDV010000029.1, from coordinate 23,027,984 downwards.
GCTGAGATATTAAATATTGCATTTTTAAAATCAAGACTAGCTCAGGTAAATACTCTTGACTTATTTTCCCTATACGGGCTTGGGTTACGGTAAATTATTACCGCTAGGTCGGAAATAGGATCAATCGAATGCCGGATTGTGGCTAGTAAATCCGCATATTCCGTTTTAATCAGTTTTGTTTGATAACTTAAACATTGGGGGTTAACGACTGTGTCCTGGATATCCTTGGCTCATTACATTAGTTAATGGCCATGACCAAATCACGGGGTGTAGGCATACACCTGACAGATGCGAATGCTAAATTATTTTTACCCACAAGTTGGGGATAACTCCTTCGTGGTTCATAAGTGGTGTGTACGTTAATCATGTCTCGGTCTCTATACTAGGCCCCATATGTATTGACAAACATGTATAGCTGTTAACAAGGTTACAAAGTTACTTTCCCAAGTTATAAAAGATTTATGCCATGTGCACTTAAATCTAAATTTTTTTAAATGTTTTCAAAATGAGTCAGTCGGGTGTATTTACCAGCGAAAGCTGACGTATTTTCAAAATACTAAGTTGCAGGTGCAATACGAAATAGGCTGGAAGCTGCTCGGTAGTGATATAAGAGGATCTTGCAAATCCTTAGATCTGTCCAAAGTTTGTTATACATTTTTGTATATTTTACGATCCGCTTGTGGATCTTTCATTACAAGCCGTCTGTATATTATTTTTCGTACTTTAAACATTTGGTTTGTAATAGTAATTTAAACTCCAAGACTTTTGTTGTGCTGTGTTTAATTGACTATGATGATATCAACTTACGTCACAATATTCCCCACCCAGGCCCACCGGTGTTTGGTTGAAAATACGGGGTGTGACAGGTTGGTATTAGAGCCAACGTTTGAGAGAATTAAACACTAGCCTTTTGTGTTTAATCTCAAACTTACACAAGCACAGTCCTTAGACTTCCGAGTCTAGGCTTTGACCTAGGATTACTCATCTCATTGTTAAGTTATTTGTATTGTTTTTTATTTGATTTTAACAGGAAAATGCTGCCACGAGTAAGAGGAAGAGGTAAAGGACCAATGAGGGTAAGAACTTCTGGACATATTCCCTCACATCCACATCACCCGAACCCTTTGAGGATTCGGGGGATTCATGGCCGTTATCGCAACATTCACCTTCTCATACCCAAAACTCTTACCACTCGTACCATTCACATCATTCACACCACTCTCATCATTCTCATCATTCATATCATGATGAGTTTAACCCGAACCACTACTTTAACACACCCCCAGCTGATCAGAATCAGTTGGATCAACCCAATCCAATGGATGAGGACTCCGATCCAGAAATGCCGCCGTCGGGATCACACACACATCCCATCGAAATATCAAGTGATTCGAACTCTTATGCCGGATCGCCATACCAAGGTCCTAACGAGTGGGATCAATATTGGAACAATTTACCTTTGCTAACACTCCTTCCCATCATTCCCCAGCACCTCCTGTACTAGAAGATGTACATATGGAACCAGTGGAATAACCCCAACCACCACCTGAGCCACCAAGGTGGAAATGTAGAGCACGCATGTCGGTACGTGCGGGTCAACAGTTAGGATCGCTGCCACCTTTGCCCAAACCCTATCCTACCATTCACGAGGACCCACAAATGGGTGGACCCTCTAATGCTTCACCTGTGGTGGAACCGACACCACTAGTGGTTCAACTACCACCATCGGGTTATAATAACCCTATTCCAACATATCCGGATACATCTGGATATGATCTTTTTAACCATCTACGTCAGGTAGATTACCAAGCATTGTCGCATGACCCTTACATGCAAGCGGTCATGCATAATGCACTTTACCCATCTCCTTTCCTACATGCTTATCCACCTACTGGATACCCAAGTTATGGGTACCAGTATCCTATTGTGCCTCAACCACAACAACAACCTCCGCCCCCTCCTGAGGCCATTAATGAGGCCTTGGAGTGAATGAAGGAAATGCAACAACAAGCAGAGAAGATAGAGAAGAAGATGAATAAGTTCTTCAAGAAGCTCTCCAAGTTGGTAAAGGGAAAGAAGGACGAGTGAAGTCTTTCTTTTATTCTGTATAGTCCCTACGTGGACATTGTTATCTCTTCAGTCCTTGCGTGGACAAGTTATTTCTTTTAGTCTTTGCATGGACAATTAGTTTTATTTATTTATTTCAAGTATTGTAATTGCTGTTGTCATTTAATGAAATGTTTTGGAATTTTATATATATATATATATATATATATATATATATATATATGTGTGTGTGTGTGTGTGTATGTATGTATGTATGTATGTATGTATGTATGCATGTATGCATGTTTTTGTATGTATGTATGTATGTATGTATGTATGTATGTATGTTTAATGTATGTATGTATGTATGATATGTATGTATGTATGTATGTATGTATGTATTATGTATGTATGTATGTATGTATGTATGTATGTAGTATTATGTATGTTTATGTATGTATGTATGTATGTATGTATTGGTGTGTTACTCATCCTCTTCAAGCGATCGTCTCGATTTTACTTGAAATTTATGATAAGCTATATAATTCCAAAAGATTTTAATAGTTTTGATTAGCCAAATGGCAAAGTCCATTTTAATTGGCCAAATTATAAATAATAGTTAAGGATGAATAGCCTTCTATCATGATAATTAAGGAAGAATTATCCTTCTATCCAGAGGTGGCGGACTATGTTCAAGCCTCTAAGTCATTAAGGTCAATGCGACCATGACTATTAATCGACCATTAAGATACTCCTATGTTAACATTCAAGTAATATTCATACTCTTGGTAGTGTGACTTGAGGAACCACACTAGCCGTCTATGTAATGGACTACGTCCTAAACCTTATATAGCCTATGTGATCAAATTTCATTCCGGCTAATATCATCAATGTGATGATAATAAAAAACATCCATTAGTGATGTAGTGCCTACTGGCCATGATTAAACATCTATTAGTGATGTAGTGCATACGGGCCAAGATTAAACATCCATTAGTGATGTAATGCCTACGGGACATAATTAAACATCCATTAGTGATGATTTGCCTTCGTGCAATATTATATTGTCAATTAAGACAGCAACAGTTGTAACCTTATGGTTCCCTGTTCAAGGTGGTGAGTTATACTCAAGCCTCATAGTCTATATGATCAATGAGATCATGACGAATATCATCAAGTATGATGATTATCTATCTTAACATCTAGGTGATCTTAATTGATTTGTTTACAGGCCAATGTGCCGTATTTTTATGTCCATTAGTGATGGGCCAATGTGCCGTATTTTTATGTCCATTAAAGACAGGCCAATGTGTCGTATTTTTATGTCCATTAGTGACAGGCCAATGTGCCGCATAGTCCTTCGTGACAAGCCTATGAGCTATTTATAATTGTCTAATGACAATGACAGTTGTGACATTACGATCCACTGTCTAATAATATATGGACTATGTCCAAACTGTAATTTGCCTTTGATGGTCCTTTTGAGACCTAGGCCAAATATAGATAACATTCATTTAAAATGTTAAGCCGGACAGTTGTGATTCCATGCACACTGGTTCAAATAGGCAATGGATTTATATATCCAAACTTTATAGCCTATACGCTTATTAATACCATGGCTAATGTAAAATTTAATTTGGTATATAGTACCCAAACATCATAGATGGCTAACTCAGATGAGGCGCAAAGTAGTCGCCGTGATAATAGTACTAACAAAGCTGAAAATATAGCCATCGATAATGATGATTTCCAAGCTCGCATTGATGCAGCTGTTGGAAAGGCCATGGAAAAGGCCATGGAGAAATTTGAGGAAGTGAGCGCTACTCGCTCCAAACCTTTATCTATTCCACCATCATCAAATGCGAAGAGGAACCAAAGAAACTAGAATTCAATGATAGGTTACGTTCTCCTAAAGACGGGTGTACCTATAAATACTTTGTCTCCTGCAAGCCCCGAGATTTTAATGGAGAAAGGGGAGCAGTAAAAGCCTTGAGATGGCTTGATGAGATGGAAACTATTGTAGATATCAGCGGTTGTGCTGATAAGGATGTGGTGAAGTTTGTATCCCAATCCTTCAAGGGCGATGCCCTAATATGGTGGAAGGCCATGGTCCAGTCAACAGGAAAAGTACACCTGTAGAACTTAGGATGGACCAAGTTTGCGGACCTTGTTAAGGAAACATACTACCCACCTAATAAGGTGGAAAAGATAGAGTCAGATTTTCTGACTCTTACAATGAAAAATATGGATTGTCGGAAGTATGTTACCGACTTTAATTCCTTGTCCATATTAGTATCTTATCTGATTTCACTGAACCCAAACGCATCGGGCGGTTTTATAAATGGGTTAACGCCTGAGGTTAAAGGCATGGTGAAGGCTGCTCAGCCTACTACTTATAGGTCTATGTTGACCTATCTCTCTCTCTCTCACTTTAGATCTGTAAGACAAAAGTCAGTCAAGACTGAGACTGACGGGAAAAGGAAGAGAGAGGATGGTAACTCCCAAAGATTTAATAAGATGAATAAGGGGAGATTTGGGTTCAGAAGGAACCAAGATAAGTCAGCATGACGCTGACATGTAAGACCTACAACCGCAAGCACTGGGACAGTGTAATTTTGATCCACAGGCTAAACCCTGTGGTATTTGTAAGAAAAAGGGGAATAAGACCCTAGAATGCAAGGATCTTCATGATGCCGTCTGCTAAGGCTGCAATGAAAAGGGCATATTAAGACTAACTACCCTAAGAATCTCAAGAGTAATAATACGAAGCCTTGAGAGGCGAAGAAAGGAAATGCCCATGCCTTTCAGATGAATGCTAGAGAGGCTGTTAATGACAACAACGTCATAACAGGTACATTCCTCATTAATGACAGTATATGCTAGAGTTCTTTTTTATTCGGGTGCGGATAAGTCATTTGTGGACTATAAGTTTAACAAACTATTAAATTTACCCATAAGAACCCTAGACATAACTTACGAATAGAACTTGCTGACGGAATCTTAGAAACAGTGCCTTCTATTCTTGATGGATGTTTTATATCCATTAAGAATCATTCAATTCCTATTTCTCTTCTACCATGAAATTGGCGGGGTTCGATGTAGTCTTAGGCATGGATTGGTTATCCCATAACCAAGCCGCATTGCCTGTGATAAGAAACTCATTGAAATTAAAACCCTATCTGGTGAAATGATCACCATCCTTGGAGATTCACACTATGGATTGCCAGACAAAGTGTCATTGTTAAGGTATCAAGTGTCTAGGGAAAGGTTGTGTCATTTACATGGCACAAATCACTATCAACGAGCCTAAGCCAAATATTGAAGACCTTCTAATTACTTTGGAGTAGTCCTATGTCTTTCCTGAACAATTACCAGGTCTACCTCCAGATAGGAAGTGGAGTTTAGGACTGACATCCTACCAGGAGCAGCACCTGATTGAAGAGCTCCATATCGGCTGGCACCAACAGAAATGAAGGAATTAAGGATACAATTGACGAACTTTTAGAGAAAGGTTTCATACAGCCTAGTTCCTCACCTTGGGAGCTCCCATCCTTTTCGTTAATAAAAAGGACGGTTCAATACGAACGTGCATTGATTATCGTGAACTAAACAAGATGACGATCAAGAATCGTTATCCTCTGCCCAGGATCGATGACTTGTTCGATCAACTTCAAGGGGCTAGTTACTTCTCTAAGATTGATTTGAGATCAGGATATCATCAACTGAAGGTTAGAAGTGAGGATGTTCCCAAAACTGCCTTCAGGACCCGTTATGGTCATTATGAATTTCTGGTGATGCCTTTTGCGCTCACAAATGCACCTGGAGCATTCATGGACCTCATGAATAGAGTCTGCAAGCCGTATCTAGATAAGTTTGTCATTGTCTTCATAGACGACATACTTATCTACTATCGTAATCAAGTTGATCACGAGAAACATCTTCGGTGCATCCTAGAATTTCTAATACAAGAGAAGCTTTATGCTAAGTTCTCTAAGTGTGAGTTTTGGCTTAGAGAAGTCCAGTTTCTTGGACATGCGTAAGTGAGCGTGGTATTCAAGTGGATCCCGCCAAGATTGAAGCCATAATGAATTGTGAAGTACCCAAAACTCCATCGTAGATTCATAGTTTCTTAGGATTGGCAGGTTATTATAGGAGGTTCATTGAGAACTTTTCGAGGATAGCAACTCCTTTAACTACCTTGAACCATAAGAATGTCAAGTTTGACTAGGGTCCAAAACAACAAGAATCTTTTGAGATTCTGAAACATAAGTTGAGCAATGCTCCGTATTATCTCTACCTGAGGGTATTGAGGACTTTGTTGTTTACTATGATGCCTCGCACACTAGCATGGGTTGTGTGCTAATGCAAAAAGGCAAAGTAATTGCCTATGCATCACGACAATTAAAGGTGCATTAAAGGAATTACACCACCCATGATTTAGAATTGGGTGCAGTTGTATTTGCACTTAAGTTACTAGAGACATTACTTATATGGCACAAAGTGTATTATATACACTGACCATAAGAGTCTTCAACATCTGTTCAATCAAAAGGATTTGAACTATGCGACAGCGATTCTGGATGGAAATGCTTAATGATTATGATTGCGAAATTCGCTATCATCCCGGCAAGGCAAATGTCGTTGTGATGCCTTGAGTCGCAGGAAAGGGTTAAGCCCATTACAATTAATGCCAAGAGCATTGGGCTCAAAATAGCTTGAAATGAAAAGCTATTAGATGCACAAAAGCAAGCCATATTAGAGGCTAATATTCCTAATGAAGGATTAGGCGGAACTGTTGATCAGTTAACGCCTAGAAAGGATGGAATCCTTAGACTTAATGGAAGAATCTGGGTTCCAATCTTTGGAGGACTTAGAGAACTAATCCTCCAAGAAGCACATAATTGAGACACTCAGTTCACCCAGGTGGTGACAAGATGTATCAAGAATTGAAAAAGAATTATTAGTGGATGGGTTTGAAGAAATCCATAGCCACTTATGTAGCTAAGTGTCTGATGTGTTCACAATTAAAGCCGAACATCAAAAATCATCAGGACTTCTGCAACAACTTGAGATTCCCACTTGGAAATGGGAAATGATAACTATGGATTTGATTACCAAGTTACCTAAGACCAAACGTGGCAATGACACATTTGGGTCATTGTGGAGAGGCTGACTATGTCAGCACATTTCTTGCCAATTAAAGAGACTTATAATTATGATAAGTTGCCAAAGCTATATGTGGAGAAGGATTGTGTCCCTACATGGTTTGCCGGTATCTATTGTATCCGATAGAGATACTAGATATACGTCTCACTTAGGAAAAGTTTTCAACAATCTTTAGGCACAAGATTAAACTTTAGTACGGCTTACCACCATAGACGGATGGAAAAAGTGAGCGTACTATCCAAACTTTGGAAGACATGCTTAGAGCATGTGTGATTGATTTAGGTGGAAGTTGGGATGACGACTTACCCCTAATAGAATTCTCCTATAATAATAGCTATCATACAAGCATCAAGGCTGCTCCTTTTGAAGCCTTGTATGGGAAAAAATGTAGAATGCCTGTTTGTTGGGCTGAAGTCGGGGAGCCCAACTGCTGGACCTGAGATTGTCCTAGAGACCACGGATAAGATAATACAAATCCGTGATCGTCTCAAAGCTGCCCGTGATAGGCAGAAAAGTTATGCAGACAAGAGGCGAAAACCACTTAAGTTCCAAATAGGGGACAAAGTATTATTGAAGGTATCACCCTAGAAAGGTGTGATGCAATTCGGAAAGAAGGGCAAGTTGAGCCCGAGATATATTGGACCTTTCGAGGTATTGAATGTATCGGTTCTGTAGCTTACAAGCTTAAGATGCCTAAGGAGCTCAGTGGAATCCAGGATGTGTTCCATATATTTAATCTAAAGAAATGTCTAGGCAATGAGTCACTAGCAATGTCACATCAAGATGTGCAAATTGATAAAAACCTAAGGTTCATTGAGAAACCAATTTCAATAGAGGATCGACAGGATAAAAAGCCCATAAATTCGTGTTCGGTAATATATCGACAAGTGTACATGTCCGAGAATAATACCTCAAATGAGTTAGCCACTCAACTCCTCAAACATTTCCAAAAATCTAAATATATATATATATATACAAATTTTTAAACATGACCATAGCTTACAGTCCCGGACCATAATCTACGATCCAGGCTTTTGGGTTTGGTTTTAAACCAACCGTAAGCTATGGTCCGGTGACCGTAGCTTACGGCGAGTTGCTAGAATTTCACTTTTACATCATTTTAACTTTCAGATAATAACCAAAAGGCCCCTAGACTTTATTATTACATTTTCTTTACATAAATAAGTCATTTTTCGACCCAAAATGACTCCCGGTTAAGGAGATATCTTTTGATTCATCATTCTTGAGTATCACACATCTTCACGAACCTTAAACCTTACTAGCTTGGGTGATTTAACCCATGAAACAATAAGTATTTGTGTCTTTCACATTTAAGCTAGTAAACGCTTATAAGTCGTTAGAACACCTAGTGTGACACCCGTTAACGTTCGGTTATTCGTACTCTTCTTCAATACATCTTGTATTGAACAAAAAGACCTAGTTGTATCATTATGTTATTAGATATAAGCCAAGGGACAATTCATGACAATCCACAAAAACTATTCTTAAGGGACTAAAAGTATCAAAACCCCAAAATTCTGTCAAGATGCCACCTCTCCTGCAAAATGCCACACTCTTGCAGCTCTTGACACCTTTCTAGACACTTGTGAAGATCCTACAACACCTCTAACACCTGGCTTCATCTTCACACACCCTTGCACTATAAATAGCCACTCAAACTCATTCATTTCCTTGCTCATTCACTCTTTCTCCTCTCTATTATACTCTTGGAAGTTACTGACCATTTAGGAGCTTCCCTTTGAGTTCTAAGTTTCCCTTGGATCACTTGTAAGTGCTCCATCTCTGCTCTTTTCTTTTTATAGGCTTTTAATAGCCAAAAGTCAAGCATTTTCGACAAATTCCTTGATTTTCGGTTAAGACCATTTATGGTCCAGCCATTGTTCGAAATGAACATGGCTAAGTGATCATAATTAGGAAGGTATTAATCCCTTAAAAGGGCACCTCCTAAGGATCACGCTTACTAGGTCAATTGACGGGTCAAAGTTTATGTTTTAAAAAGTCAAACGGGTCAGATTTCATAAATATTATAATCTGAGTTTATATATGTTATAGACATACTTTTGACACTTAAACAAGTTGGTAATAATTATTAGAACATGTGGGAACATGTTTGATCCGTCAATTTCAGTCATAGGGTCGGTTGAAACCGAAAGTCGCGAAGCTTGACTTCTGCTTTGACTTTCGATTCTGACCCGACTTAGATTAGTTAACTTCTGACTTATGGTCACATTATGATCGTAATACAATTTAGCATAACCCTCTGAGATTATATTACATGATCATAATCATAATCTGAGTTTATGCACAAGTTTTGTAAAATGTCAATATTTGACTAAAATGCCATTTTTACATAAAACAAGGTTTTAATCAACAATGAACTTGCAAATGAATTACCTACTGATATGTTAATGTTATTAACATGTTGTGGTGTTAATATCCTGATCATAAACTAATTTAAGTATAATATCGTAAACTATACTTTTAAATAACCAAAATGCACTTTCGGTACATAGTTTGGTCTTAAACTATAAATCACACTTATGTGTGACTTCTTACTGATAATATGTCACAAATTAAGTATTTTTCCAGAACGTTTATGATCATAACATCAGAATACATGCAAGTTCCTTTTATACGACATATAATTACCGAAACGCCCTTATGAGGCATATTTCGTTTCAAAACCTTTTTGGGCATGTAAGTTGATATCCTACTGATATTACAACTTATTTAAAGTATAATAGCATATAGAACTTGTCCATAACTTATCCAGTTAACCGATGACTCTTATATGCGTACGGTTAAGTATATGTAACTAGTTTACAGAAATTAACCGAAACGTGTTTAACCTTATCATTTTAGTCTCAAAATCCAGAATGCTTATGGTTTACCCATATTATACAAGTCATAGTTTTTGTTGGGTTTAAACTACATTCTATCCGGTCATCGCTTAATCTAGCGTATTATACCGTTTTGATCGTATACGCTAGTCGGTCTAAGTCTATGACTTAATTAAGACCATTTGCATTTTAATTGGTTAGCTTATGCCATAATTCAGACTAGAGCCTTCCGGTAAATGCTATCTACACTTATTTCATTTTGGATACAGCTGAGATATTAAATCTTGCATTTTTAAAATCAAGACTAGCTCAGGTAAATACTCTTGACTTATTTTCCCTATACGGGCTTGGGTTACGGTAAATTATTACCGCTTGGTCGGAAATGGTATCAATCGAATGCCGGATTGTGGCTAGTAAATCCGCGTATTCCATTTTAATCAGTTTTGTTTGATAACTTAAACATTGGGGGTTAACGATCGTGTCCTGTATATCCTTGGCTCATTACATTAGTTAATGGCCACGACCAAAGCATGGGCTGTAGGCATACACCCGACAGATGCGAATGCTAATTTATTTTTACCCACAAGTTGGGGATAACTCCTTCGTGGGTTCATAAGTGGTGTATACGTTAATCATGTCTCGGTGTCTGTACTAGGCCCCATATGTATTGACAAACATGTAAAGCTATTAACAAGGTTACAATGCTGACTTTGCCAAGTTATAAAAGATTTGTGTCCTGTGCACTTAAATCTAAATTTTTTTAAATGTTTTCAAAATGAGTCAGTCGGGTGTATTTACCAGCGAAAACTGACGTATTTTTAAAAGACTAAGCTGCTGGTACAATACGAAATAGGCTAGAAGCTGCTCGGTGGTGATATAAGAGGATCCTGCGAATGCTTAGATCTGCCCAAAGTCTGTTATATATTTTTGTATATTTTACGATCCGCTTGTGGATCTTTCATTACAAGTTGTCTGTATATTATTTTTCGTACTTTTAACATTTGGTTTGTAATAGTTATTTAAACTCCAAGACTTCCGTTGTGTTTAATTGACGATGATGATATCAACTTATGTCACGATATTCTCCACCCGGGCCCACCGGTGTTTGGTTGAAAATACGGGGTGTGAGAATGATCTCTCTCATCAAGAAATAAACAATAGATGAATCATTCTTCTCCCAGGATAGTGAATCTTGAACACTAATCAGAACATCTGTTGAAGACTTGCTAACATGTGTCCAAGCCATGGAAACCACTGTTAAAGAAGAGCCAAGCATTGAACAAAGACCAAAATGTTGTTCAAGCAAAGATCTGTTGAAGAAGACCAAACATTTGTTCAGGCCAAACAGATGCTTGATATAAAGCAACAGTGGTTTATATATCAGTGGTTTCATCAATGCAACAACATTATGCTTTGTAACAATCGTTTAGTATATTAGATCAGATGTTAGATTCACACAAATGTTTGCTAAAATCTATGGAGTCTTTTTGGTTAGGAATGTTAGATGTCACTATCAGGGTGATGTCAGCAAACCAAAACAAACCTTTATACTTATTATAAATAGATCTCACCTGTTAAAGATCTATTTGTAACGTCACACATTCTCTTTTGTACGAACGGATTTGTGAATGATCAAGCTAAGGGAGGTTTGTAAAATCATCATATTGTAATTTGAAATCATTTGATTCAATGGAAAACAAATGTTGATAGTATCTTTGTAGCACCTCGTAAAATCGTGTCCAATAGTATAGTGACACGTGTTGTATTTTTATTTTAGTCTATTAAAGACCAATAAGGGCTAAAGGTGTCAACTTGCTCCAAACTTGGCGTCTGAGTGACTGATATGTCAACATGCTTAAACATTGTCCTCTGAGTGACTGATACGTCAACATGCCTAGCCTCTGAGTGACTGATCTGTCAACATGCATAAAAATGAGCCTCTAAGTGATCCTTTACGAAGTCCTAACTCTCATGCGTGCCCGTTGTTGGACGAGAGAGGTTAATTCTGTAAAAAGTGAAAGTTGGATAATGGAGGTGTTAAAAGTGTCAACTTGTTAACTTATACCTCTGAGTTACCTTTAACGAATCGAGAGCTCGAAATGTCCGGGCATAATCCCGGGTATGCCAAATATTGGATACGGAGGGCTAAATATGCAAAACGGTGTTTTAGAAGGTTTTTAGGGTGTTTTATAAGTTGAGGGGCTAAATGAGGCAAAATTTAAAAACTGACATTGGGCGCTCGCGGGGCGGGAGAGGCCTGTATCTGCAGAAAATTAACTTGGCCACCACACAAAGGTGCCAAAAACCATTAAATCGAAACCAGGGACTTTTAAACAACTATGCCACGTTTTAGGACACTTGTAAGCTCCCTCTTACACCCCTTAACACCTGGCATCACCTCCTTCAAGCTCTCCAACTATAATAGGGGCAAAGGTTCAACCTTTGAACATGCACCTTTCTCATTTTAAACTCTTCTCCCTCCTCTAGAAGTTCCTAACTGTAAGGAGCATCCGACTAAGTTCTATTGCATCCTAGGAACCTCTTGTAAGTGTTCCTTCTTTGTGCATTTTCGTTTATAGGCTTTTATAGCCAAAAGTCAAGCATTTTACGGAAAAAGCTTTGACTTTCTATTAAGACCATTATGGTCCAGCCATTGTTTGTAACGAACATGGCTAAGTGATCGTAATAAGGTGGGTGTTAATCCCTATAAAGAGCACCTCCTGAAGATCACTTTTGCTAGACCAATTGACTGGTCAAAGTTATTATATTAAAAAGTCAAACTGGCCTTTTTTTGGAAAAATCATAAATTGATCTTATATATGTTATGAAACCTGTTTTTACACTTAAACAAGTTGGTAACAATTATTAGAACATGTAAGAACATGTGTGGCTTGTTAATTTCAGTTCTAGGGTCGGTTCGCAACCGAAAGTCGGGAAGTTTGACTTATGTTTGACTTTCGATTCTGACCTGATTTAGATTAGTTACCTACTGATCTAAAGTTGTGTTATGATCATAATATAATGTAGCATAACCCTCTGAGGTTATATTATATGATCATAATCAGAATCTGAGTTAATGCGTAAGTTCCATAATTGTACCATTTTTGACCAAAATGTCCTTTTTGCATAAAACAAGGTTAGATATGATAATGAGATTGAAAATAAGTTTCCTACTGATGTAATATTATAAGTAGGATTATTTGGGATGTTAAACCAGATTATAAACTGAGTTTACAAGCAGGTCCTTGTATTATGTCGATAAATGATGATAAAGCCCTTGTGGCTCATAAATATGTTTTAATCAAATCTTTTCAACATAAATCTTTTGCCTACTGATATGTTATATTAAATAACATATCTAAGACATTTTAATCTAACCATAACACCAGTTTTCATTAAACATCGCATAAAACGTAATTATTACGACATAAGCGCCGTTTCGGCGCATAGTATGGTTCTAAACCATATTAATTGACCAAGACTTGTTACCAACTGATTTTAAAACTTATTTTAAATATATTACAGTAGGTACATGTTATACTCAGAATCCAAATGAGTTATAAACTATGTGTAAAATGACCAAAATACCCCTCCAATGCATAGTTTGGTCATAAAAGATAAATTACACACAAAGTTAATATCCAACTGATATTATATCATGAATAAGTTATTTTCTAGAATACTCATAGTTATAACATTAAATTATATTCAAGTTCCTTTTGTACGGTATAAAATTACCAAAACGCCCTTATGAGGCATAGTTTCATTTTAAAACCATAACGGACATAAAAGTTGATGTCCTACTGATATTACAACTTATTTAAAATATAATGGCATATAGAACTTGTCCATGACTTATCCGATTACCCGATTTCGCTGATATACGTACGATTAAGTATATGTAACTAGTTTACGGAAATTAACCGAAACGGGATTAACCTTGTCATTTAAGTTTCAAAATCCAGAATGTTTATAGTTTATCCATATTACACAAGACAAGGTACTTGTTGGGACTAAACTACATTCTATCCAATCACCGTTTAATCAAGTGTTATACGTCTATGAATTAAATCCATAATCCAGACTAGAGACTTGCCGAAAAATGCTATCTGCACTTAGTACTTTTGTGTATGGCTGAGCTATAAATTAAAAGAAGACTAGCTCAGGTAAATACACTCGACATATTTCCCCTATACGGGCTTGGGTTACGATAAATTATTGCCGCTTGGTCGGAAATGGATCAATCAAATGCCGGGTGCGGCTAGTAAATCCGCATATTTTGTTTTAGTCAGTTTTGTTTGATAACTTAAACATCGGGGGTTAACTATCGTGTCCTAGATATCCTCGGCTCATTACAATAGAAATGGACACGACCTTAGCGCGGGTGTAGGCATACACCCGAAGACGCTCAAAATGCATTCCCACAAGGTTGGGAAGAATTGACTCCTTCGTGAGTCCAAAGTGGTGTGTACGTTAATCATGTCTCGGTCTCCGTACCGGGCCCTGTATGTATAGACAAACATGTAAATCTGTTAACAAGTTGGATGGTCAACTTTCCCAAGTTACAAAAAGATTTTGTGCTGATACGCACTTCAAACATTTTTTAATTTTTTTTAAAATGAGTCAGTTGGGTGTATTTACCAGCGAAAGCTGACGTATTTTCAAAAGACTAAGCTTGCAGGTACAATCAAAAATAGGCTGGAAGTGCTCGGTAGTGATAGATGATCTTGCAAATCCTAGATCTGCCCAAAGTCTGTTTTATATTCTTTCCATGTACAATTTATGTTCCGCCTGGGATCTTCTATTACGAGCCTGTATATTTTGTATTTCGAACATTTGGTTTGTAATAGTAATTTTACTCCAAGACTTCCGTTGTACCGTGTTTAACCTATGATGATTATCAACTAATGTCACGATACTCCCCACCCGGTCCCACGGTGTATGGATTTGGGTTGGAAATCTGGGGTGTGACAGGTTGGTATCAGAGCCAACGTTTGAGAGAATTAACACTATCCTTCTTGTGTTTAAACTCAAATTTAGACGAGCACATTCCTTAGACTTCCGAGTCTAGGCATTGACCTAGGATAACTCATTTCATTATTAAGTTATTAGTATTGTTTTGAATTGATTTTTAAAGGAAATGCCGCCACGTGTACAAGGAAGAGGAAAAGGACCAATGAGGGAGGACCTTCAGGACATATCCCCCACATCTACATCACCAAACCCCTATGAGGACTCGCGAGATTCATGGCCATTTGCCAACATTCGCCTACCCATACTCAAAGTTCTACCACTCATACATTCGCACCACTCCCATCACTCTCATCATTCTTACCATGATGAGTTTAATCCAAACCAATATCTAAATACACCTCCAGCCGATCATAATCAGTTGGACCAACCAAACCCTATGGACGAGGACTCCGACCGGCGATGCCACCGTCGGGATCGAATACGCATCCCATAGAAATCTCATGCGATTCGAACTCTTATGTCGGATCACTTACCAAGGTTCTAATGAGTGGGACCATATGGAACAATTTACCTTCGCCAATACTCCTACCCATCACTCCAACCACCTCTCGTGCAAGAAGTTGTGCACATGGAACCGGTGGAACAACCCAATCGCCACAGAACCGCCAAGGAGGAAAAGAGGAGCACGTATGTCGGTACGTGCGGGCCAACAGTTGGGATCGCTGCCACCTTTGCCCAAATCTTATCCAACTATTCACGAGGACCCACAAATGGTGGACCCTCTAACACCTCACCTGTGGTGGAACCAACACCAACACCAACACCTACTGTTCAACCACCACCATCGGGTTATAGTAACCCAATCCCCAATTCCAGATACGTCTGGATATGATCCTTTTAACCCATCTACACCAGTAGACTATCAAGCATGGTCACATGACCTCTATATGCAAGCAGTTATGCACAATGCACTTTACCCGTCTCCTTTCCCACCTACTATATCCATCGACTGGATTCCAACTTATGAGTACCAGTATCCGGTTATGCCACAACTGCAACTACAACCTCCGCCACCACTTGAGGCTATTAACGAAGCCTTAGAACGAATGAAAGAAATGCAACAACAAGCGGGAAAACAAAAAGAAGATGAACAAGTTCTTCAAGAAACTCTCCAAGTTGGTTAAGGGAAAGAAAGACGAGTGATGTCTCTTCTAATATATGTTAGTCCCTGCGAGGACATTGTTATTTCTTTAGTCCCTGCATAGACATTTTCTTTCAGTAGTCCTTGCATGGACAATTTATTTCAATGTTTCTAGTATTGTAATTTCTATTTGGAATTTAATGAAGTATTTTTGGAATTATATATATATGCATTCATCCTCTTCAAACGAGCGTCTCGATTTTAATCGAAATTTATGCTCTGCTATATAATTCTAAAAGACCTTAATATATTTGATTATGCCAAGTGGCGTAGACCACACGTTGGCCAAGAAATGATAGTTTAAGGACAAGGAGCCTTCTATCAGGATAGTTAAGGGAAGTTATCCTTCTATCCAGAGGTGGGGAACTAGGTTCAAACCTCCAAGGTCGTTAAGGGTCGAAGGTGACCGGGACCATAAATCAATCATTAAGGTACTCTTATGTTAACATTAAGTAATGTTCATACTCTTGGTAGTGTGACTTGAGGAACCACACTAGCCGTCAAGGTAAAAGGACTATGTCCTAAGACCTATTATATAGCCTATGTGATCAATTGATCCCGGCTAACGTCATCAATGTGATGACAAATGACAGGCCAAGGTGCCCAATTTATGTCCAATGTGATAGGCTGATATGCCATAAATTTACATATGTTCTGATGTAGGCCAAGGTGCCATAAAATTTACATCTGTTATGATGTAGGCTGATATGCCATAAATTTACATATGTTTAGATGTAGGCCAAGGTACCATTAAATTTACATATGTTATGATGTAGGCTGATATGCCATAAAATTTACATCTGTTATGATGTAGGCTGATATGCCATAAATTTACATCTGTTATGATGTAAGGGCCAATGTGCCATAATTTACATCTGTTATGATAGGCCAATGTGCTCAATTTATGTCCAAGGTGACAGGCCAATGTGCCTAATTTATGTCCAAGGTGACAGGCGGATATGCCATATGTATTATGTCCTAAGTGACAGGCTGATATGCCATATATTATGTCCAATGTGACCGGCCAATGTTCCCAATTATTATGTCCATTAGTGACAAGCCTATGAGCCATATAATTGTCAATTATGACAATGACAGTTGTGACCTTACGATCCATTGTCCAATAATATATGGACTATGTCCAAAATTGTAATTTGCCTTTGATGGTCCTATTAAGACCTAGGCCAAATATAGATATAATAAGCCTAAGAGTTGTGATGTTATTCACACTAGCTTAAGTAGGCTTTGTATTGTTATATCCAATGTTTAAAGCCAATATGGTTGTTATACCATGGCTAAGAGAGATTTTGTTTAATGTCTAGAACCAAAGCTTCAAAATGGTATGAGGCACAAAGTAGCCACTGGGATATTGACTCTAACAAATCCGAAAACAGAGATATTGATAATGATAATTTTCAAGCTCGCATTGATGCGGTTGTTGAAAAGGGCATGGGAAAGGCCATAGAAAAGCTTAAAGAGTCGGGTGCTACTCACTCTAGACCATTATCGATTACCCCATCCTCGGCCCATAAGGAGAGTTCAGTTCACTCTTCGAATGCGAAGAGTGAACCAAAGAAAATAGATTTTGCTGATAGGTCCCGTTCCTATAAAGACGGATGTACCTATAAATATTTTGTCTTCTGCAAGCCCCGAGACTTTAATGGGAGAAAGGAGCTGTGGAAGCCTTAAAGTGGCTGGATGAGATGGAGACAATCGTAGATATCAGCGGCTGTGCTGATAAAGATGTGGTCAAATATGTATCACAGTCCTTTAAGTGCGATGCCCTAATCTGGTGGAAAGCCATGATCCAGTCTACAGGTAAATAACACCTGTATAATTTGGGATGGTCCAAGTTTGTGGACCTTGTCAAGGAAACTTACTGCCCACCTCATGAGGTGGAGAAATTAGAGACAGACTTTTTGTCTCTTTCAATGAAAAACCTAGATTGTCGGAAATATGTTTCCGATTTCAACTCCCTATCTCGGTTAGTTTCCTATCTAATCACCCTAGAAACCAAACGCATTGCGTGTTTTATCAATGGGTTAGCTCCTGAGATTAATGGCATGGTAAAGGTTGCTCAGCCTAGTACCTATAGGTCCGCTGTTGACTTGTCCCTATCCCTCACCCTTGACCTAGTGAGGCAAAAGCCAGTTAAGTTTGAAACTGACTGGAAAAGAAAGAGAGAAGATGATAACTCCCAAAGATTCAAAAAGAAAGGAAATTTCCAATTCAAGAAGAACCAGCACGCGTCCAATGACAAACCTTTATGCAAGAACTGTAGGAATTGGGGACAATGTAGTATAAATCCACAGACTAAACCTTGTGGTATCTGCAAAAGAAAATGGCATAAGACCCAAGATTGCAAGGATCTTAAGGATGCAGTTTGCTACAACTGTAATGAAAAAGGGCACATTACGTTCAATTGCCCCAAGAACCCCAAAAGTAATGATGCAAAGCCTGGAGAGGCTAAGAAAGGGAATGCTCGTGCCTACCAGATGAATGCCAGGGAGGCCGTTAATGACAATAATACTCGTACATTCCTCATTAACAATATTTACGCTAGAGTTCTTTTCGATTCAGGTGCAGATAAATCATTTTTTGATCATAAGTTTAGTAAACTATTAAACTTACCCATAAGAACTCTAGATAGAACTTATGAGATAGAACTTGCTGATGGAAGTTTAGAATCAGCATCTTCCATTCTTGATGGATGTTCTATATCCATTAAGAATCATTTTGTTCCTATCTCTCTTTTTCCAATGAAATTGGCGGGGTTTGATCTAGTTTTAGTCATGGATTGGTTTATCTCATAACCAAGCCCGCATTGCCTACCGATAAGAAACTCATCAAGATAAAAAACCCATTCGGTGAAATGATCACCATCCCTGGAGATTCATACTATGGATTGCCAGACAAAGTGTCGTTATTTAAGGCAACCAAGTGTTTAGGAAGAGTTTGTGTCATTTACATGGCACAAATCACTATTAACGAGCCTAAACCGAACATTGAAGACCTTCCAATTATTCGGAGTATTCCGATGTCTTTCCCGAAGAACTACCAGGCCTACCTCCAGACAGACAAGTAGAATTTAGAATTGATATCCTGCCAGGATCAGCACCTGTTGCCAGAGCTCCATATAGGCTAGCACCAACAGAAATGAAGGAATTGAGGACACAATTAGAAGAACTCTTAGAGAAAGGCTTTATACAGCCTAGTTCCTCGCCTTGGGGAGCTCTTGTCCTCTTTGTTAAGAAGAAAGATGATTCAATGTGGATGTTCATTGATTACCGTGAGCAAAACAAGATAACAATCAAGAACCGTTATCCATTACCCAGGATCGACGATTTATTCGACCAACTTCAAGGGGTGAGTTATTTTTCTAAGATTGATTTAAGATCGGGTTATCATCAGCTGAAGGTTAGAAGTGAAGATGTTCCTAAAACTGCCTTCAGGACCCGATATGGTCATTTTGAATTCTTAGTGATGCCTTTTGGGCTCACAAATGCACTTGCAGCATTCATGGATCTCATGAATAGAGTCTACAAACCATATTTGGATGAGTTTGTCATTGTCTACATAGACGACATACTTATCTATTCTCGTAATCAAGTTGATCACGAGAATCATTTTCGATGCATCTTAGAACTACTAAGGCAAGATAAGCTTTATGCTAAATTCTCTAAATTTGAGTTTTGGCTTAGAGAAGTCCAATTTCTTGGACATATGGTAAGTGAGCATGGTATCCAAGTAGATCCCGCCAAAATAGAGGCCATAATGAATTGGGAAGTACCCAAAACCCCATCGGAGATTCGTAGTTTCCTAGGATTGGCTGGTTACTACAGAAGCTTCATTGTTTCAAGAATAGCCACTCCTTTGACTACCTTAACCCGTAAGAATGTCAAATTTATTTGGGGTCCAAAACAACAAGAATCTTTTGACATTCTGAAACACAAGTTGAGCAATGCTCCTGTGTTATCTCTACCTGAGGTATTGAGGATTTTGTAGTCTATTCTGATGCTTCGCACACTGCATGGGTTGTGTGCTAATGCCAAAAGGCAAGGTGATTGCCTATGCATCACATCAGTTAAAGGTGCACGAAAGGAATTACACCACCCGCGATTTGGAATTGGGTGTCGTTGTATTTGCACTAAAACTGTGGAGACATTACTTGTATGGCACAAAGTGTATTATATACACAGACCATAAGAGTCTCCAGCATCTGCTCAATCAGAAAGAATTAAACATGCGACAGCGCCGTTGGATGGAAACACTTAATGACTATGATTGCGAGATTAGATGCCATCCAGACAAGGCAAATGTAGTTGATGATGCCTTAAGTCGCAAAGAACGGGTTAAACCTATAAGGATTAACGCCAAGAGCATTGAACTCATAAATAGCTTAAGTGAGAAACTAGTAGATGCGCAAAAGCAAGCTCTATTAGAAGCTAATGCTCCTTATGAAGGATTAGGCGGAACTGTTGATCCGTTAACGCCTAGAAAGGATGGAATCCTTAGGTTCAATGATGGAATCTGGGTTCCAATCTTTGGGGGACTTAGAGATCTAATTCTCCAGGAAGCACACAATACGAGATACTCAGTTCACCCTGGAGGTGACAAGATGTATCTGAAAAAGAGTTATTGGTGGATGGGTTTGAAGAAATCTATAGCCACTTATGTAACTAAGTGTCTGACCTGTTCGCAAATTAAGGCCGAACATCAGAAGCCGTCAGGACTTCTACAAAAATTGGAAATTCCCACATGGAAATGGGAAATGGTAACTATGGACTTGATTACCAAGTTACCTAAGACCAAAAGTGGAAATAACACTATTTGGGTCATTATGGATAGGCTGACTAAGTCAGCACATTTTTTTGCCAATAAAGGAAACGTATAATTCAGACAAATTGGCTAAGTTGTATGTGGACAAGATTGTGTCCCTACAAGGTATGCCTGTATCTATTGTATCTGATAGAGATACTAGATACACATCTCACTTTTGGAAGAGTTTCCAACAATCATTAGGCACGAGGTTAAATTTTAGTACGACTTATCATCCACAGACGGATGGACAAAGTGAGCATACTATTCAAACATTGGAAGACATGTTCCGGGCATGTGTGGTTGATTTAGGTGGAAGTTGGGATGACCACTTACCCTTAATAGAATTCTCCTACAATAATAGTTATCATACGAGCATCCAGGTTGCTCCTTTTGAGGCCTTGTATGGGAGAAAATGTAGAACGCCCGTGTGCAGGGCAGAAGTTGGGGAAGCCCAACTATCAGGACCGGAGATTGTCCTGGAGACCACGGAAAAGATTGTGAAAATCCGTGATCGTCTCAAAGCTGCCCGAGATAGGCAAAAGAGCTATGCTGACAGGAGGCGTAAACCTCTCAAATTCCAAGTAGGGGACAAAGTATTATTGAAAGTATCACCTTGGAAAGGTGTGATGCATTTTGGAAAGAAGGGCAAGTTAAGCCCAAGATATATAGGACCATTCGAGATAATCGAATGTGTCGGCACTGTAGCTTATAAGCTCAGAATGCCAGAGGAGCTTAGTGGAATCCATGATTTATTCCAGATCAGTAACCTTAAGAAATGTCTAGCCGTTAAGTCGCTAGCAATGTCACACAAAGATATGCAAATTGATGAGAACCTGAGGTTCATTGAGAAACCAATATTGATCGAGGATCGACAGGTTAAGAAGCTCCGAAGGGAATTGGTACCTATAGTAAAGGTTAAGTGGGACGCCTTTAGAGGTCCCGAGTACACATGGAAGGTTGAGTCCACTATGCGACAAAAGTACCCCCATCTTTTTGAATAAAATCTCAAGGTCGAGATTTCTTTTAAGGGGGTGAGGATGTAACACCTCGTAAATCGTGTCCAATAGTATAGTGACACGTGTTGTAATTTTATTTTAGTCTATTAAAGACCAATAAGGACTAAAGGTGTCAACATGCTTAAAACCTGGCCTCTGAGTGACTGATATGTCAACATGCTTAAACATTGGCCTCTGAGTGACTGATACGTCAACATGCCTAGCCTCTGAGTGACTGATATGTCAACATGCATAAAAATGAGCCTCTGAGTGGTCCTTTACGAAGTCCTAACTCTCATGCATGCCCGTTGTTGGACGAGAGAGGTTAATTCTGTAAAAATGTGAAAGTTGGATAATGGAGGGATTAAAAGTGTCAACATGTTAATTTAGTCCTCTGAGTCACCTTTTAACTAATCGAGAGCTCGACAGTGTCTGGGCATAATCCCGGGCATGTCAAACATTGGATACGGAGGGCTAATATGCTAAAAAGGTGTTTTAGAAGGTTTTTAGGTTGCTTTATAAGTAGAGGGGCTAAATATGGCAAATTTTAAAAACTGACATGGGCGCTCGCGGGCGCGAGAGGCAAGGGACTTTTAAACAGGGTGCCAAAAACCATTAAATCGAAACCAGGGACTTTTAAACAGCTATGCCACATTTTAGGACACTTGTAAGCTCCCTCTTACACCCCTTAACACCTGGCATCACCTCCTTCACACTTTCCAACTATAAATAGGTGCAAAGGTTCAACCTTTGAACATGCACCTTTCTCATTTTCAACTCTTCTCCCTCCTCTGGAAATTCCTAACTTAAAGGAGCATCCGACTAAGTTCTATTGCATCCTAGGAACCTCTTGTAAGTGTTCCTTCTTTGTGCATTTTCGTTTATAGGCTTTTATAGCCAAAAGTCAAGCGTTTTACGGAAAACGCTTTAACTTTCGGTTAAAACCATTATGGTCCAGCCATTTTTCATAACGAATATGGCTAAGTGATCATAATAAGGTAGGTGTTAATCCCTATAAAGGGCACCTCCTGAAGATCACGTTTGCTAGACCAATTGACGGGTCAAAGTTATGATATTAAAAAGTCAAACAGGCAATTTTTCGGAAAAATCATAAATTGATCTTATATATGTTACGAAACCTGTTTTGACACTTAAACATGTTGGTAATAATTATTAGAACATGTAAGAACATGTTCGGCTCGTCAATTTCAGTTCTAGGGTCGGTTCGCAACCGAAAGTCGCGAAGTTTGACTTCTGCTTTGACTTTCGATTCTGACCCGATTTAGATTAGTTACCTACTGATATAAAGTTGCATTATGATCATAATATAATGTAACATAACCCTCAAGGTTATATTACATGATCATAATCAGAATCTAAGTTTATGCGTAAGTTCCATAATTGTGCCATTTTTTACCAAAATGTCCTTTTTGCATAAAAAAGGTTAGATATGATAATGAGCTTGAAAATAAGTTTCCTACTAATGTAATATTATAAGTAGGATTATTTGGCATGTTAAACCAGATTATAAACTGAGTTTACAAGCAGGTCCTTGTATTATGTCGATAAAAGACGATAAAGCCCTTGTGGCTCATAAATTGGTTTTAATCAAATCTTTTCAAGATAAATCTTTTACCTACTAATATGTTATATTAAAAAACATATCTAAGACATTTTAATCTGACTATAACACCAGTTTTCATTAAACATCGCATAAAAGACATAAGCGTCGTTTCGACGCATAGTATGGTTCTAAACCATATTAATTGACCAAGACTTGTTACCTACTGATTTTAAAACTTATTTTAAACATAATACAGTAGGTACATGTTATAAACTCAGAGTACCAAATGATTTATAAACTATGTGTAAAATGACAAAAAATGCCCCTCCGATGCATAGTTTAGTTATAAAAGATAAATTACACATAAAGTTAATATCCTACTGATATTATATCATGAATATGTTATTTTCCAGAATACTCATAGTTATAACATTAAATTATTGTCCACACCCCGACCCGTAGCGGAATAAAGGTCGGGGCATAATTGGGTTATCACCAAAGCTCATGATATTTACTAAGAAGTTTCATATTTATTTAATTCCAATTACAAATTCAAATATCCAATGAACAAGATTCATACAAATACAAAAAAAACGGACACAAATCTAAATGTTTATTTCAACGCAATAACTTGTCTATTCTTCTAGGCCATCCTAAGTGTTTCTTTCCTCAACTGGATCACCTGTATCATGCGTAAAACAGGGGATATTTTGGGTCAACAAAAGTTGGCGAGTGAACCTTGATAAAACATTTTAAATAATTGCTTGTTTTATTTATTAAGAGAATTCGTGCATAAATCACATGTGAACAAATATATATATGTAAACAATCACAAACCACATTGAATGAATATATGACATGAATGATGATGTATTTGAGATCAAGGCTCAATCAAACGGAGCCGATATAATGAGGCACCTGATGCTCAACTCGTATCCCACGAGGAACTGATGGGCCTAATGAAATGAGTGCACTAAAATGATAAATTTAATCCACATAATAATCACACAACAACCATTGCACATTTGGTCACAAGTTGATATAAGCACAAAAGTTTAAATAAAATAAAGGAATTGTACGACACATGATACACCCCAAAACGTGATTAAAACGGGGAATTTGTAGAGATTCACTCACCTTTGGTGCGTATTCTTGAGTGGTAAAGAGAGCGCACAAGTTGGAAATTTAATCGACGAGAAGGTACTAACCTAGAAATAATAACGCGATAACTCAATAAATAAATAAACTAACTTTTTGGTTTAAAACATTTGTTTAGATTTTTAAGTTATTGTTGTGCTTTTTATTGGTATTTTAAACCCTATACTTTTAGCAATTTTTATTGATTTTTAGATTAAAATTTAATATAAATCCATAAATTAAGAATAAAATAAAATAGGAAAATAAAAATAAAAAGACTTGTCGTCTGACAAGGGGGTTGTCAGACCGGTCGAACAGTGGGATTTGTATGTGTGTGGTGAGACTCGAACTCGTGACCTCTAGGTTGCGTGCACGAGCTCTTCCAACTGAGCTACGTGTCTAACCCGAAATATTCCCGATTTTAATTATTCTTATACACACATTCAGTTCATTTGGAAATCATAATTTTAAAAAGATTTAATTGATCGAACCAGCTGAGACAGTGCAGTCTCGAACCCGAGACCTCGTGGTTAATGTGCACCCAGCCCATCCGTTGGGTGGTGTCTAACCCGTTAGGGACTCCGATATTTATTACTATTATATACAAGTGACGTTCTGACAGTAATTCCTTAAAAAGATGTTTAAAAATCACCGGTTTAGTGACTGGGCATGGATTCGAACTATGTATCGTGTATATAAAATGCACACAGTCCACCGCTAGACTGTGTGTCTAACCGTTTAAAACACAAGTTTTTATTTCTCAAATATGCTTATTGACTTCGTCTTCTTCATTTGAATAAACCTTACCCGCTTGAATCAATTCCCGATTCATTGTGATTTTATTAACAATCGAATGTATACGATGCTAATTTAGGAAAACTTAAAAGGATAACAAAAGAAAACTATCGTATGAACTGGGCCAGCGGCACGTGAATCCGGCGACTTGCAGATGAAGCTCTGATGTCAGCGGAGATGGGGAGAAAAGCGGAGGATTTCGAGAAGAGTTTGAACGAGTTTGGAACCGAGGTTAGCAAGGTATTTATAGTGATGTGATCCACCAAGATTTGGGTTTTGAAATCGTAATTTCGGAAAGAACGATCGATGACAGAGAGGCCTGATTGAAGTTTACTCTAAATAGACTCCGTAGTTGATGTTGCCATAACAAGGAAACCGCGTCTGGAAATTGGCGAAATCTCCGGTGTAGCGGGGCTGGTAGTTGCAGGTTTCCGAGGTGTTTACATAAGTATTAAAATGTTCAGAGAATACTACATCTTGTGTGTGTAGTGTAGTGGTGTGAGTGTGTGTGAGAGCCCAGGGGGACCCGGTTCAATCCCGGTTTCCCGCTTCTTCTTTTTTATAAAGTTTGATTTAACTTTTTATTTATTTGCGATTTCTTTAAGTCTATTTTAATTGTTGTTATTTACTAATTTTAATATCCTTATTAAATATATCATAATAATAAAAAAATGTTAGAAAAAAAATACGCAAAAGATATATAAATAGACCCTTGATTAATGAAAATGGTGCGGGTTTTCGAAACCCCTTTTACACAAATGTTACAGTATCCCTACCTTTAGGAATTTCGTCCCGAAATTTAAGTAGCAGTTGTAACTGGAAAAAGATGCGGGTACTTTTCCGCATTGAGTCTTCACGTTCCCAAGTAAACTCGGGTCCTCATTTTGACTCCCAACGTACCCTAACGATTGGAATACGACTTCGCCTTAAACGCTTCTCACCGAAATCAATTATTCCACTAATCTTTCAATGAAGTGCATCGATTCATCGACTTGAATGTCTTCTAGAGGAATATGGAGGCTTTTCATCGGCGAGGCACTTTTTCAAGTTTGATACGTGGAATGTGGGATGAATTCTGTTAAGCTCTTCTGGTAGGTCAAGCTTGTATGCTACAGGACCTACTCTTTCGAGTATCTTGAAAGGTCCTGCGTAGCGTGGTGCTAGCTTGCCCTTCTGGCCAAAACGAACCACTCCCTTCCACGGTGATACTTTTAAAAGTACTTGATCATCAATGTCAAACTCCAAGGGCTTTCGTCGTTTGTCAGCATAACTCTTTTGACGACTTTGAGCCGCTAGGAGATTGTTTCGAATTTGAAGGATTTTGTCGGTTGTTTCTTGAATCAATTCAGGTCCGGTGATTTGCCTTCACCAATTTCGTGCCAACATACTGGAGATCGGCACTTACGACCATATAAAGCTTTGAAAGGAGCCATGCCGATACTTGAATGATAGCTATTGTTGTACGAAAACTCAACTAGCGGTTGGTGAGCGTCCCAGTTCCATTTGAAGTCTATGACACATGCTCGTAGCATGTCTTCAAGGGTTTGGATGGTGCGTTCAGATTGACCATCAGTTTGAGGGTGAAAGGCGGTACTGAGGTCTAACCGTGTACCCAAAGCGGTTTGTACGGCTCGCCATGTTCGTGAAGTGAAACGACCATCACGGTCTGAAATGATGCTTAATGGTACACCATGACGGCTTACGATCTCGCTGATGTAGATACGAGCTAACTTCTCGTTCTTGAAGATCTCGCGAATCGGAATGAAATGAGATGATTTTGTAAGACGATCGATTATTACCCATATAGTGTCATACCCCTGGAGGTGCGAGGTAACCCGGTAATGAAGTCCATGGTCATGTTTTCTCACTTCCATACAGGTATTTCGGGTTGGACTAGAAGTCCTGAAGGTCTTTGATGTTCAGCTTTCATTTTGGAACAGGTAAGGCACTTGGAAAACAAAACAGCGATATCCTTTTTCATGCCCGGCCACCAGTAGGTGTATCGTAGGTCTTGATACATCTTATCGGCTCCTGGGTGTACAGAGTATTGTGTTTTGTGTGCCTCATTCATGAGGAAATCACGAAGATTATCGTGATCAAGAATCCATATGCGATTTAAATAGTATAGAATACCGTCGGATTTGGTTTCAATTTTGAGTTCAGCTCCACATGACAGCTCATCGCGTACTCATTTTCTGTTACAGAAACATGTTGAGCTGCCCGGATTCGATCTTTGATGTCGGTTAGGATTTGCGAACATAGAAGACGAATAGAGTTCGCATAACCTTTTCGACTGAGCGCATCGGCCACCACGTTTGCCTTGCCAGGATGATACCGAATTTCACAGTCGTAGTCGTTGAGAAGTTCGACCCATCTTCATTTCCTCATATTCAACTCTTTCTGGTTGAAGATATGTTGGAGACTCTTGTGGTCATGTATATTTCACACTTGGTACCCTTAGAGGTAATGTCTCCATATCTTGAGAGCGAACACAACGGCTCCAAGTTCTAGGTCGTGGGTGGTGTAATTCTTCTCATGAACTTTGAGTTGCCTAGAGGCATAGGCTATCACTTTTCCTCTTTGCATCAATACACAGCCTAGTCCTTGCCCTGACGCGTCGCAATAAACCACGAAGTCATCGCAACCCTCTGGGAGTGTAAGGATAGGTGCATCACAAAGCCTTTGCTTTAAAGTTTGGAAGGCCTCTTCTTGCTTAGGTCCCCAACGAAGGGTTTTCCTTTGTGAGTCAAGGCCGTGAGCGGTACGGCGCTACGGGAAAAAGTTGCAATAAAGCATCGGTAGTAACCATCCAAACCAAGAAATGACCTAACTTCGGTAGGGGTACGTGGCGCTTGCCATTCCTGTACTGCCTTGATTTTTTAAGGATCGACATGAATCCCCTTGTCATTGACGACATGACCAAGGAATTGTACTTCTCCTAACTAGAATTCGCATTTTGAGAACTTAGCGTAAAGCTTTTCAGTCCTTAAGAGTGTAAGAATGAGTCGAAGGTGTCGCTCATGATCGGATTTGGACTTGGAGTAGATAAGGATGTCGTCGATGAAAACTATGACGAAACGGTCGAGGTAGGGTTTGCATACTCTATTCATTAAATCCATGAAGACAGCGGGGGCGTTGGTTAAACCGAAGGGCATAACCATGAACTCGTAATGACCATAACGAGTTCGGAAGGCGGTTTTTGGGATATCTTCTTCGCGCACTCCAAGCTGATGATAACCAGAACGAAGGTCGATTTTGGAAAAGCAGGTGGCGCCTTGAAGTTGGTCTAGGAGGTCATCAATGCGAGGCAGTGGATAGCGATTCTTAACCATCAACTTGTTGAGTTCTCTATAAACAATGCACATGCGAAACGTTCCATCTTTCTTCTTCACAAAAAGAACAGGTGCACTCCAAGGCGATGAGCTAGGACGTATGAATCCTTTGTCAGTCAACACTTGCAGTTGACTGGACAACTCTTGCATCTCGGATGGGGCTAACCTATAAGGAGACTTTGCGACCGGCGTAGCGCCAGGCACAAGATCGATGCGAAATTCGACTTCTCTCACAGGAGGAAGTCCTGAAACGTCGTCGGGAAAAACTTGTGGGAATTCCTTCACAATTGGAATATCTTCGCGCTTTCTCTCCTTGCCTCCCTTGTTGACGACGTGAGCTAGAAATGCGACGTAGTTCTTGCGGAGATAACTTCGGGCTTGAAGGCAGGACATCAATTTGAGTCCTTTCGAAGGGTTTCCCCAAAAATACGTAGTGTCTGACCGTCTGCGAGAGGAATACGAATGTATTTTTCGTGGCACACCACTTCAGCGTGATGCTGGCTGAGCCAGTCCATACCGATATAACATCGAAACTTCCCAACTTCATAGGAATGAGGTCAATTGGGAAATCATGATTGTTTAGGGTGAGAGTACAATCGCGTATAATAGAATTTAATGAAGTGGGTTTCCGTCAGCAACTTCCACCGTTAGAGATTCAATTAGATTAACACGAGGTTGGTCGAGGATAGATTCGAATTCTAAGGACACAAAGCTCTTATCCGCACCAGTATCGAATAATATGGATGCATAACTACCATTGATGAGAAACGTACCGTTGACCACATTGTTGTCAGCCCTGGCTTGGTTGGCATTGATATTGAAAGCTCTTCCTCTGGCAGGTGGAGGAGCTTGGTTGGCTTGGTTTACCGGGTTCGCTTGAGCTTGGGCATGGATGATGTTCACTAGGCGTGGACAAGTGTTCCTGAAGTGGTTTGGGTCCCCACAATTGAAACAGCTCGCATGGGTTGCATCATGGGGTAGTTGGTTGGTAGTAAGGTTGGGCTGCGTGTTGTGCAGGTTGTAGCAGTAAGGGTTGTTGGGCTTGGCCCACCGTTTGATTTTGGGTTTGGGTTGGATGTTGACTGGGTTTAATCGCTGAAGGGTACGGCAGGTTTGGATGGTGTGACCCGCATTCCACAACTGGTGCAATGTTGGCAGGGGTTTCAGGAGGGTGATGGTATTGACAACGGTTACACTTTGGGTGTGGGCAGTGTATGGCCTTTTGAATGGTACGGCTGGAGGGGCAACTTGGGTGATGGGTGCAACAGTGATGGGAGGGTTGGTTTGGGTGACAGCAAAATTCTTGCCATTTCGCTTCCTCTTACCAGCAAACTTCAAGGATGAGACTGATGGTTTGGCGTTGGGGTCTCAATGGGTGTTTTCTTCTTCTCATCCTTGAATTTGCCATTTCGAATGCGATTTTCAGTGAGTTCCGTAGCTAACTCCATTGCGGCTTCAAGTGTTGCAGGCGAAGTGCTTAAAACCGAATCTTGGATTTTCGAGGGGAGGCCTCGAATGTAGTGTTCGACTAGGCGGTATAAGGGGGTGAACAAATTGGGGATCATCTGGTTCAATTCGAGAAATCCTTATTGTATGAAGTGTGGTCTCCTTCCTTTTGTTTCAATGCGTGAAACTCGTCCTCTAGCTTTTTGATTTCGCTTCTTGGACATAAACGTATCGTCATGATTTCCCTTAACTCTTCCCAGGTTAAAGCCATGGCATCTTCAATGCCTCGCTTACCATTTTCCGTGTTCCACCAGGTAAGGGCTACCCCAAACAACCTTCCAGTCGCGTAACGTACCTTACGGTCCTCGGGACTAGACGCAATTGAGAAAGGTGTTTTCCATCTCCTCAAACCAGTGAAGGAGGTCGGTGACACCTTCAGTCCCTTCATATTTTGGGGGATCGCAGGACTTGAAGTGTTTGTAGGTGCATTTGGAAGTTTTGGGAGAGGGTTGGCGATGCTTTGGTCTTCTTGGTTGGGAGGGTTGATGGGATTAGCGGTGAGGGCTTGTTGAACTTGTAGCACGATGTCAGGAAGCATGCGGCCATTTGTTTAGCAATTTGTGTGGCCAAGCGTTCGTTTGACTTTCCTGACTTTCTACCTCCACGTAATTGCCTAGCCGACATCTACATGAACATATGTAGGAAGATTGTGAGTTCAAGAAGTTCCTAGGTGTCATGTGTCGTAAAAAAAAGAATGAAAACAGCATAACTGAAAATAATTTAACTACATCCATAGGACGTCTTGGGTTTGCTCATGTTTGGGCCTCCAATGTCCCCCATACCATTGCATGTGTAGTCATGTGGGCCCCCATGACTATTGGGCTTGGTAGGATTCACTTGGTGTCGGCGGGTTAACACTCGCACTACCCGATTGAAAATCGTAAAACATGATTGCGAGATGTATGGTAGGAGGGTGTCCAGGTGTAGACACAATGACAACTCAAAGTGGGGTTAGCTCACACGATGTTTGGTATAGCATGCTTTGGCCTAATAGGTCTTTCGTACTCTCATCGTTAGTCCCCAGGTAGGCAAACTGGTCCTTATTTTGGATTTATACGAATGCCAAGCCTAGACAAGGACGTTCCGACTACCGGTACTCGTACCCTTCCAGTTACTACATGCCCGTCGTGAAAACTCACTTTGATGTGATTTGAAAAATACGAAATCATTGTAAAAATCATGGAAATCGTGAGATGTGTGCTTTCATAGATATGGCATGTTATGAGGGTATGGACTATGATGAGCATTGCATATTAACATGTACTGGTGAGTGTGCTTGCATAGTATTGGGTGTGAACATGAAACATATAAACATCATGAACTTTGCATGTAACCATAAACAATTAAAATTTAATCAACTATAGTATATGCTCTAAGGGTCTAATAACTATCCTATATCCCTATAGCAACAAGCTCTGATACCAATCTGTCACACCCAGACCCGCAGCGGAATAAAGGTCGGGGCATAATTGGGTTATCACC